>RPFO01000022.1:3274677-3832177 GCA_009746045.1 Mesostigma viride | reverse complement strand
ACAACTCGGTTAAATATAAATACGCGTGTTCTAGTTATACACACTACTAATATGTGTGTTCTGTGCACTAGTAGCTGGGCTATCACTTGGGCTGCTTTCGGATCCGGAGACCCCTACAGCCGCGAAATCATGCAAGAGGTCCTGTGTTCGAATCCAGCATCGTACCAAACTATCTCAGTATAGTGACCGTGCACTGGTGATATTTGGGTACTATAGTCATACGCACTAATGTTATGTGTGTTCCGTGCGCTAGAAAGTATGTGGGCACAGCGTTATGGGCGTTCCGTGAGCCAGTAGTATGTGTGCACTCGTAGTTTACGTGTTCCGTTAAGCAAAAATATGTTCATGTACAATGATCTGTTGTGGGCCTCCGGCTCCAGGTGGGCGCTGACGGCAAGGACTCGCGCGTGCGGCACCTGGCGCGAATGCGGAGCGCGGCCAAGTCGTACGGCCAGCGCGCAGTGGTCGCTACGGTGGCATGCGCGGCGCCTCACACGACGGCGTGGCAGCGGTACCTGCCCACTGGACCGATCGCGCTGCTGCCGGTGAGGGGGATGGCAACATGCGTGGGGGGGAAAAGAAACTTTGGGGAAGGGAAATGTGCTGCGATTGGTGTGTGGCAGTGGTAGGGAAAAATGCGTGGTAATAGGTCGGGGACAGCCGACCCCCTGAAGGGTCCTCCTGACAAAGCATGGTTAAGATGCCGCGGTCCCTTACTTGTGTGTGCCATATTCCCTTTCCCCTCACAAAGCCTGGTTTGGATGCCGTGGTCCCTTACTTGTGTGTGCCATATTCCCTTTCCCCTCACAAAGCCTGGTTTGGATGCTGTGGTCCCTTACTTGTGTGTGCCATATTCCCTTTCCCCTCACAAAGCCTATTAGATTAGAATTTTATCATCACTGCCGGTGGGTGGGGTGGTAGGAGAGAGTGCGTGGTATTCAATCATTACTGGGGAGTGGGGGGGGCCAAGAGGGCATGCATGAGTGGAAGGGGCAGCTGCCGGTCAGGGGGGTGGCAACAAGCGTATGGGTGAGGGAAGCGAGCTGTTGCCGCTTGGCAAGTTGGCGGCATTACCGCCACGGGAGATGGCACATTTTGCCGCCAAAACGTTACAGGGGGTCCAGCATTATCGCAAGGCACCTCCCAGTCAGGGTTGCCTTGCGAAGCCGTAGGAGCAAGGATGCGATAACGGAGCCTTGGCTGGGCTATCTAAAATACCCTGAAGCTTCCAAGGGGGGCGGGTAGGCAGCTCTAACAGAAGTACGTGGCGGGCTGATTGAAAGCAGAGGTCGCCGACCGCCACCCCCACCCCACCACCCCCACCGCCACCCCCGTCTCATTGAGGACTTCTGCTCCTGTGGCGCAGTCTGCGTGTAAATTAATTAACCCGTTGAAAGGGGTAGCTACTGGTGTGGCCGGCTCAGAACTGAGGCTCTGGGAGTCGGAGCCAAAAATAGCTGTACACAATCCTTGCTGCCCTGTGGGAAGGGCATGAATGGGTGGAAGGGGCTGCTCCCGGTGAGGTGGGAGACAGTCGTACCTTCCCCCACCCATTGGCGTGCTCGTCCAACTACACACCACCCTTTTATATGCTCGAGCCCACCTTCCCCACTCCTGTGTATATGCATATGTATCTTCCTGTGTATATGCATATGTATATTCCTGTGTTTATGCATATGTATATTCCCGTGAATATTCCTGTGTGTGTGTGTGTGTGTGTAGATTCGTGTGCATACTCATGCACACCTTCCCCACCCATGTATGTGCTTGTTCACGCCTCCCCCGCCCCCAGATGGCCGGCGTCTACGGCAACATCGTATGGTCCACCTCCCCCGACCACGCCGCCTGGCTCTCCTCGCTGCCATCTGTCGACTTTGTACGTGCCGTTAACCACGCGTTCCACTCCCCCCCCCAAGCCAGCCCCGGCTTCTCACCCACCGCGGGCCCTGGCGCAAAGAGGCCCCTGAACCTGGCCCTCGACTCCCTCGCAGCGACGATCCTCCCGGGCTGGGCCAAGGGGGCATCAAAACTCGCTGAGGCAGCGGTGGCAGGGTTGCCGCGGACAAGCCCCTTTCCGTCCTCGTCAGCGTCGTCAGCGTCGTTCGTCCCACCCCCCCAGGTGGTGGAGGCAATCGGGGCTAAGCGGCCGTCGTTCCCGCTCACGCAGGCGTACTCGCTACAGTACACGCAGCCAGGCCTCGCGATGATCGGGTGAGGGGAGGGGGGCGTGTGTACTGAATTGGGGCGTAGGCAGGATATGGTCGGGGGAGGCATGGGCGCGTGTGCTGGGAGGGTCTAATTCCATGTGTTCAAGTATTGTAGGGAGAAGAGGATAACTATTGTCGGTCGAGGGGGGCCACGTTGTTTGGGCTTGTTAAGGGAGTAGCGACTGCTTCTCGAGGCCACCACTAGCAGGGGGTTGATATCGCTTTTCAAGAGCGGCAACTGGCCTCTCATTCAAGAGGGTATGGCATGGGCACATCATCAGAGAGGAGACGAGTGGATATGGCATGGGCACCAGTCACGAATTCTTACAGAGCAATCAGTGATTTGTGACTCTAGAGCTGGGCCAAACGACCCCTTTTGCCACTTCATGCCGTGTTTGGTCCGTCGTCTCTGGTTTAGAACTGTTCAGGGCATGCGTGGGAAACCCAGCATGGTGCGTTGTCAACACGGTGCCTGCTGTCTACCCGACTCTTGTTTTTGTTGACAAAACCTGTTCGGGGTTGAGAATGGGCATGCCGGTTCTTTGTTTGGGTGAGTTTGGTAGTCGAGCCACATATTCGCATCTCTTTTTTGGCTCCATTCCTTTATCAATGGTCAGCCCATTTCCATCGTGGTGTCGCGGCAGCAAGACTGCCCGGATCGTTCCGGTCAAGCCCTTCTGCTCGCACACCCACTCGAAAAGTTTATATTTTTTGTCAGACCAGTTCACCGGCACCCTCCTGGTTGTGGATTAGGAGTCAGCACTATTTTTAAAGGCATCCCGTGACGCAGTAACGAGACTGCATTGATAAATCAATCTCACACGCTGATAGTGCTGACCATACAGACAACCCGGCCCGCCTCCATGCCTCTTCGCCCCCCCCCCTCATTGACATGCCCCCCCACCGCCCCGCCCCCCCCCTCGACATACACACACCACACACACACACACACACACACACACACACACACACACACACACACACACACACACACACACACACCTCCCAACCTCATTGACCCCCCCCCCCCCCCCTCCAAACAGGGACGCGGTCCACACGATGCACCCGATGGCGGGGCAGGGCGTGAACCTGGGATACAGCGACGTGTGGGCACTCGCGCGCGTGCTGCAGCAAGGTCTACGAGATGGGAGGAGCCTGGGTGAGACTCGATTAATTAATAAGTCACGCAGTATTGTTGGGAAGCCTTGGCGCATTAACTCGTGAAGCCTTAATAACAGAGTTGGGAGGTGGCTGCGCCCAGTGGTAGGGGCAGTAGCGGTAGGAAGGAAAGAGTGGGGGGGTGGGGGATGTGGGGGGGGAGGGGGTATCTCTGGAGAGGACGTTCGTCCTTGCTTATGCAACCTTCTTTTCCTTAATGCTTCTGTGCCTCATGCCTCTTGTTTTGGTGGAGCGTTTATAAGTAATCAGACTCTATAGAAGTAGATAAGCAGACCCTGTACCAATAATAGTATGGAGCACATATATGTAGGAGGCGGGCAAATGTGCTGGTGCAAATATAGTATGCTAATACATGGATTCCAATAAAAGAGTCTATTCTTTTCCCAAATGGTTGCAGTCGTCAGTGATGAGAAGTGTACCCTCCCCCATGCACCGTCCCTGCCTCCCCCCCTCCCCCCCCCCTCCCCCCCCCCCTCCCCCCCCCCACACACACAGATACAATAAACACATACACAAACATGGAGTCTCTCTCTCTCTCTCTCTCTCTCTCTCTCTCTCTCTCTCTCTCTCTCTCTCTCTCTCTCTCTCTCTCTCTCTCTCTCTCTCTCTCTCTCTCTCTCTCTCTCTCTCTCTCTCTCGCACACACACACACACACACACACACACACACATATTCACACACACATCAGGCGAGGCCGCACTGCTGGCGGAATACGAGCGTGGACAGGTGTCGCGCAACCAGCTCATGTTGCGTGGCGTGGACGCGTTGGGCCACATCTTTGCGCCGCACTCGGCTCCCTTCACCCTCGCGCGCGCGTTGGGCTTGTCCGCGGTGCAGCAGGTCACGCCCCTCAAGGTGCGTTTTGGTTGTTAAAACTCAAGCTTATTCAGATTATTCTTGTAATAGTAGTATTAGTAGTATGGTACTAGCCATACTACATTTTGGTGCCCGGAGTGCATTTTGAAAGGGACCCCCCAATTGCCATGGCGACGGCACTTGCTGAGATGATGCAGATTTTAGTGTGATAAGTTTACTGTGAAAATAACTGAACATAGTGGTAGGGGAGGCAGCGCCGCAGGCTGAGGAGGATGTAGGCGGGCCTATGGGGGCGCGGGGTGTAGGAATGCGAGGGGCGCGCTGGGATGAGGGGAGGAGGGCTAAATGGGAAGGCTGCTGGTTGTAAGTGGCGTTGGCTTTCCCTTCTCGTCAAGTAGCTAGGAGCAATGGTGAGGTTACCTGATTGTGTGGGAAACCGTAAGCTTACCAGCAGTGGGAGGAGTTTTTCATCTCAGATTCTAGCATCGCCAGTTGTTTGTAGTTCTTTCATTATTGTTTGAAGGCCACAAACCGGGTACGGATCCTCCTTTTCGGCGATTGTTCTTTTTTGCAATTCAGGTTTTCTGCGATTGAGGTAGTGGGATGTGAGTTGCAGGCACGCTGCTGTGTCTGAAACCGTATTTAATCCGTCCAATGGGAAGGAGTATTTTGGTGATTGAAGTAGCATGAATGTTTCTGTTGTTTGCAGGTGAGCTGCTGCAAGATCTGAAACGTATTAAACCCATCCAATGGGAAGGAAGATAATTATGGTGATTATGACCAGAAGCCCAGGGGAAGTGTTTACTGGGAGAGTATAAAAGCCATATTTTAACTGGGAAGTCCCTGGGAAAACATGAACCATAAGAGCCGTCTTTATAACAATAATTCCGTGGGTCGTCACCTAAAAGTACACGAGAGAAGGGTTGAAGACCTACTTAATAATGCGACGCTTGCTCAGGTTGTGAACGTGTGAGGAGGTTGGACCACCATCCTCATCAAAATACATAGACAAGCACGCGGTAGCGGCGGCGCACGCGCTCGGCGCCACACGCTCCCGCTTGCCTGTTGGCAAACTGAAAAGACACTGGGCCAACCGGCCTTTGACAAACTGAAAAGTCACTGGTGGGCCGACCGGCCTTTGACAAACTTGGGACACACGATCTGGGTCCTATTCGGCACAAGGGTACTGAATAGCTGTTGCCACGGCAGGTACGCAACGCAGGTGTTGACCATAACTAAACCTACCGGACGGTGCCACGTTGGTCCCGACCGGGTACACGACCGGCTACAGCGGTCGGCATCACATAACTTTCAGCACACTTGTCCAAATGCAGCGGAACCTGGGGCGATGGAACGGACGTAACAAACTCTACGTCCGCGTAGCACTACTGTTGTGGTGGGATGCGACACACCTCCCCCTCGTCACTGAGGCGGGAAGCCTGCATAATGGGCCAAAGGGACGAACAACAACAAAAATCCCTATGGCATTTTGGAGCATCTAGTCTTAGACCACGAGAGTTCCTCCGTAGGATCAAGCAGTCGCCAGAACCAAGCGTCTCGCATAACTTGGGCGTCAGGGGCGGGGGCTCGCCTGACTAGAAATCGCTGAGGCCGAGGCGGCGGGGACTGTCCCGACACTGGCGGTACCGGGCCTCCTTTGGCCAATGTGAGGGGGGGCTCTCCTACAGAGTCATTCCCATTATTTCCGTCCTTCAACTCCTTCACGATGTCTATCTACCGGGACCCCTACACGAGCACAGGGTCATCTGGGGCGGCGTAAGGCCTCCTATCTGCTCCGGATCGGCTTGAAACATTTCGGGCCTTGTAACATTTCGCCTTGAAACATTTCGGGCTTTGAGCACGTCGCGTGTAGTCACGCTGCACGTCACCGCGGACGCCCAGGGGTGGGCGCTCACTAGGGAGATAAACGCCTTCCCACACATTCTCAGGCAGCAGGCCTAAGAAAGCCCAAAGGCACGGATGCCGCGTGATCACCCCGTGCAAGCATGCCCAATCAATAAACCCGTACGGAAACCGTCGCAGGAAGGGACGCACAGCACGTACGATCTCGAGCCGCATCGAATTCACGTCACTCAGGGTCTGACCACGCACCAACTCAGGTGGGCAAAGCACCTCGAACAGTTGCTCCCTAGAGCGTAGCATGAACCTGAAGTCTCTGACACGGAAGCGGATGCCATTCTCGGTATATGTCCGCATTATCCGGGGGAGCCGGGTGAAGTCTTCAAGGTGTGGAAGGTCCGGCGTCACGCGAACTTCCGGGTCGTCGCTCGCGATCAGGGATGGGACGGGGGCTGGGCGATGCGGCGCCAGTTGGGTGATCATTTCGGCATGGGCGGGGTGCGCCATGCCCGGCACTTGGTGGTAGAAATACACACCTTGCGCTGCGCCCACCGTCACATCATCAGGGTAAGACAAGTTGTCCGGTCTGGACGATGGGATCCGTCCGAGCACGTTAGAGCTGGTATCTGACCCTGATCCTATGCTGCATCGACATTGCTGCCGGCCGGTGAAAAGGCACCAGCCCCCAAGGGGGCGGAGGTACCTCTTGCGGCAGAGTCGGATCGCCTTGCGCGACGACACGGGGCGGGGGACCAAAATAGGCATCACTGGGAAGCATAGGTACCTGTACCCATCCGAGCGTCTCCGGCAGATCGTGAAGTCCGGCTTGGGCCAGGGACACAATCGTGGGGCTTGCCGAACATGTCGGCGGCTGGGCAGAAGCCACGCCGGCTGTTGGAGCTGACGAGGGTCCTCCCCGAGTGCCTGAAGGAGCGATGACCTCATTCAAGGGCCGTGGCGCCGCAGAGGCGAATCCTCCTCACCTAGCCCGCCCGGAGTTAAGAGCCACGGAGCGGGGCACAAATAAAGATGATGCCATAGGGCGTTGAGGAGGGATTGCCTTGCCAACCCGAAGTGCCAGAATAGTTGCCGATTTATAATAACATCGGACTTTGTAAATACAGAATATTTGCATCGAGCTATCAGAAAATGTCCAGAAACTTACCAAATCCTAGAGCTAATTGCGAAAGGGCAACATCGAAGTTCCCTAGCTACCAGCGGCCAAGGTAAGCAGATGTGGCGAAGGTAGAGATATTTCTGACACACCCCCATACGTGAGACCACATCTGCAATCCTAGAATAAACCAGGGGGGATGTTAGCGACATCATGGGGTTCAGAACAGCATAAGAATTGGCCCAGCAGGGCTCACATGTCGGTCCAGAGACCGCGAAGGAAAAATTGTAGCCAAGAGTAGTCGATACCTTGACGTGATCTTAGCTCCATTTGGCGCCCCAGTGGTACGGGTAGCAATTATCCCTTTTATGCTATCATCACCCCCAAGTTCGCAAGCATAGTACTTAGCTGGGCCACAGCAAGCAACATATGTAAGGGAAGGGTCTCCCGTACTTTCTAAATCGTTTTCGAGTAAAAGGGATGAGTAAACCGAAAGGGATCGCCCACTTTCGGTCAGGGCCTGCCCTACCTTTAACCGTAATGATACTGAGATGACACGACCGAAATTTCACAATAAATTGCCAAGTCGGGTCCTAAAGCTGCGTATCTGCAAGGCAAACTAGTCAAAAAAGGGTTTGTAAAAAGGTTCGTGGAAAGATTCGTAAAAAGACTGTACAAAATTTGGTAGAATGGTTCGTAGCAAAAAAAAAATCTAAAAAAGGGTTCGATTTCGGTTGAGTTTAACCCATGGTCCGCCGATGTGGTCCATTTGGACCACAACCCACGTGACGTAAGTGTGCCGCGTAATTCAGGGGTGTGAAAGTGCCTAAAATGGCTTGGCGGACCATGGGTTTAGTGGGAATCCAAAAAGGTTCGATTCGATGTAGTACATTAGCACTAGTAAGACCGAAGTTTGCAAGGCTTCGATCTACCTATTTTACGGAGCATCCGCTGTCCTTGCTCGGAGGCAGCGCTTGGGATCTTACTCAGTGGGCTAGGCGTACCTTGTCCCTTGCCCGATCTGTTGTGCCCGTTCTGTTTTGCCCGATCTGTTGACTTTGGCGGACGACCGAATCATAAACACGACTTGAATTGACGTTGCAGCCCTGTGCTGCCCGGCACAGGTGACCTCCGAGGCCAATGTTACTTTAATTTCTTTTTTAGGCTTGTCCATGTTGTGTCTGGAAATCTGGTGGAGGACAAGGGCCCCATGCCCCCATCAGCCTCTCAGCCTCCACGCCGGCGCCAGCCGTAACTGTGGCCCCAGCCGCCGGTACTGCCACCGGCAGTATCAACGCCGACAGCTGAGCCTGCTGCCCCGGTAAACCCCGCACCGGCGCCGGTCCCAGCCTCGTCGTCGTCACAGCAGCAGCCATCCCCCGCGTCAGCAGTCGGTCGACTCAGGAATGCCCTAGTGTCAGCGCTCGCCCCCGCAGCGGATTCACCTCGCGGCTGCGGGCCGAGGAGGCGGCAGGGCAATCCCTCCTCAACGCCCTACGGCATCATCTTTATTTGTGCCCTGCTCCGTGGCTCTTAATAACGCATAACAACAAAAACCGAACCGGAAAGAACCCGACCATCCGGACCGTAACAAAGGTCGAGGAAATTTGGCAGCCTGTAAACCGCTCCAGAAAAGCGTGGGTAATTTGGCAGCTGCCGCAGTAAATTTATTCGGAGCTAGCCCCGCACCCCGCACCATAGTAGACAGGTGTGAGGCTCTTGTTCTGCCATTTTTTGCTGCCGGAGCTGGGTGTTGGCCGGCGCAGCCAAATTATGAAAGAAACTACTACCTAGACGACAAACTGCGTTTGGCTATATTCCCCTTCGGCCAAGCAGGACAGCCGTTGACAACTGTCATTCACTTTCCGTGTATCGTCAGACTTGCGTCACAAACTCCCCACGAAATGTACAAGCTTTGAACTATTCCTACTTCTACTTTCAAAGCCCACTAGGGCTTGCCACGCAAAGTGCTTTCGTCACAAAATATGGTCACTGACAAGTCAGTGGTGACCGTCAGGTCACTAGCATGTAACGCCGGTTTTTCAGAAATGTCGTACATTCCGTAATAGCTGCCTAAGGACTAGTGGCGCGCGGCCTGACCAAGGGCAGCCGGCCCACAATGTCTCATACTTAATTTATGACTTAATTGTCTGACGCCTGGCTGGAACCTGCGCGGCCGGCGGGACATAAAACCGGCGGCTGTCCCACTGGCCGCCTGCGGCGGTCTCTCTGCACCACTTTTCTAAACTATTTTTGAAGAAATCCGATTGTGTGACCAATATTTTGACTTGCTGTTGGAATTTCGTTCCTGTCATGATATATAGGCTCTATGTGGGCACTGTATGTTCAGGTAATAGGTTGGCATACATGTGTATGATGTCGGGGTGGTGCCAGATAACTCCTGCTTGTGTGTATAGACACCCTCAACAGTGACGATCGGTGTGATTGGCAGTACGTATCATGCTAAGGGTGCCTTGCCCAGCTATCTGATGGTTGCCACCTTGGTCCATGTCTTCTGCTGCTCTCACCCGCATGTTGTGCAGGAGGCAATCATGCGTTTTGCAATGGGCTCACTGTAGGAGCTCCGGAGAGGAGCTGCGGGCATCCATTGCTGCTGAACCTCGTGCAGGTGGTTGGGTATAGGGTTGAGCATTCTGTCGCAACGACATCCAAAACCATCAATCCAAAGCTCAGTGACTTGCCAAGTCACAGTGTGTGGCACACAAGTCTCATGACTGCACCACGGCGAATAAATGCCCATGGATCAATGAGACACCAGACAGCCAGCGCAGGCCCCATTTCTTGAGAATCAGGACCATAGAAGCGCAAGCCTCCCATGATGGATGAAGTGGGAACATATTCATGCATGCATTCATGAATGCATGGCTGGTTGGTCTAAAACTAAATCTAACTGCTGAAAAAACACGAGGCTTGCAAGTCAACTAATCCAGTGCTACTGGACCGTTTGCCTGGCCGCCCCATGTTTGAGAGGCAGAGTAGATTGAATTTGAATAATTTCCTTATTTAGCGCCTAGCTAGAATCTGGAGAAACCGGGTCATTAATAAACAAATTTGTATAAAATGAACACGTAGATCGGTGTACGTTGCGTCACATGAGCATGAATCCTCAATGAGATGGAGATGGAATGGATCCAGGGATGTTTATTTAGCCTAGCTGGAGGTAGTTTGACGGGATTGCGGGCGCCATGCGGTATCGATCAACGGGAGACAACCGGCCAGCGCAGGCTAGAAATCGGGAGAGTATCCGGACCATGGTAGCTCGAGCCTGCTGTTATCTTTTCCGCGTTTTCGTGTCGTTCAGGATGATGAATATGAATGGAGATGGACATGTGTAGCCGTGTGCATTGAAATTATGGCTGGCTTACGTGTAGAGCGACTAGAAACGGTCCGGATTCTCCCGGTTTCTGGCCTGCGCTGGTTGTCTCCTTGATACAAGACATCCTCGGCGCATATAGGGACACACTCTATCAGCATCATTAATTAATTAGGAACATAACTCCGTTGGGAGTATATGTAGCACATAGCCCAGAGAAGGGGCATATGGCATATCATACATTCTAAGCTACTTCCTGCAAGGGTGGGAATGTAAAGGACCCTTGCTCTAGGTGCACCAGGGCACTTGCATCCCCATGATCTTCAAGCTATGCCCAGCGAAGGGGGAGCCTGCCATGGGGGGGAAGATCAGCATAGCTATACAAAAAAGCTAGGGCATGGCGTCTCAGCAGAGAGTTACTCCCTGCATGGGCACAACATAACTAAATAAAGCTAGGCATCATCTGGAGGGTGGCTCATCATAGGCACACATGTACATGATTAAATAAAGCGCGTGGCTTAGCTGGGATAGTGCCTCTAGGAGGCGTACATGTACATGGCCACGGTCTATCTATTCTACACTACTACTGCTGTATTCCCCTAAGCTGGGGCGTCTGGAGTCGCTGGGGTCGCGGGGGTCGCCTGCCAGGGCTTGTGGCCGACGTAGATGGCCGCCCCCTTCCAGTACACCGGCTGCCCCGCCTTGGTCTGCCGGAGCTGGAGGTAGGTCGGCCATAGCTCCCGTCGCCGTTGTTGCTGCGCCAGGGTCAAGTCGTCATCAAGGGTGAAGAGAGTCTTCTTGAGCCGCTTGCGGCGTCTGAGAAAAGAAATCTTGTCCGCCGGGGTCTTAAAGGTGAGAAGGAGCGGGGGCGCCCCTGCCTTACCCCGCGCGCGGGGAAGGCGGTGGGCGACCAGCTCGATCTCACCAGTAAGGCCCATGCGACCAAGGATTTCTCCCTCAAAAGCACGCGCAAGCTTCTCGGAATTCTCACCTTCCTCCATCTTGAAGTTCTAGACAATGACGTTGAGGCTGCGCTTGCATGGCGAGCTCGGCCTCCTCGCGGAGGTCAAGCGTCTGCCGTTGGAGCTGGGCTGCGACGGCGGAGGTGGTGGAGGTGGTGTGCTGCTTAAGCATGTCCGCCCAGGTCCTAATGGGAGGAGCATCGCCGGCCAGGCCAGCAGAGGCTGGCTTGGCGGCAATGTCCTTCACCGCCTGGGCGGTGAGGCCCGCGGTGTTCTGCAGGACCTCGATAGCGATGGCATTATCCTTAAGACGCTGGTCAATGTCGCGGAGCTGGGCGGTGATGGAGTCGGTGGAGGCGGGGGGGGGGGTGGAGGCGAGGAGGGTGGCGGTGGCGGTGGGGATGGTGGGGAGCTCAGCAGCCAGCGTGCGACCCACAGCTGCCACATCTGCAGTTAGGGGTGTCACGTGCTGTGAGATGGTTTCTTGGAGGTGGAGGAGGAAGGTGGATTCGGTCAGGGGGGAGGGGGTCCAGAGGTCCGTGACAGAGCGCTGAAGGATGGAAAAGAGGGCGGCGAGCTGAAGACGGGGGCGAGACCAGCTGGCCAGGTTCTCAGCATGGGTCCAGTGCGGAGGCGCTGGCACAGGTCGAAAATGGAGGCGTATGACCCATAAAACACGAGCTCCAGTATCTTGATGGGTGGCATGTCGAAAAAGCTGGGTCTGGCGTCGTCGAAAGTGGAAAATAACCTGTCAACGTCAAAGTCGCGCGCAGACCAGCTCGGTTCGGTTGGGCGGCTGCGTTTTGGCTCAGGCGAGGCTGAGGGCGAGGCAGGAAGCCCGGGAGGGTGCTGGACGACCACCAGTGCGCGACTAGGGTCATCACTGCCTGCCGGACCTGAGGGCGAAGCTGCAGCCGGAGCTGCAGACGTATTTTCATTGCCGAGCGCAGCCGTCAGGCTGCGTTGCGTCGATATAAGCGTTTGCTCATCGTATATTGCGTAATAGCTGCGGAAAATTATATCAGCATGTGCGTCTTAGAAAGACGAAGCGATTGTGATATTCACGACTAAATTCGGTGCTCAAACGTGAAAGTTATGAGCTCCGCCGTCAGCCATGGCTACCTCGTGGCTCGTGGCTCGGGTTTGTGTTTGGGTCCTGTTTTATAGATAGCTTAGACCCGGCGGTAGGATTGCGTGTACCCCCCCATCCATCCATCCATCGGGGTGAATGCTCCGTGACCCCCCCATGGGAGCACGAGTTTTATTAATTGATTAACCCCTATCAGCATGGAGGGCTCCTTGTTGCCAAAGTGCGCAGATACTGAAATTCAAACTGGACATTCAGCTGCCACCAGTCACATGATGTATTGTATTGCATAGCTGACTACAGCACCTGGCTTGAGCCAAGGCATGGTAGTTAGTCTCCATGCTTTGCTGTAGACTAAGTACGTCTCAAAGGCATTGTGAATACAACGTATGAATAAGCCTTGTAAACCTACGTTGGTATGTGAATATAAATACCACGTGGGCTATGCAGATAGGAATGCTAGTCGAGTCGCATACGTTTCCCTAGATAGGTACTTTGGGTACTGAGGTACGTGACAGATGTCAGTACCCAGTATACGTAGTGTCCTGTCATTGGACGGTACTAGAGTATCCTAGATAGGGACCGTACTGCAGCGTGCATTGATTTGTGATCGCACGATGCAGTGACTAGACGGCTACCTGTCATCGTGTGGCCTCGGGCCAACGGTCTGCACCCAACGGTCACTGGCGGCGCAGCCGGTGAGAGGAACGTTGATAAAGGGTAAACCTATTTTCTAATGAACCAAGCAATTCATTGCTCAGCTTCAGTGTTCTCAAGCAATATATCCCACCGCATTCTAACTTGAATTTTATTTGCTACCATGGCTATCACGAACAAGAATGTCGCTAAGAAGCTTACCTACAACGAGGATGATGATGGGCAGGATCGGCGGATGCCCAGAGACAACAACAAGAAGCCGGCTGGCGATGCGGCCATTTCCAAGAAAAAGAAAAAGAACAAAAAGACTCACAATGGTTGCCAGGACGAGGGGACGGCGGCTGCAAAGCCGACCGACCTACCCCCCTCCCCTGCGAGGCCGGAGGCCGAGACGGCTCCCCCCGGGGAGACCGGCTTACCCTCGACTCCGGCGGCCGCCCCAGCCGCAACCACGGCTGGCGCGGCCATGGCTGCGGAGACCTCGGTGGTAAACCCCACTGAGGCTCCACAGTCCGGCCCCACGTTGCCATCTCTTCGGGAGCGTATGCCCCGTCAGACGGCCTCGGTGGCACCGGACGGGACGATTACCTTTCGTCCCGCCACATCAAACCTTAATGTCCCTTTCGCCCAGGGACATAACCACATTGAGCTAACGTTTGGGCGACCCTCTGCGTCCCTTCTTCGCAAGAAGAAGGACATGGAGAGTATTAAACTCGCACGGGTGGTGCGAAAACCTGTGGAACCCATCGCCGGACAACCAATGTCCGACGATGAGGTATCCGACACTGCCAGTCTCCCCGATGGGGAGACTGAGATCAATCTTACCCCAGCGCTCCTGGCGGTCGAGCAGGCCGCGCTGGTGGCAAATGAAGAACGCCGACGAGCGGCAGCGGGACCGAGAGGTCCGCCGAGAGGCGGCTTTTCGGCTCGCCGCTAAGCGGCAAGAATATGAAGAGGAAGCCGCCCGTCGCCTGGCTACCCACCAGGCGATGGCGGACGCGTACCGCGAGGCCACCCAGCGGTTACGTGACCTCTTAAAAAATGCTGACTATCCCATGGACTATGCGGACAGTCAAGACCTGGCCGAGCTTGCTCGGTCAGCACACTTTAAAACCATGTCCTCCATCACCCAAGCCAGGGTCACGGAGGCCATCTTGGCCAAACATGGGGTGGTAGCTGAAGAAGCCCCCCCGCTGGAAACCACCAGCAAGAAACCCTCTCCCCCCAACCCCTGCAGTACAAGGAGGGACTGCTGGCCCTGGGTGCGAGGAAGGGCAAAGAGGCGGACTGTCCAGTCCGGCCTGCTATGATCATGGGAGACCACTCCCTGACATACCCGAGGATGAGGCTGCCTTTCAGGCAGCCCTCCGGGAGCATGAGGTACGCAAGGAGATGAAGCGTCTCATGCGGGAGGAGGCCAGGAGGAGAGCAGAGGCAGACACCCCTGCCCGCCCCTCCACCGATGGGGCTGGACCCAGTGGGGTTACCCGGACACCCCCGGGCTCCCCCAGGGCCACCATGACCCCCCTCCCCCTCCCCCACCACCCCAGGTTCGCCCTGTGGGTTGGGGCCCCCTCCCAAACCAGGGGGGGTGGCCAGGACCCCAGGAGGCCCTGGGGGGAGGTGCAGAGGTGCCACAGGCACCCAACAGGCCTGCTGAGGCCCCCCCAAGGAGCGGGGATGTCCTGGAACAGCTCGCCATTCTCCAGGCCCAGCTGGCCTCGTTGCAAGATCAGCAGTTAACAGCTAACCAGCTGCAAACTGTCGAGGGCCTGCGCGCCCTGATGTCGCGGTATGAGCGGGGGACCATCAACCTGGACCCCACCCGCCTGCAACAAGCAACCGACGCTTCTTGAGGGCCAACCCCCCTCTCACAGGTGTGTTTAACCCTCATAAAAAGGAATCCAAAATCAATATTGCTGGCTTGCCTGAGGGTCACACTGTTGAACAAGCTAAGCAATTTGTTTTTGCTTTGGAGTATGGGATGGAAGGTCTTAACCTTAGACATCAGTTTAAGGCTCTCAGGGCCTCCTCCACATTCCATCAATCATCTCCTGCAATCAGAGCATTGATTCAAACCTATCAGGAACGTACCCTGACACCTGAAGCAGCCATTGAACAGTGGCCTACCTTTATCACTGATCTGAAACAGCTAGTGCTTACCAATAACCACATGGAAGCAGTAGAACGTTTCAACTGGCTTGCTGCATATAAGGTGAACAAGAATAACCTCTCTGGGGATGCAAAAACATACAGGGTAATGATTGAGAAAGACCTTGAGCTTCTCAAGCTCCAACCAAGGTATCTCATCCACACCTGGCTAACAAAAGCTAATTTGCAACCTTCTGTCCTGGCTACCCTGCTTACAGGCCTCAAGTCCCTCTGGGACAACTTCAGAGCTGCCATGCTCTATATCGAGGAGGCAGTGGACCCCCTGGGTACTGGCAACAACCAGGCCCAGGACCCCAAGGTCCAGGGTGTCCAAGGCCACAAACGCAAGGGGCAGGCCAGCCAGGGGGGGCACCCAAGACCCACAAGTCCTCCCACCAAGGGGGCAGTGGCTCTCAGGGGCGTGGCAACACGTGGCACCGTGTGCCCCTGCATGGCAACCCCAACAACAACAACAACAACAATAACAACAACAGGTCCCAGCAGGGCAACAACAACAGGTCCCAACAGGGCCAAAACAACAACAACAGGTCCCAGCAGGGCCAAAACAACAACAACAACAACAACCAACCTGGCAACCCTGGGGGTCCATAAGGTGCCTGAGGTGCTTCCAACGAGGGCACGCACGGCACAACTGCCCCAACAACGACTCCCTGGCCAACGGGGTGGATCTCTGCCCGGGCTGCTGGCACGCACGTCATCCCCTGGGGCCTCCAGGCAGCCGTTGCAACAGGCCTCGCTACCCAAATCAATGTGAGTTCACTCACCTTATGTACTCTGAGGATGATGATCTCATTACCATTGGGGATGGCAACCAGGGCATAATTGATTTTGAGGCAGCAACCTTACTGTCCTCCCAACACCCTGTTCTGGAACCTTACATAAAAGCACTAACCCCTACTGTTGACAACTCCATAGATATCAAGGAGCTTGCTCATCAGCTGCACCTAGCCATGGGTCATGAAACAGTGGCTGAGGAACTGGCCAGACGGCTGGGGGGTAGTAGCATGGGAAAACAACTCAGGAATGCAGTAAAACTGGCTAGACAACACTGTCAAGAATGTCAGTTCAATAGCCCCAAACCTCAAAAATGGCATACTGCAACTCCTTCCACCAATAGGGGCATGATAGTGGGGGATGTGATGCACATCAACAAAGATGTCCAACCCTACCTGATCCTAAAAGACTCATGGTCCAGGTTCACAGTAATGGAACCCCTACCTGGCATGTCTGCAGGGCAGCTACGTGTTGCACTCATGATTGCTTTACCCAGATTCTACCCAGTTGACAGAATTTTGCTTGATCAACAATTTTCTTGTCTGACTGACCTGGAAGGGTGTGAAGCAATAGAGATTGCTGGGCTGGAAGATCATGAGGGTCAGGGGGTCATTGAAAGAACCATCAGATCTGTCAAAACCCTACTAGCCAAAAATCCTTCCAAGGATGCTACTTCAGGGGTCTATTGTGACAGGGCACTCTGGTGTCATGAAATGTGCACAACCCTAAACATGAGACCTGTCTTGCATGCCACGTGGGGTGAAGTAATCCCAGCAGGCCTGCAGGCAGGTGTATATCCCCCAGAGGTGATAGCACTGTACAACACTGCACGTGCACAAACCTCAGCAAAACTGGCAGAAAAAGATAAAACCCATTCCAGGCCAGTATTCCAAAAAGGTGATCAAGTTCTCTATTACAAGGAAAACAGCTTTGGTAAGGTTGGAACTTGGCTAGGTCCAGTTACCATCCGTGGATTTACCAAAAACAGCAAGACCGTGGAGGTCAAGCACAATATCAATGGGAAGCGTCACAGGGTGAGCTGTCATAGAATTAAGAAGTATTATTCTCCCATGGCAGACGTGCCTGGGGAAGAGTCTTTAAGCATGGACTCACTACTTCTATCTGGCAACTCCAGCATGCCCAGCAGTAGCTCTGAGCCACCAATTACTGCTGTTGACAGCACCACAGCACCCTCTGTGAACCCTTCCACCCTCAGTGAAGCCAGGCCCACTTCACAACCTGGGGATTGCTTAACCAGGCACGAGGTAGCTGGGTTGGAAGCATTAGCTCAGCCCCAAGGCACCAAATTGTCTGCCAACCCTCCCGCTCTGAGGTCAAGATTGGCAGTCGCCTTGCAAGCATTACACAGGTCACATAAGCAACAAGCTGCTGTGGCCGCAGGGTTGGCAAAAGTCTCAGCTGTGTGCACTAGTCAGGACCCCTGGACCCTGGCAATAGACACTCAGGCACAGGTCAGTGTGATCAGTGCACAAGCCATCCCTGGTCTTGAGATTGCACCTTCATTTTGGGCACGGGTGCAGGATTTCTCAGGCCAAAGCTCACTGGATGTAGTGGGACAAGTGATGCTCCCTATACTTGGTATTCAGACACCCTTCCAGGTGGTGGAGGGGTACTCTGGTAACACCTTGTTGGGGGAACCTTTTGTATCCTATCCTGGGGTGCTTATCTCAGCTAATGAGCTCAGTGTCACAGGGGTGGGTGCAGTTCCTCTGGACCACTTTAAAATCCCTCTCTCCAGTATTGTCCCTGGTATGGATGCTGTCATCAAGGCAGTCAACACTCAGTATGCACCAGGGGAGATCCCTGATCTGGACAAGTTAGTGCACAGCCAGTTCCTCCATCCCTCAGCCTTTGGGCTGGGTAAGTGGGACATAGCCATGCACTCACCCCACCAAATCTCCCACGTCATACAAGAATGCAAAACACAAAAAGGGTTTACCAAGTGGCTGATGGCCATTGTCCACCAAGCCAGGCAGGAATGGGTCCTGCCCAACCCCAAAAACCCTCAATACAAACCGCCTGTCACCCCTTCATGGGACGTGCCAGAGGGAGCCAAAAAGCTCAGATTAAAATTTGTTCTCAAACAAAAACCACAAAAAGTGGGCTCCCCAATCTTCCATGCCAGACCATGTGTCACAGAATTAAAGGGGACATCCACACTGCCAAAAGGGGAAACATACACACCTGGGCTGCAACAAACCTCACTCAGGATCATGCTCTCCCTATTCCTCCACAACCTCAATGCAGGCCAAGACTATGTCTGCAAAGCCACTGATATTAAAAGGGCCTTCCTCAGGGGGGACCCAGAAAAGGCTGAATCTGTGTGGAAAGGGAAGGTGTACGTGGTAGACACCCCAGCTGTGTGGAAACCTTATATTGATGAGCCCCACCTTATCATCAACATTGGGGTGGAAGGGCTTGTCAGTGCCCCAAAAATTTTCAGAGACTCAGCAGAGGAAGTATTCAAAAAGCTCAAGGCCACGTATGATGACCTGGACCCATGCTTTTTTGTTGTACCCACCCCCTCTGGACTGCTGTTCTTTGTGTGGCATGGAGATGACCAACTCATTTGTGGGCCTAGAGCTGAGGTGGAAACCTTTATTCAGCAGGTCCAGGAATCATATGAGATTGGCAAACAGGTGGAATTGAGCACAACCCCCATCCAGTTCTGTGGCATCATGTTGCAGCTGCATAGGCAGCCAGATCAGTGGGTCTGCTCTCTCTCCCCTCCTGCAGAATATATCCAAGATTGTCTAGATCTGCTGCAGGACAACTACCTCCCCTTACACATGTGTGCCACTGTTCAGGGCAAACTGGGGTGGTGGTCAGCCATCTGTGGGGCTCCCTTAGCTGTCATCAGCAGGGTCACCCATGATGTTCTAGTCAAGATCAAATGCAGTCACATCAGGAAGTTGGTCAATGACTGTCCCCCCCTCATCCTCCATGGCCTGAATCTGATGGAAGACATCCACATCCAATGTGTCATGGACAGCTCCATGGAGAGCAGAACAATCAATCAGATGGGGGCACGGGAATCAGGGCTGTTTTTTCTCACCAACAGGTCAGATTACATGTCCCTCACTTCCTGGTACAGCAGGCTACACCGCAGAAAACCTGGCAGCAGCAACTCAGCTGAATGTCGTGCTGTGGTGTCTGCTGCATTGCATGCTCGTTCCCTGCAGCACATGCTCACCTGGCTACAAACCCAGGCAGGCAGCACATGCAATGTCATCTCACATCTCTATACTGACAGCCAATCTGTGATCAGTTTTCTAACCAAGAAATCTGTTTCTGCTGCTGTCCACACTGACTTGGATTGGGTGATCCTCAAACAGGAGGCCACCTATTTTTCCAGCTGGACTCATGTGGATGATGAGGACAACCCAGCAGACGCTCTCACGAAGCTGCGGGATGCTGCTGGCCAACAGTACCAGCTCCTCTTTCAGAACATGAACCCCTATGATATCAGAGTCAGTGTTTGAATAAATGACTGGCCATAGCACAGTACACAACCACCACACCCCCTTACCACAGCGATAGCTGCTGGGCGCCATAAAATTCAACACATTCGTTGTGGGGTGTGAGTGCTGGCTAGGTCAGATTTGTATCCATTTGCAGCTTGAGGACACAAGCTTTGTATCCATTTACTTAATGTGTGCTTCAGTAACTGGCCAAACCAGCCAGCTGTGTACACCTTATTTAATGTGCAATATAACACCTGGCCAGAACAGCCAGCTGTAACCAACCTGGCTCAACCAGCCATGTCTCTTTTGTACCCCTAATCAACTTAAAAACAATAACAATAATGTTGGGGGTGCAGACCTGCATTAAGAAATAAATAATAAAACAATACTGGAGTTAGTCTCCATGCTTTGCTGTAGACTAAGTCTCAAAGGCATTGTGAATACAACGTATGAATAAGCCTTGTAAACCTACGTTGGTATGTGAATATAAATACCACGTGGGCTATGCAGATAGGAATGCTAGTCGAGTCGCATACGTTTCCCTAGATAGGTACTTTGGGTACTGAGGTACGTGACAGATGTCAGTACCCAGTATACGTAGTGTCCTGTCATTGGACGGTACTAGAGTATCCTAGATAGGGACCGTACTGCAGCGTGCATTGATCTGTGACCGCACGATGCAGTGACTAGACGGCTACCTGTCATCGTGTGGCCTCGGGCCAACGGTCTGCACCCAACGGTCACTGGCAGCGCAGCCGGTGAGAGGAACGTTGATAAAGGGTAAACCTATTTTCTAATGAACCAAGCATTCACTGCTCATTGCATTCATTGTGTCTTCAAGCAATATATCCCACCGCAATCTAACTATGGTCACGTATGCACGCCTGCAGGCGACTTTAGGGAATTACTTTGCCTCACTTAGTATACGCGTGCTGATGCGTCTTCATCAAGGCTTTTGATTCTGTCCGCTGGGCCGCTCTATGGGCTGTCCATGCTCGCGCTCGCGTACATCCCCCCCTGATTGCCGTCATCCACACGCTGTACGTATGAGGGGTCTAGACACTCCCGGCCAGTTAGGCTCGAAACACACGCCCTGATCAAGCAAGCTGTTTCCCGCCCCACCGTCTAGGTCATCTATAGTCCCTGTTCACGTAAGCCAGCCATAGTTTCAATGCACACGGCTACACATGTCCATCTCCATTCATATTCATCATCCTGAACGACTCGAAAACACGGACAAGATAACGGCAGGCTCTAGATACCATGGTTCGGATTCTCCCGATTTCTGGCCTGCGCTGGTTGATCTCCTTTTAATTGGTATGAGTGAGGGGTCGACCACCTAGGTGCGCACTCATGTAAGACGGCATCATTACCCCTCGATGTCCACTGCAGACCGGCGTCTGGCAAGGTTTTAGGTTGCAACCTGTCATCGTACCTGTTCATTATGTTAGATAGTGGATTATGTTATGCGCCGGGCACGTGCCCGCTTTAATTGCTAGGCTTGCTGGCCGCGAACCTGGCCTAGTGATTACGAATGAGACCGGAGAAGGGCCCGGGCCGGCCAACCAGCAGAATTTACTCGCTGGCGTCATTTGTGCCGATGACATCACACTCATTGAGAAGCCGGAGTCTGCCCAACTCTGGTTGGACTGCCTGGCGCTCGAGGCTCGTGCTGTCGGTCTAGAAATCAGCCCCAAAACGGAGGCCCCATGGCCCTCGCGGGCCTGGCTGGGCCCCCGCCCCCATTCCGCCTCTTAGACGACACCAAGGTGAACTACCCGGCTACTTCCGGCCGCTTCAAGCTGCTCGGCAGCTGGCTCCCCGACTGCGAGGATGAGATGACGACCCGGACCGGCATGGCATGCCCGGGCAGCTCCACGAGCACCATCAGTTACTGGGGGAGCAATCCTGCCCGGCCTGCCCCGGATTGTCAACTAAGTGCGACCTGTTCAAACTAGTCATTCTGACAATCTTGACCTAGCTGTACGGCGGCAAGAGGTTTCAAGACGCTGACGCAGGTGCTGGAGAAACGACTGGACTGACGGCACCGTCACCAAGATCGATGCTGCGCAAGGCACTTAACCCTCTGTCTGGTTTGCTCATTAGCAATGAGGATTTGTACGCCATATTAATTAACCCGTGTTACTTTAATTAGAACGCGATATATCGCGTTGTAAGCTTTTTTTAGAACGCGTATAGCACATAAGGAAAAAATGTTTTCATGGTCATGTATATACTTTCCTGAAAGCCCATAAATCTAAGTTTTTGTTGAGCTACTCAGACCTACAACATGCTAATTCATTAGAGAGATACACTGGTTTGAATTCAGGGGGGTCTGACCATGACCGCGATTTGTTGACCCTAGGTCACAAGTCATGTACTTATTCACAAATGGTTCATGAGAAAAATCTGGCTTCTTGCACGAGCTATGGGCAACATATGCAGGCCGGCTTTGTGGAACAAAACTCAGGCCCATTGGGCCACTGGAGCGCTATTTTTCAATAGCATCACAAACACAACGCGGTACAACGCAGTGGGAAAAATGAGAGCCCTTCACAAGATGGCGCAACGACACGAGCCCCATTAATTAATTAATGAATTAATTAATTAATTAATAGACACGTGACTGCGTCACGTGAGCATAAGTCCTCAGTGGGTGGGGAACATGGGATGGCGGAAGGGATGGTGTAAGCTATCTAGGTCCTAGTCACAGGGGTGGGGGCACCGCGGCCCGAATCGCTATGAATGCCATACTTGGTCACACGCGGAGCCCCCACAGGCTTGGGGGTGGTCTCCTTCATCGCTACTTGCCATCTATCCTTGCGCACCATCTGCCTCCATATTACAGACAAACCAGGAGGCTGCCCGGGTGTGAGCCCGTCACGTCTACATGTAGCACTTGTAGCACATGTCCATGCCGAGTCTATCACGAAAAATCCACGGGTGGCAGCCCTGCCGCGCGCGGCCGGGGGCACGCCAGGTGAGGACACATCGCCCAGGCTGGGCGGGCTTAATTGGTGCCAGCTAGTCTATCTGATGTATCTACCTGATCTGTGCGGGCCAGCGGGTGCCCGGCTAGGCCCAGGCGCCTGTGCCTAATAATGTGGGAAACATAGGGCAAATCAGCGTACAAATCCCCATTACCGGCTAATGTGCAAAACAAAGGGGATGTTAAGGGCCTTGCGCAGCATCTTGGTGACGGCGCCGTCGAGTTGTTGCTCCAGCTCCTGCGTCAGTGTCCAGGTCTTGGCGCCGTAGGTCAGGATCGTCAGAATGACGACCTTGAAGAGGTCACGCTTGACGATCCGGGGTAGGGCGGGGTTGCTCCACCAGCGGCGGTGGTCATGTAGGTGCGCCCACGCCATGCCGATCGGTGTCGTCATGTCGTCCTCGCAGTCGGGAAGCCAACTGCCGAGCAGCTTGAAGCGGCCTGAAGGAGGGTAGTAGTTGACCTCGGCATCGATCGTCTAAGAGGCGGAGTGTGGGTGGGGGCCCTGCCATGCCGAGGGTCAGGGCCTCCGTTTTGGGGCTGATTTCTAGACCAACCGCCCGAGCCTCGAGCGCCAGGCAGTCCGATCCAGCCAAAGTTGGGCAGACTCCGGTTTCTCGATGAGCGTGATGTCGTCGGCATAAATGAGGTCAGCAAGTAAATTCTGCTTGTTAGTCGGCCCCGGCCCTTCTCCAAGCTCGTTCGTGATCGCTAGGCCAGGGGCACGGCCTGCAATGCTAGCAAAGCGAGCACGTGCCTGGCGCATAACATAATAATCCACCACAACAATAAACAGGTAGTACGGCGACAGGACGCAACCCTGCCAGACGCCGGTCTGCAATGGGCATGGCGGGGTAATGCCGTGTTGAGTGCGCACCGAAGTGGTCGACCCCTCATACAAGCCCCATAAACCGGGCCATAGTGAGCTTGGAGGGTCAAAACGTTGAAAATAGGTGTTTAATAAGTTATACCGCATCAAACATGCATCAAACATCATGACTGGATGACCTAATTATATGACTGAATCAGGCTGCCAGCCATAGCCAAAGCATCATCCACTCTCACAACGTGTTGAGCACATGCCTCGTGGGAAGGGAGGTGCTGGGTTTTCATTCCATAACGCGTGCAATATAGAAAGAAGGAGGCACGTGTAATGAAAGGCTTGGCTAGGTTGAGTGATCCATGAGCCAGCTACTACGAGCCACGAGCCACGAGCCACGAGGTAGCCATGGCTGACGGCGGAGCTCATAACTTTCACGTTTGAGCCCCAAATTCAGCTGTGAATATCACTATCGCTTCGTCTTTCTAAGACGCACATGCTGATATAATTTTCCGAATCTAACACGCAATATATGACGAGCAAACGTCCTTTGACGCAACGCAGTTTGGCGGATGCGCTCGCCCATGAAAATGCGGCAGCTGCGGCTGCAGCTTCGCCATCAGGTCCGGCAGGCAGCGGTGACACTAGTCGTGCACTGGTAGCCACCCAGCAACCTCCCGGGCTTAAAGCCTCGCCATCGGCATCGCCTGACCCGAAACGCACCCGCCCAGCCGACAAAACAGGATGGTCCCGCCCCTCGGAACCGCGCTTTCGGTTCCACCCTTTCAAGGTCGATGATCACGACTGGAACAACATGTCTCCTGAGGATGCTATGGACTGCATCTTCTTCGGGGACTACGCCTCGCTTTACGACCTGTGCCTCCATCTCTCCGACCAAGGTCGCCTTCTCTGCAGCAACGGCAGCCCCTGGCTAGCCTCCGGCGCCATGCTTGGCTGCACCCGCCCCGAACTCCAGCACACCGTCCTCAACTCCCTTCTCCAGCGCTCTGACGGCGAGATCTGGGCTCCATCCATCTGCGCCTCCACCCTCCGTTCCATCCTCACGGAAGCCTTTCAGCAGCACGTGACCCCCCTTGCTGCCGACATTTCAGCAATCGGCGGCACGCTGACTGCTGAACTTCCTCACATTTCCACCGCCGCCGCCTCCACCTCCACCGCCGTTTCCGCCTTCACTGCCGACATCAAAGCCCAGCTCCTCGACCTCGACCAACGCCTTCAAGCCACCGCCACCGCCCTTGAGAGCTTGCATGACACCGCCGGCCTCACCGCCCAAGCGGTGCAGGAAATCGCTGCCCAGCCGGCACCTGCTGGCCCGGCCAGTGATGTTCCCTCCACCTGGGCGGACTTGCTTAAGCAGCACACCACCTCCACCACCTCCACCATCTCGGCACAACTCAAGCAACAAGCCCTCGACCTTCGCGAGGAAACCGACATCGCCCGGCGCAGCCACAATGTCATCGTCAAGCACTTCGACCAGCCGGCAGGTGAGACCTCCACGAGCCTTCTTGAGGCATTTAAGCGCGACATTCTTGCCCCCATGCTACTTACTGGTGAGCTGGACATGTCGGCTGTCCGCCTCCCCCGCGCGCGGGGGAAGGCTGGCCCGGCACCCGTGCTCCTCACCTTTAAGTACATGACGGACAAGCTGTCGTTCCTTAAATGCCGCAAGAAGCTCTCGAGGACTCGCTTCACGCTGGACGACGACTTGACCCTGGCCCAGCAACAGCGGCGACGCGAGCTATGGCCGACCTACCTTCAGCTCCGGCACAGCGCAGGGGGGAAGCCGGTATACTGGAGGGGGGCGGTCATCCACGTTGACCACAAGCCCTGGCAGCCCCCTCCTGCCACCCCAGACTAGGGAATTCATACCAGTAGTGTAGATTAGTCAGGCTTAGCCTAGCATGTGGCCCACGCGCATGTGCGCCCATAATGGCCCCCATGGATGTTGTCTACAGAATTTAGCCAAGCCCTGCCTATAACGGGACCCCCATGGATGTTGCATTAAGAATTGAGCCATGCTATGCCATGCAGAGAGATGCTCTCTGTCGAGAAGCCATGTCCTAGCTCTTGTATAGCCATGATGATCTTCCTCCCTCACAGGCATGCTCCCCCCCTTACCCGGGCATAGCGTGATAGACCATGAGGGTGCAGGTGCCCTGGTGCACCTAGAGCAGGGGTAGCTTACATTCCCACCCTTGCATGAAGTAGCCTAGAATGTATGATAGGCCATATGCCCCTTCTCTGGGCTATGTGCTACATATACTCCCAACGGAGTTATGTTACAATTCAATTCAATTCAATTCAATCCATGAGCTTACATGCAGGCAAAGACTGATCACGCTAGAATGCATGCTAGCAAATGGTGGCAAGATGCTAACAACACATGATTATACACCATGATTATGGGCACCTAGCTGATCTTCTTGCGCAATCAACGCAGTATGAACCATCAACATCCAATCCTCAAGATATATGCACGGCTTGACGACGTATACAGCACCTAAATACTGCACAACCGCAACCTGCTATGGCTGACATGCAAGCAACGTCGAGTAGGATGGCGGTCTTAGAGAGGCTGGGCAGAGGTCGGTAGAAATAAGTGGAAAACTGGAAACTAGGTAGAAACACGATATACTTACGCCTGCAAGCTCTATTGAGCCGGTGTCAGAGGCCATTTCCAGGAAAATGCAGCATACCGTAGCAATAGCCACGATCACGCCTTACGTTGTTTGCAGGCACCATCATGCCGGAGCTACCCAATAAAAGTCTGCCCAAATCTCGGTTTAGCCGAGAGTCGATCCGGGCGTTCGGAATGAATAAACATGTGTTAAGAAGTCGAAACATATTTGATGCAGACGATATTTGTTTAAACTTTTGTGCATTATTTTTTCTAATGAGATTAGCATACTACTCCGTGGCATGCCTTTGCGCATGACACGCAAGTACTTGTACTTAAGTCGAAACACCATGGAAATACCAAGCATGGTGCCGCAGCAGACCACAGTCCTGCCGTAATAATATGTATGCCGGTTTCCAGGGTTTCTGCATGAAAGTTGGGTGAGAAACTGGAAAAAACTACGTTTCCTTTGCCCCAGGGCAGGTCAGCAAACTCGTAGAAACCTAATTATCAACCTTTGAACGCATCATCATGGTCGTGCCACCCAACAGCGCCACTGAAACTCGCGCGAAAACTGGCGAGATCTACCTGCCGCCATCGCCGTCGTCTTCACCTTCGTCCCGCAAAAATGCCTGATTTCAGTGGTACATATTTGTTTGCAGCTGTCACCAAAAAAATACCAAAAATACCAGGATTTTTTCTTGTATTCTATGAGATGTTTCTGACCTGTGTTGAAAGTTTCAGACAAAAAATCGCATGTTTAATAGGCTTTCCAGTTGTCAGATTACAACGCGATACATCGCGTTCTAACCCTACAACGCGATGTATCGCGTTGTAAAAAAACACGGGTTAACACCCCTTCAACCTAAACACTAGATGGATCATACACCCCTGCTGTAACTTATAATGGCCAACAGTCTGCTCGTCTTCCAGCTGCTTCCCGGAGAAGATCAACCGCTGCTGGTCAGCTGGAGTGCCCTCCGTTTCCTGGATCCTCGGCTTCAGATCACCAATGCAGTCACCACTGGCGGCGTATATGGTGATTGTTTCGCCTGTAAGATTCTTTACATGTACATGAAATGCAGAGCGTGGATTGTGTAAATTGGAAGAGCCCACAGCCGCAAGGCTAGATGGGCACTGCACATCTGCAATGATGCGGGGAAATGTCTCAAGAGGACGCTGGACACCGCCAGGATTGCCCCCCCCATCAAAGATAAATGACTTCAACGGAAACTCGGCGGATTGAACAGCTCGCTGCTGCCAAATCAGCTCCATCGCGCTGGCGCGAATTCCTGTCTGGCTACTTAGAACAGCCAGAATGTCCGTTTCCGACATTGCCCGTGGCAGGCTAAGTGTGGCCAGCTCAAGTCTATCACGCTGGAATACCACTATGGCGTTCTTGGATGGCAGGCCCGATGCCCACAGTGCCGAAGGCCACCCAGGAAACGTCTGGGCATATGCGTCGATTGTGTTATGAATCCGGGCGCTTCGCTTCGCAGGGGGACCTGTCGCCTCGTTGGGATTGTGGTCCATGATCTTCCCACTGATAGCATGGCATACTTGATAATACAGGCGAGGAAAGAGCAGCAATCGGTGCCAGATATCATCCACCAGCCCAGTTGGGCTCAGAGTGCTGGGGCGCTCGGCGTCTGCCTTGAGTATGAGAAAGCGAACAAGTTCTGCGATACATTCCGTAGCTCCAAATCGACGTAAGGGATCATAACGGCTGCCCTCTTGGAAGCCGGCCTCGCTGGTAAGGAACTCCACAAACGGGGACCAGTTCAACGAGATGACGCGTGTGGCGATAGACACCAATCTGCTAGGCCCTTGCCGTCCTACAATTCGCTCCACGCTCAGCGTCTCACCAACTGCTTGTCTTCCGCAAGGTTGCTGCATTTCTAGGCTTTTAACCGTTTGATTAGTGAGTGGTTACTTGGCTGTGCTCATAAGCCCTAATACTGTATTACACACCCTAATGCCTTTACTAAGTACCCAAAGTTCTTTCAAGGCCAAATTTCAGGGAAATGGGGTTTTCTTTATCCATCACAACATAGTTATCAAAATCATCAGGACACCATACTCATCGTCATGGGGCCAGCTAGGCCGGCCGGGGCGGTCGGGGCGGCAGCTAGAGGAGGGGGGGCATCCAGGCAAAACAGCACACTCCGTACCCCTAGCTAGTTCTGTTCGTTCCTTGTCACGTCGCTTTGCATGCACGAGTTTGCATGCACGTCGCTTCGCTTTGGGGTGTCGCTTTGCATGCACGAGTTATGCCCCCCGGATGGGCTTTACGGCGCCGAGAGGGGTAATTAAGGTTGCGCAACACGCTTGGATGGACATCTGCGAAGGGAATTCAGCGGCCACGTTGGCGCTCGCGGCAGGCATTGAATATTGATGCATGACAGGCTTGACAATGACAGGCTTGACAGTGACAGGCTTGACAACGACAAGCTAGACAATTACTCGAGCTTCCGCGGAAGAATTGCTGGTATAAGCTTGCCCACGGATCTGAAAATCCCCGTCAGACGTCAGTCCATAACACAGTTGTCAGCGTTGCTGATGAATCTTGGACAACCACTTGTATTTCTTGAAAGGCTCGCCAAGTGACGCCAACTCAGTCGTCAGGCATGGGGCTATGGGTACTAGGTACTAGAGGTAGTCAATAGTGCCCTCCAGCTGGCGCGGCGGCGTGCCAGGCTACATTCCTGTCGGTCATGTCCGGCGAAGGAACAACAACAACAACATCCCCTCCTGTCCGACAAGGGTCACGACCTCGGCACTTCGCGGCACATCATGAAAAGAGACGAACTCACGCAACATTGACATTTGCATTTTCAAGGCTGCGGCCACGAGGTCCGCGCAGGAAAGTAACGAAACCGGCATTCTAAAATGTCTAGCGCATTAAGCCACTCTGATGGTGATGGCGGCAATTTTGATAGCGACACCGGCACATCTGTCCCGAAATCTAGAGTTTGGGACCATAAGTATGATATTATCATCAAGGCCGAGATGAAGGGGTTCCCATGGATGGAGAGAAAGGGAACAGTGCTTGGTTTTCCCTTGGTATATCGACGCCATAACTTATGTTTAATCATTCCGAACGCCCGGACGCTCAGCTGAACCGAGATTCGTGCAGTCTCTTATTGCTTAGCGCAGGCATGCTGGTGCCTGCAAATTGCGGTAATGCGTCACCGTGGCTATATCTATTGTATGCTGTATTTTCCTGGAAATGGCTTGCGTTACCGGCTCAGTAGTTCTTGCAGGCGTAAGTATATCGTGTTTCTACCTAGTTTCTGCCAGTTTTCCACTGAAGTCTGCCGATCTCTGCCCAGCCTCTCTAAAACCGCCATCCTGATCGATACTGCTTGCATGTCAGCCACAGCACGGTGCGGTTGTGCAGTATTTAGGTTCTTTATACGTCGCCAAGCCGTGGGTATATTATGAGGATTGAGTATTCATGGTTTATACTGCGTTGATTGTGCAATGACATCAGGTCATCAGCTAGGTGCCCATAATCATGGTGTATAATCATGTGTTGTTAGCATCTTGCCACCATCTGCTAGCATGCATTCCAGCGTTATCTTTGCCTGCATGCTAGCTCATGGATCACTCAGCCTATCCAAGGCTTGCATTGCATGTTCCTCTTTCTTTCAGTATTGCACTGTTACGGAATGGAGACTCGGCACCTCGCTTCCCATGAGGCACGTGCACAACATGTTGTGAGAGTGGATGATGCTTTGGCTATGGCAGCCTGATTTAATCATATAGTGTCATCCAGTTATGATATCTGATGCACGTTTGATGTTGTATAACTAGAAATACACCACCTTTTTTCAACGTTTTGACCCTCCTTAGCTCATCATGGCCCCATGTACGGGGCTCGTACCATTGCGTAAAGTTGTGGAGAGTTCTCATTATTCCCACTGCGTTGTACTTGTGATGCCTATGAAAAATAGCTCCAAGCGGCCAATTGGGCCTAAGTTTTGTTCCACGAAGTCTGCATGTGTTGCCCATAGCTCATGCAAACAGCCAGATTTTTTACATGAACTATTTTTGAATAAACACATGACTTGCCACCTAGGGTCAAAAAATCGCGGTCATGATCAGACCCCCCCTGTATTCAGAGCAGTGTTTCTCTCAAGAGTTTGGCATGTCTGCTCAAGTAGCTCAAAAAATCCTTTGATTTATGGGCTTTCAGAAAAATATTTATATACATGACTACGAAAAAAAAATCCCCTAAAAGTTATACGCGTTCTAAAAAAAGCTCACAACTCGATATATCGCGTTCTTATCAATTAAAAAAGAAAAAAAAACGGGTTAAGGCTAAAACATGAATTATGAAATTAACTTTTTGTCTCATGGATAGTTTAAAGCTGTGTGATTCAGTTTCCACCAATGTGACAACCCGGCCCCATTTCCTTTTTTTGTATGGCATCAAATCATCAAATAATGTGAATTCGGTAAGTGAGACAATAGTGGTGCAGTCATCATATGGCATGGTACTAGTAGGATGCCAAATTATATCTAGAATTGAAGGTGAGTGGCATCAGGCATGTTAATTAATTTATCATGAGGCATGTTTGATGTTGGATGAGACTACGGATCTGCTGGCGTCAGCGGCTAGTGCCGGCGGCCGGCCAGACCCTGGCGGCCGACCAGTACCGGTACCTCGCTGTGCGGCAAACGGCTGGCCGGGACGCCGGCTGCTGCCCGGCATCTGCCGGATGCCGGCGTCATAATTATTTTGCCGGCGTGGCGCCGGCTGTAAAAAAAAGTCAAAAATAATCCCTGCTGAGGACGTATATGTTGAGAAGTTGAGAACTGCACACTATAGCAGCTGAAACCGGTCAATGAACGGCTAAGTACGGGTACGCAGACCAATTTCACTGCAGTATTTCAGTGAGCGGGAGAGTCAGGGTTGCCAGAAGAGCACAAGCGGGAGCGCGGTGTGTTTTTTCCAGATATAAATAGGTGTACGTTTATTCCAAATATAACCAGTAGTTAATCCCTGCTAAGCCTAGGGTATCAAGATGTCAGTGGCTAAAACGGAGCCTTGCTAGCTAGACCACGGAAGCCACTGGACTTCTAATGGGTTGTCATTGGGCATGTGAGTAAAGATCCTGTTTTTTCCCATGAGGTCATGAAAGATCCGTCAAGTGGGCTGGGCTTATCCTGGTCCGCGCCAGGGTCCCAGATTTTGTTTTGTTCATTGGCGACCATCCAATAGTGTCGCATGCCAGAGTTCCATAGGTAAATGAAGCGTGAGAGAACCCCAGCTTTGTCGAACGCTGTGCGCCTATTGAACACCACATCATTTCGCACCGTCCAGATTGTATACAACATGCATGTGCGGAGCCATATCCACGCTTGTTGTGCAAAGGTGAGCTCAAGGCCAGGGGTGCCAGTGATGCCAAAGATAATTGAGCGGGTAGACACCGGTATGATATCTAGGCTCAGACGTCCAGGCTGCCCATAAACCAATCAACCAGGTCCAAACTCCCTGGAGGTTATTACACCATAAAAATCGGTGTTCCACCGTTTCATTGGGGTTGGTACGTACATAAACATGTGGCAGGATGTTGAAATCGCCGGTGGAGGATCTCCCCGACCCCGATGGACCGGTGCATCAAGAGGTGTTGTACGTCGGTCGCGCGGCGGTCGACCAGCGGGTGGTCAGCGGCGAGGGTGATGTTGCGGACCCAGGTGTGGCCAGGCCACTCAGTAGCGCCCCAGCGTGTCCGTCCGGGATGGGATTGATGATGGTTTTTATGCAAGAGCATTGTGTAGCCCCATTCTGCCGTGTACTCGTAAAGGCCTTTTACAATTCTGCTGTCACCCTAGCTGATTTAGCACCCAGCCAAATTCCACTGGATCCAATGACAACATGTCAAGACGGGTTGATCCCACATGTAGCCAAATAATAGCAGCGTCGGGAAGGTTGGGGTTGGGTTGGTATACACATGATTGTTCAAGGGACCAAGGTACAACCCGAATCCGGTGGCATAGCTGCATATGAGTGGGGAGGAACACAACTGCAGTTGTAAGTTGAGCCAGCCAGACAGCCGTTATGGCCGCTCAGCGGCGCCAGTAATTGAACGTGCAGGGTTCCAGGGGGGAGTTCTGCGATCACCTTCCCCGAGCATGTTGCGGTCGTGCTGTATATGGACAAAAGCAGCACCATTCACCAACTTTATAGGGGGCACGGGGGGAAGTCATGAGTGTGTGCCAGCGGGGGGGTATATGGCTTGTACACTAGCGCGGCCCAGGCAGCATAAGTAGGCATATTGGGGACCCAGGCAGCCAATTCGTTATATGTTAATAAGAGGCGGTAGCAGTCACCGTGGTCCCCCCATCTAGTGCTTAACGGTTGGGGGATGATGCAGACGATATTTGTCTAACCTTTTGTGTAATTATTTTTCTAATGAGATTAGCATAGTACTCCGTGGCATGCCTTTGCGCATGACACGCAAGTACTTACTTACTTACTTACTTACTTAGTCACCGTGTAGAATATACAGGTGGAGGATAGTGGTTACGTACCGGGTGGGGGGATGTTATGAAGCCTTCATCATAGGGGTTAGGTCCACTTAAGCATGGATCCAAAGGGGCGATTAAGGGGGTTGAGGTATATATCATGGTTGGCGTGCAACTTCCTCACGTACAGTAGTGTAGTGTGGCCCGGAATATTTAGTAGGCGGTCGGGTTTAAGTGCCATATTAAAGCCTTGCCATATACGAGCCCAGTACCAAGGAAGACCTCTGGTGAGTTTGGGGGAGGGTAGGCGAGCAGTAAGCAGTGCGGCTCCAGTGTGCCAGGACATACCATTGTCCAGAGTGATGAGTAAGACGGGAGAGGGTTACACGTGCCATGCAGAAGACATCCAGGGTGTGTGTTGACACCAATGTGGGCAGAGATAACTTGTTTGGCATACACAGACCATAAACGCCATTGCATATTGTGTAAGCCTAGTCCTCCAAGAGGCCACGGCATAAAAGACATTGCCTCTCTGATCCATCCGTGTACCTGGCGGTTGAGATCGCTCGATTTTTTCCAAACAAAGTTATGCCCCAGTCGTTGAATAAGCGACACGGTGTGTTCATCCGGTGGGTGGGCCTGACGGAAGAACAGCAGCTTGGAGAATAGCAGCTGGTTCGTAACGAGGACCTTGCCCCGGAAGCTGAGGCGGTGTACGCCAGCCCAGCGGTTGGCCACCTGTGTGTTTTTTGCATGATGGAAAGGGCATGGATGGCCGGGGATGGGGGAGCCAAAGTTGGAACTTGAAAGTACCAAACCTTGACCAAACTGCCAAACTTCGCGTGAAATATTTATACAGCAAACGTCTGCGGCAATCACGGCAAACATAATTTTCCCCGGGTCGAACACTGTGTTGCAAGCCCACTCATGCCGCCACGTATGCATACCGTGGTGCCCACTCGTATTAATCGGCCCACACCGTCGATCCCGTTCGTTCCTTCCATTCGTAATTATCGACGCGTACCGTTCGACCCTAGCGTCACGCGTCACGCGTCGATCACCGGGTGTGATTTCCAAAATTAAGCCCCGTCACTGGTGTGGAGTGCATGTGGAGCGAGCACCCAAAACCGGGAAAAATGTGTCCGGCGCCAGAATTTGGGCGACGGAGTGCACTCCGGTCAAAATTTTGAGGGCGGCGCCAAGGAAAAGTTTCAGGACTCAAAAGTGCATGCACTCTTCCCAGTTCCCGCCGGTCCGGCGCCCAGGTGGCCGGGTTTTACTGTTGTTGATGTTGTGTCCCACGCCGCACATGGTTTTACTGTAGCAGGTTTTAGCGGCACTAGCCCGCCTTTTCGCGACCGTCCCGGAGATAATGCGCGAGAGGGGGGGGGGTCTAGCACCCCCCACCAGTGTTACATTATACGCAATACGCGGCGATCATCATTATATACAGGCAGGGTCCGTATGATGGACAGTACGATATAATACGCGTATTGTACGCCATCATACGCTGACACTGAATTCCGTCGTTTTTAAAGCTCGGATTCTATGTATTTGAACACGTCATATCGTGCATGTTTTTAGCACAGAACTACACATAATATAGGGTTGTGGCAGTCCAGAGCCCTCATGGTTTGGGCCGGTACTGTGTTGTGCCCGAGTTATAAACTGAAGCGTGTGTGTCCGTTGTGAACGTATAGATTAATAGTTAATTCATTAATTAGGAACATAACTCCGCTGGGAGTATATGTAGCACATATCCCAGAGAAGCCCGGGCATATGGCTTTTAATACATTCTAAGCTACTTCCTGCAAGGGTGGGAATGTAAACGACACTTGCTCTAGGTGCAGCAAGGGCACCTGCACCACCATGATCTACAAGAGCCCAGCCCAACTAAGGGGGGCCCGTCATGGGGTGGAAGATGAATTAATTATTCAATAGACACATGACTGCAGAAGATGGGGTGGAAGATCAAGGAGGCAACCAGCGCAAGAAGAGCAAGGGTGGAAGATGATTTTGGCTATACAAGGCTACTAGGGCATGGCTTCTCAACAGAGAGTGACTCTTTGCATAGGCAGAGCGTGGCTGAATTCTTAATGCAACATCCATGGGGCCGTACCAAATCAGAATCCATGGATGGGGGTCCCATTATAGGCATGGCTTGGCTCAATGCTGAAGGCGTCATCCATGGCCCATGGGGGCCATTATGGGCGCACATCATACGCGTAGTACTTAGGCCACATGCTAGGCTAAGCCTGACTAATCTACGGCACTACTGGTATATATTCCATAGAGTGAGGTTGCTCGGGTGGCAGGAGGACGTGCCTGCTAGGGCTTATGGTCAACTGACGTGGATGACCGCCGGCCCCGGCGCCCCCCTCCATGCAGTATACCGGCTTCCCCCCTGGGCTCTGCCGGAGCTGAAGGTAAGTCGGCCATGGCTCGCGTCGCCGGCTCGCCGCGGTTGCTGGGCCAGGGTCAAATCGTCGTCCAGCATGAAGCGAGGCCGCGAGAGCTTCTTGCGGAACGACAGCTTGTCCATTATGTACTAAGTAAAGGTGAGGAGCACGGGTGCCGGTACAGCCTCAATACCCCGCGCGCGGGGGAGGCGGACGCCGGACAGCCGACATCCGTAGCTCACCTGTGAGTTGCATGGGGGCAAGAATGTCGCGCTTGAAGGCCGTGAGAAGAGTCGTCGAGGTCTCATCTTCCGGCTGGTCGAAGCACTTGCTTGACGATGACATTGTGGCTGCGCTGCCCAGGTCACTGATGTCGGCCTCCTCACGAAGGTCGAGTGCTTGTTGCTTGAGCTGTGCCGCGATGGTGGAGGTGGTGGAGGTGCATGGTGTGGTGCTTGAGTAAGCGATCCTGCTAGGTGGAGGGAGCATCGCTTGCCGGGCCAGCAGATGGGCACCGGCTGGGCAGCGATTTCCTTCACCGCCTGGGCGGTGAGGCCTGCGGTGTCGTGCAAGCCCTCAAGGGCGGCGGCGGTGGCGTGGAGGCGCTTGTCGAGGTCGAGCGGAGCTGGGCCTTGATGTCGGCAGTGCATGGAGGCGGACATGGCAGTGGAGGTGGAGGCGACGGTGGTGGAAAGGTGAGGGAGCTCAGCAGCCAGCGTGCCTCCCATTGCTGCCACATCGGCAGCAACTTCCTTGGATGATGCCTTACCATTTGAGCTCAGAATGAGCCCAATTTTTGTAGGTGGTCCAGTTTCATGGTCTAAATGTTGCTTGCAAGAATCCAGCTTGATATGAGTTCATTTGATCATGATTCCTATTTGTTTTTTGAAGAATACATGTGAAAATGGCGAAAAGCTGCATATTCATACTAGCACATGTCACCATTTGAGCTCAGAATGAGCCCAATTTGTTTATAGGTGGTCTAATTTCATGGTCCTCATGGTGAATGACACCTACTTCATTGACAAATACAAGCATTCAATAACATTTGGAAAAATTGAGTAAAATTTGTGAAATTGAGCGACCACTTGTGAATCCCCTCAAGGGGGATCACGTGCTGCTGGAAGGCTTCCGTAAGGATACAAACGGAGTGTGGGGGCAGAGATGGATGGAGCCCAGATCTCGGCGTCGGTGCGCCCTAGAAGGGAGCAGAGGATGATGTGCTGGATTTGGGGGTGGGCGCACCCGAACAGAATTAATTAATTAATTAAAAAGCACGTGACTGCGCGTCACGTGGGTGCCAATACAGAGTAAAGGAACCTTCAACCCTATATACACAGCGAGAAGGAGGGACCTCGTTCTCTCACTGCCGCAAGTGGGCAGGCCACAGAGCGCTCTCTCCACAGCATGGTGCATCATGCCGGGGCGCAACACTGTGGGTGCAATACAACCAGCCAGTGTAATACCATAGGTAGGCTGACGCATAGCTTATGCTACAAATGTGAGGTGGGCTCAAGACGTCGGCTAATTAAGGCGCAAGCTGATGACCACAAGGTGCCAGAGCTAATTGAAGGTAAGTACTAAAACATTGTGCGCTAATATCATTTCAAGTACTGTCAGTAATGCCTAAGCTAGATCCCATAATCGATTGCCCCCATCGATCTGGACAACTAGCTTGAGTGCTCTATCCCGGGGGAGCCTGGGGGGGCTTTTACAGTTTCTTGTTGACGTAAAGGTCCCCGCCCCGCAAGTACACTTGGGGCTTCTAGGGGTTGGTCTTGTTGCGGATGTAGCCGGGCCACTGATCGCGGCATTGCTGCTGCTGGGCTGGCGTCAGGTCGTCGTCGCGAAGCGACTAGGAGGTGTTCACCAGCTTCTTGCGGCGAGAGAGGAACCGAACTCGGGCCGTGATGTCGCTGAAGGTGAGGACCACTGGAGGGGGCCCAGCCTTGGCCCGTGGATGGATGGGGCAGGCGGTAGGCGCCCTGCAGTGTCGCACCTGGCAGCGCCATGCACGCCAAGAGTTTATTCTTTAGCTCGTCGAGAAGAGAGTCTGGGGTCTCCTCCGGCTGCATGTTGAAGCACTGAGCTGGATGACCCGGCAGCGGCGACGGTCGCGGTCAGCGGCCTCGCGGCCTGTGTCTTCCAGCTCCTGGAGCTTGGTGGTGATGGCGGTCGTTGTAGAGGATGCCTGGCTCTTGAGCAGGTCAGCCCAGGAGGCCGGCGCGAGTCGATCGAGGGGTCATCGCTAGCCCTACCAGCAGGTTGGTTGGGCGGCGACCCGAACAGAAAGTTGGGGCGCATTCGGGTGCCGTCGGGGTGGATGAGGCGAATGATGTCGAAGAGATGGAGGCCCAGGTCGTAAAGCGAGGCGTAATCCCCAAATAAGATGAATCCCCTTGCCACGTGTCAGATTACAACGCGATACATCGCGTTCTAACCCTACAACGCGATGTATCGCGTTGTAAAAAAACAGGGGTTAATTAATTAATTAGACTCGTGCTCCCGTTGGGGAGTCACGGTACGCCATCATATGTTTCCCACATTCTTAGGCACAGGCACCTGGCCCGCACAGATCAGGTAGACACATCAGATCGACAGACTAGCTAGCGGGCATCAAGCCCGCCGGGCGTTTTGGCCTCACGTGGCATGCCCCAGGCCGCGCGCGGCAAGACCTGTCTACTCTGGACTTTCCGTCATAGGCTAGGCATGGATATGTGCTACCCTAAACGGGGCGGGCTAACGCCTGGGGAGTCCCCAGCCTGATTTGTCTGTAATATGGCTCCAGGCAGAGGACACGTAAAGATAGGTGGCAGACAGTAATGAAGGACACCATCCCCCAGTCGGTGGGAGCTCCGTGTGTGACCAAGTTTGGCATGATTCGGGCCGTGGTGCCCGCAACCCTGTAACTAGGAACTAGCTAATAGCTACAACATCCACCCCATCCCATATTCATTCCCCTGAGGACTTATGCTCACGTGACGCAGTATACGTCAGCCCATCATCTACAGGTAAGTACGGGTGCATCAAAGTAAGGATCCAACATTTTGGACAAGCTGATGGCCTAAGCAGTCCGGAGCTGAAAGAACTTCTGCGCCCACCTTCTCGCCCATGGAATTCTCAGATGCATGTGCAAGTCAACTTATCAGTTGTTGACGGCACCCTGCTGCCGACCCTGTCCGCAGAATCACGAAAGCAGCAAAAACAAAAGCAGCACGAACAAAAGCAGCATGAACAATGTTCAGCGCAGGGACACAGCACAGGGCATGTGTAGGTGACGTGCGTAGGTGATGTGCGTAGGGGACGTGGGTAGGGGATGTGTGGGGGAGACTTCGGAGACACGTAAGTACTTGTGTGTCATGCACATAGGCATGCCAAGGAGTACTATGCAAATCTCATTAGAAAAATAATTTACACGAAAAGAGACGAGTTAACAAACAGACACCAGGAGGTAACAAACAGACAAATTTATCATCTGCATCATGCCCCAACCATACAGTACTAGATGGGGATATAATCCTCATCCGAGGACATGTGGAGGAGTACGGAGGCATGCGTGGTGGAACGGCGTGCTGGAATAGGACCCGAAACTGCTCGAAACCAAGTGAAGTACCACCGCTTTCTTTCTACACTTCCTTTCGTTCTTTCTTTCTACGCTTTATTTGCTCATAGGCTTCGCAAGGCGCGGCCCCGTCAAAAGAGGTATAGGACTCCCTAGTCCTAGTTAGTGAAGGACCACCGGCTCAGGCTCCAGGAGAGGCCTTCATATTCTCCCAATCTGGCGCCTCTAAATGTGTTCCAAGCCTCTCTGTGGGCTCGGGACCATGGCGCAGCCTTACTGCATCCGCCACGCTTTTGCTATGCCAAAGCTTTGTTGTGACCCACAGTTGCGCCCACACCATGATGCGGAGAGAGCGCTCTGTGGCCTGCCCACTTAGGGCAGTGAGTGAACCTAGGGCGCCCTCCCTCCTTCTCATTGTGTATAGGGGTGGAAGGTTCCTTTATTGGTACCCACGTGACGCAGTCTACGTGATAATCAATCAATTAGTCCTAGTTGGCAACACATACGCACACACAGACAACACCCACAAGGGAAGCCACGACTCTTACCGACACGTACTTCCAACCACTTAGCACCGCTGACAGGTACCTAAATTCTTCCAAACAGTGGAATATCAGGCATCTAGCCGATATATGCGAAGGTCGTACATGAAACTGGTCCAGCAGGTTCGAGCTGGCCTCGCTTAATTAACCATCGCACACAGGAGAATAAGTGACCTAAAACAACAGAATTGAAACACTATGGGGGTTGCCATGCAAAGCGGACGACTCACCTGCGGCCCCCACCCCCCTCCCTTCCCTTGTCCTTTCCCTTGTTGATCCTTCACCCACCATGCAATATCATGTGAATCGCGCACCAGGCAACACTTGACGTTTGACAGCATCGTGCCCCATGCAAGGCAGAAAATTTTCCAACCGACGGGCTGGCGGCGCGCCAACTTTGTGCCAGCTTGTTTTTCCTCGAGCGGACAGTATGCACGAGAGCAATGCAGGACCCGGCCACTTTGACAAGGTTGCCTCGGCAAGTGATAGATCACTCACAGACCTGTGCAGGAGCACGTGAGCCGTATGCCAGGTGGCGAATGCCAGGAAAATCATTCCCAACTACTTCTTCTCATCCAAGATCCACGCATGCGCGATGGTACTTGCGCCAAACTCACCATATCTTGCTGTCGCCGCTGCCACGCGAAGGTGAAGCCCCCTAACGCCCCCTCATCCTTGTTCTCATCCCCGTCACATCCCGCACGAAACGCACGCTCGTCCGTGATGACAGGTGGGAACGACCATGTGCCCAGGGCCCAGCCACGATCCCCCTGGCCCTTCCCCTTCTTTTGCCCCTTCCCCTCCCCCTCCTCCTCTCCTATACCCTCCCCCTTCTCCTCCCCCTTGCCCTTCCCATCGCTCATGGGATCCCCTACCCACTTTCCCCCAGTCACAGTCCTCCCCTCCGTGGTATGATCACCCTCAAACACCCCACCCTCATCCATCTCGATCCCCCGCGCCATCCCCAGCCCCATCCCCCGGGCCACGGCCTCCTCGTTCCGCGCCTCAAACCGCGCCCGCAACCCTGGCGGGAGCCTCTCCCCACTGCTGGCATACGCGGCCTCCGCCGCCGATATCATCCCGGCCAGCCGCCGGCACCCTCCCTCGGGCCCCAGGCAGGCCGCGTGCGTCAGCATGCGCAGCACGTTGAACGAGCCCCGTTGGACGTCGTCTTCGTAGTCAAAGAGGTCGTCCGCTATTTCCACCAACGTCTCGGATGCCCGAAGAAACGCCAAGTAGTCTGGGTTGAGGGGCAACGGCGGCTGCTCTTGCCTTGGTGACAGCGGCTGCTTTCGCGGCCACTTTAATGGGACTGTCCCCGTCGCCGTTCCTTCCCCCCCAGCATCATCCCTTCCCCCCAAGCAGGCAGCTGGGCTGGCTATCTCCTCTTCCTCCTCTCTCGCCACCGCCTCCTCCTCCTCTCGGTCCCGCGACACCAGCTCGTGCAGCAGCAGGTTCAACACGCGGTAGTCAAAGGACTTAAGGGAGATGGCGCGCTCCACATCGGCGGGGTCTATGGGGCCGGCCGCGCGCACACAGGGGGCATGACACTCGCCGCCGCCGCCACCACCACCACCACTACCACCATTGCTGCCACCATCGTCACCATCATCAGCATCGTCACGGCCACCATTATCACCACCATCCGCATTTTCATGGCCACCGTCATCACCGTCTTCACCACTACCATGAAAATGTCCTTTACCTTGTCCTTGTCCTTGTCCTCGTCCTTGTCCTTGTCCTTGTCCTTGTCCTCGTCCTCGTCCTTGTCCCAGTGTATGGGGCTGGGGATCGAGTGCCACGCTGCCCTCCACCGCGGCACACAGCCGCCGCTCCAGGTCCCAGTACTCCAAGCCCGATACCAGCTCGCGACAGATGGCCATCGTGAGCACACCCCGCTGATGCAGCAGCGACTTGAGAGGGGCAAAGGGGTCAGGAGAACCAGCGGCCGCCCCCCGCAGTGGCGGGTGGCAGGATTGTGGGGGCACGCGGCTCGCTTGAGGCGGTGGCGGATGGTAGCCTTTAGTAAACACTTGGCTCGCTTGCGGCGGTGACAGGTGCCGGTCTACGTCTTCAAAAGGCAAGGCTTGTGTGGATGATCCGTTTGACTGGTGGGACGGGTGAGCGTGGTTTGAGAGTTTCCTTGGTTGACCGTTGTTGGTGGCGGTCGCGTTCGTCCTTTGAAAATGCGTCGCACGGCCGTCAGCACTGTCCCTAGGGGTTCTCGTCGGCTGCGGCGATGACGGATGTTGGTACCGTCGCAGGGAACGTGTGTGCCGCTCGTTCGCCTCGTCGAGTTGGTAGATGAAGCCCTCGGTCACCAGCAGCAGCGGCAGGTGCCTGCGGGGGGGCGAATTGTTGTGGGGCCAGGACAGGTCAGTAATTTGGTGGCGCAGGTGATTTGGTGGAGCAAGTGATTTGGTGGCGCGAAATATTATGTGATGTGAGCTATCTGGGCGCACGAAATATTCAGTGATACAGGGATGGTCAGCTGTGCGGAGAAAGGGAGCTGCTCTGCTGCTGAGGCGGCGACTGGTTGGGGACGACTTGATTTGGCATTGCAGGCATATTTTAATTGATGATTTGGGGGGATCTGGGGGGGGGCTGACTTAAGGGGGATTAAGAAGCTTAAGTGGTTGATAAGGCAAGGGCGCCGCACGTTTCGAGAAGGATTGGACAAGGCTGGGACGAACTGGGCGTGGATCTGCTGCATCGCAAGGCAAAACCCGATAAGAGTGGCTGGATCTCAATCTATTGGTTCCCTTCTATTAGTTGGATTCCCTTCCTCTAGGTACCTTCGCCACATGGTCACAAATGAATAAAGGCAATAGGGAATAGGAAAATTTTGGCAGTGAATATAGGTAATAGGCAGACGCCAGCACTGCCGGCACTGGCAGCTGTGGCTGAACAGGCGATGGGCCAACTGATATATATATATATATATACATATATATTACTCTCACTTCCGTAATCTATCATTCTTAATGAATACCTATCACGCATTATACATTAATATATTTATATTATTTATTATAATTAGATAATTGATAAAAACTCAATAAGACAAACAAGACAAAGAAGAGCCGCAGCTAAGCAATGCTGGAGGCAATTCTAATTCTTCTTGAGTGAATCAATTTTCAACGAGACAACCAGCGCAGACACGGCATCACTATGTTATAGTGACCATGGTATCCATGAGACAACCAGCGCACACACGGCATCACAATGTTATAGTGACCATGGTATCCATGAGACAACCAGCGCAGACACGGCATCACTATCGTACAGTGACCAAGACATCCATGAGACAGCCAGCGCAGAACATGCTCCGTAACAGCTCAAGCCTGCCTTTATCTTAGATTCGTATCCACCACGTTTGACAACCTCATCGTCTATTGTAAACACAAAATAGAAGGATGCGCCTGTCTCATGCCCCAGCCAGGTATAGAAAGATGTCGTTCATGCAAGTCTCGATGTGCCTGGCCACGTCCTTGGGGCAAGTCTCGTCCAGTCCATGCAACGACCAGGCCATGCACGAAAGCATATTACAGAATGCTGCACCGGTCTCATCCAAACTTCCTGGTCCCACCAACAGGCGAGCATCTCTTCGTTTCCACACAAGCTAGGGCATTGTACCGGTCTCATCATCTATGCTTGACACAGAATTAGAAAAAAGAATGCAAGTATTATACCCCAGCCACGTAGCCCAATGTGTCGGCAGGGAAAGTCTCAATACTCCTATATCTGAGCACATCGTTAGGGCAAGCCTCAATGTACCTGAACACATCGGCAAGGTGGGCCTCCAAGATACCTGAACACATCGGCAGGGCAGGTCTCTATGTACCTGAACGCATCGCTAGGCGAGCCTCAATGTACCTGAACACATCAGCAGGGCAGGCCTCGTCCAGTCCGTGGAACATGAAGTAGGAGGCCACAAAATCCGCCATGGTCGAGCGGGCCCTCTCCATCGCAAACAACGTTACCGAAGGCCAGCGACATGCGCCCAAGGCTTCCAGACCCTGGCTTCCAGCTGCCGGTGAATGGTTGCTCAGGGGACGTTCAACGTTCAATTGAAGGGATGTCGTTACAAAATCGGCCTTTACGACGTCTGGTACGCGGCCTGTAATTTGATGTGCGATTTCCCCCGGCTGCAGGCATGCGCTGTCCGATTTCCGTTTTAATGCGGATCTGTGGCCGGGCCCGCATGACGAGAAATAGTCCGAAACCAGCGGCGAAGGCAGGCTGCCGAGCCCGTCCTTTAATTCCACTAATTCTTCGGGGGTAGCACAGCTCTGGGCAAGGCAGCAAAGCGCTTCTGCTAGCCGCCTGTCGGCGCCTGCAGCGGCGCCGTGGCGGCTGCTCGGAAGGCACCCGTACTTGGACAAGAGGCCCAAGCACGTTTGGATGTCAGATAAACGTTTCAAGGCTTCCATCACCGGAGAGGTTCCAGGGAACTAATCCCGTCCGAAAGGCAGATAAACGGGTCCCTTCTAGGAAATATTATCCTTGCAAAGAAGCCAATCATGGAACCTCAGAATGCAACAGATGCCCGTCGGTCTTCACACGTATGGATATTACTGTCAAGTGTTTGAACATGTGCTGGCAGATGGCCAAAACAGACATCCTTCCAGAAAATGGCACAGCCATCCAGCGGGGTTACTGGCGGCAGCAATTAAGACTTTGTGGCATACCGTTTTCATGGGAGGCAGACCAAATTCTCCCAAAACACGTTTCGTCAAATTCATTTGAGACATAATAATATGCTTCCGGCTTCGACGCTCGCTTTGCTGCGTTTAGGTAACATGTTAACCCAAACTTGCAACCATAGTTTGGCTGTGTTGGATTCGGGCATTCATCACAGATTACAGCAAAGAATCATATTAGTAAGAGGCAGACCTGCTTGTGGATCCGATATAATTTTATGTACTGTAACCCTTTGTGCTCGGCTTTTGGCGACCGACTTCAACTTGAAATCGCCCTTCGAGGTCGATTGTATTAATTTTGCCTTGCTTGCCTTACGTTGCCATGTGGCTTTGCCGTATTCCTGGCTATTCCTGGCATCCCCGTACATGGGCAGGGCCGCAGGGGACTCCGGACTACCTAGGTACGCGACTGTTCGAATTAATTGCACCTCACGATTGACGAACCAGGCGTACTTTTGAGGGGGTAAAGTACTCATGCGTATGCGTATATATTTAGTTCCAGTCCCCATTGCCCATTTGCCTTGGAGTGAGCGGACTGCGGAAGCCATGAGATCTCATTATTCACCGGGTGCTGCCAACACCGGGTGTGATTTCCAAAAACCCGACACAACATTGCTCAATAATATCGTAAGGGCTACCGGCTTCATCCATCTACCTGACGGAAGGCCTAACAGCGTGACTAACATAGCAATCAGGCATCAATCTCGTTTGTTTCAATTTTTGGGCAGGAATGCTAGTCCGCCATTGCAACGTCGACAGCAGCTGTGGAAATTGAAACGCTAGAATCTACAACGTGGGAGCAGCAGTGCTAACAAAAGCGGGTCCTTTTCTGTGGTTCAAAATGTCGGATAAAGCTGATCCACGTGTTGTTTCGGCGGTGCACCAGGACTGGGAAGGCCGCGAGTTTATTTACGGCGTCAAGTCCTCCACCAGACAACTGACTGACTTCCTGCAAGGGTTCGGTAAGGAGCTTAGGAGGTTGAGCTTGCGCCGCTAATGCAGTAAGAGACTGGTTGCTTTGAGCACATTTGGAATTTGTCACTTGCATGCGCATGGTGCTGACCACGTTGATGCACTGCTACCTATAACCGTTTTCGGAAAAATCAAATAGATAGAGTAGCCGGGCAGGGTTGCCCCATGGACTAGTTTTCCAAACGTTTTTGTCCGAATGTGATCACCTCGATGCTGAATTCAGTCGACAAGTAATGTCCACAATCCTCGCATCCTATTTTTCATATTATAAACCTAGGGCGCATTTCCTGCTTTTCTCTCACATTCGTCAGTCGTGTGGTTTTGCACGCGCTTTAGTGAGACAACAAGGACAACCCTGAAATTGTGGGGATCCATACCACGAGGATCGGCCCTGCCTTTCTACCAGCCATGTTACCGATTGGTCCAGGTCGTTTAAAAACGAGATAGATGCAGTTGGAATGGGATTGTGCAGAAGGTTACAAATAGCAATGATGGAAAGCGCTGCGTGCCTGGCAATACATCATATTGCAAGGTTTTATTACTTGTCCAGCGTTCTGATGAAGATCATAAAGCGTTTTGTGTCGAGAGCAACGTCTGTGGTTTACGCCTTTGATAAAAGCGGTCAGGACTATCTCTAGTTTGTGACCCCCTCGGCCACGGCCAGTCGCCCGATACCAAGCTTGGGACATCACTGCATGCGTGTCTTTGTCATTCCACTCGCCTGTGGTGCACAATATTCTGCCAGGTGTGACAGCTGCTCTGTCTTGTTCTTCCGTTTGCCACTGTTATCCAACAATTTCATTATAGGCTTGGCAATCCCACCGTAAAGGGGGTCGGATTCCCTAGCGCTTCTATGACACTTCGCTAATCACACTTTTCTTCCTTCTCTTGGCCTTCGCCATCCCCTGCCCATCTCTCATGTCAGAGGGCAAGCCGGGGGACGAGCCGCACGTTTGTTTGACGCTTTTCTTTCACGATTCCTCTCGCCTCCCTTGTCCATTTCGGCCATCGCCCATGTCAGAGAACAAGATGCGGGACAAGCTGGCGCTGCTGCAGGAGCGGATGGAAGCACTAGAAAGCAGCGTGGCAGCGGTGGAGGAGAAGAGCCAGGGCCAGGGGCGGTAGCGCATGGCTCATCGCATGCAATACAGGGTGGCTCCATAAATGTGAAAACAACGGCTAAGGCCAGAGGGCGGTAGCGGCACATCAAATGTGGAAACAAGGGCCAGGGCCAGGGGGCGGTAGCGGCACATCAAAGTTGTGAAACAAGAGTCCGCATGGCCCAGGGCGGCAGGGGATGGCATGCCACATCAACAGTGACAACCAATGTCACATGCACACGGCCGGGGTTGGCCTGCTAACGTGGTCGAGATCCCTGGAGTCCCCCCTCAAATCAGACGGAACCACGGTCTCCTGGCGTCCTTGACGGCATGCCGGGTGTGCGGGCGTAATACCCTAGCATGCATGGGATTATGCTAATGGCATGCACCTAAACAAGAATTGGAGATGCACCCTCGAACCGCTTCATAGTTGCCTTGCGCAGCGGTGGACACCATGCTTGCCACCTGTCATCCGCCCATGGTCGTCTTTTTATTCCAGGGTGGGATGGGGTTGGATGGGATGTGCTATCCGGTGATGCTTTTTGCTTCCCCATTGAGGTACCATTATGATGCTCATCCTCCAGGGTGCTGGTGCCCATAATCAAGGTGCCACAATGTTCTAGAAAGTGAAGCGAAGCGGCCAACCACTCTTCTTAGGGGCAGTGCCTTGTAAAGCGGCCGCTCGTTGTGGAGATGGCTACGTTTGGGCTATATATGCTGAAAAATCTATTTGGGCTGAAAAATCGAACTCCTGACCCATACTCCAACATCGCCTGTGCCTCACCACATCCCAGCAATGACCTTCCTTTATTCCATTTTTTGTTATAATTGTTATTATTATTCTGATTTGACACGCCGCAAAGGTGAAAACCACTTGCGTTTAGTGCCGGCCGGTCCGCGGAAAACGCGATCTGCAAATGAATCCGACCGGAATCGAACTGGGGACCTCTCGCACCAACTTTTGCTGACTATAGGACGGACGTCTCCGGATCCTTAGGCATCGCCAACTTACACCTACAGTCATCCGCGAAAGTTCTCCTTTCCGGGGAGTGATGCAAGCCTTTCGGATTTGGTACTAGATAAATCATTCGAGATCTGTGTGTGTAGGAGTACTTATTAAATATTATTATTATTATTCTTGACTTTGTTTTTATTTATTTTTGTTCTTTATTACCTTTTACATTTTCTTTTCTTTTTTCTTTCTTTCTTTCTCTTTATTCTTTTTCCCTTTGTGATGTATCAAGGAGACAACCAGCGCAGGCCAGAAATCGGAAGAATCCGGACCATGGTAGCTCGAGCCTGCTGTTATCTTGTCCGCGTGTTCGAGTTGTTCAGGATGATGAATATGAATGGCACTGAAAATGCGGACTAACGGCACCTTTTCAGTGGTTTTCCATTTGCGGGTATTTCCTCGTAAATGGCCGACGTGGGAGAGCGATCGCAGCAATGGTGCTTACCACTAGACACTCCCGGCAAGTTAGGCTCGAAACACACGCCCTAATCAAGCAAGCTGTTTCCGGCCCCACCGTCTAGGTCATCTAGTCGCTCTACACGTAAGCCAGGCATAATTTCAATGCAAAGACTCGAACACGCGGACAAGATAACGACAGGCTCGAGCTACCATGGTCCGGATTCTCCCGATTTCTGGCCTGCGCTGGTTGTCTCCTTGATAATTTCAATGCACAAGGCTCAAGGCCCCGATGGATGGATGGATGGATGGATGGATGCCGGGTTGAAACAGTCCTACCCGGGTCTAATCTATCTACATCAGCTACCTACTTACAACATCTATCTAATAGCATCACTAACTACAACATCTATCTAAGCAGCATCATGCTACCCGAGGGGAGCCGCTGTCTGGCGTCGGTGTCCGTCTCCTGCGGGTTTGCATCCGCGGGCGCTTCCCCGGCACGGGGCCGGGGGGGGCTCGTTGTCCTCTATGACTGACCTGGGCCCACTTGGCCTTGTCCATCATCTTCTTCCAAATCACGGAGAGGCCTAGGCCCCCCATGTCCTCTACTAGCTGTTCTTTGAAGGTGCGGGCCTTGCGGCGTCTAACATCACGGGGCCCGGCCCACGTCAGGAGGTGCCGGCCAGGCTGAGTTCAGTTGGTCGCAGCCGTCCCGCGGGGGGGCCACGTGAGGTGTCTACCTGGAACAATAATTGGCATTAATTAATTAGTTAGACTCGTGCTCCCGTTGGGGAGTCACGGAGCATTAATGACCCCGATGGATGGATGGGTGGGTGCAAACAGTCCTACCGGTCTAAGCTATCCGATCTACATCAGCCGGCTACCCGGACGTACGACATCTATCTAACAGGATTACTAACTACAACGTCTATCTATACACTGACAGCACTCATAGTGGTTGTCTCCTTGATCAGTACACTGACAGCACTGGCGTCAGTCGGCCTCCCACGGGCTTGCACACGCGGGCACTTTCCCACAGGGGGGGCTCGTTGTCCTCTATGACCTGGGCCCACTTGGCCTTGTCCATCATCAGTCTTCTTCCAAATCACGGAGAGGCCTAATAATTCCGCATTGGCCTAGTCATTGTCTCATTTCATAAATAAAGACAACTGAAAGTAAAGAGTAATAATAACCGACTATGAATAGTGGTCGACGAAGGGTATATACTAACAAAATATAATTACTTACATCAGAGTAAAGGCAACGCTACTGTAACGTAAAAACAAACAAAGCCAACGCTACTGTACCAAGAGGTACCACGACAAAACAACAACAGCCGGCATGGGGCACATAAAAGGCAAGGGTATATACTTGCACTCGGCGATACGCCAACTCTATTAATTACCGTAGTGGTCAAAATCACTTTGCGTCTAATTGTTTGCGAATTGACCTCGCAAACTGCTATTAATGGGCTTGATTTTGGGTCGCAAAGTTCAAATGTTACCGCGCCGCGCCTGCGCCGCGCCGCACAGCCCCAAGCCCAGCGAACGGCCTTTCTGTTAGGAGTGAGAAAACAATGTTTGCCACAAAGTTTTACTTTATTTCACTCAGATAAAAATAAGTCTCAGTCGGCAGCTGGCCGGCTGCTAGTTCCACCACAGGAGTGTGTGAGGTGTGAGGTACTGAGAGAGCAAACAAGGTGCGTAGCTTCGCCTTTTAAACAATTCCAGGCTCAGCTACTGGGTAGCAGTTATGATCTACCTACAACGTGGCCACACCAAACCGGTTCTTTTCTGACTGTGTGGCAGTTACAATCATAACGTGATCTCAAGCCAACCATTCACAACCAAAGTTCAAGGTCAGTCACAGAATGACTGGGTCACTTATGGAACAGAACTTAAACATGCGGCACATGCCCGTCCATGTAGTCCAGAGCTAGCACTAAACTATAAGTACTAGTTTCAGGCAGGTGTGTCGATACTTCTGACACCCCCCTTACTCGGCACACAGGCCGGAAAACAAACTCAAGCAAGCCAGAACAAATGTTCACTAAAAGAACTGTAGTATGGGACCAGTGTCACAGGCTAGCAAGTGTGTCCTTATGTTGTCTCATCACTAATTGCCAGTAACTCAAATACCCAACAACTTGTGTCTGAGCTCCACAAAACGTGGCTCAGGTAGTGCCTTGGTGAGCATGTCGGCGATCATCGCTGCCCCAGGAAGGTGAGACACCTGAACGGTGCCATCCGCGACCTTCGCGCGAATGTAGTGGTACTTGACGTCGATGTGCTTGGTACGCCGAGGGTGAACAGGGTCTCGTGACAGAGCCACAGCACCAGTGTTGTCGCAAAACACCTGAATTGGCCCTGAGGCCGGGTCACCCAACTCTCTTGGTGATGGTGAGAAGGGGGACCACCTGCTGCGTGACACCGCACAGGGCCATGTACTCGGCCTCACAGGTGGACAGGGCTGGAGTGGGCTGCTTGCGACTGGTCCACTCCACCGCAGCACCGCGGTACATGACCACGTTGCCAGTGATTGACTTGCGGTCCACAGGATCGTTTGCCCAGTCGGCATCCGAGTAGGCCACCAGCCCCCCCTGCCCCGAGTAGGACAGACCCAGGTCCTTGGTGTGTACCGCGTACTGAAGCACCCGGCGTGCCAGCCCAAGGTCGCTTACAGTAGGGTTTTTCATATTCTGAGTCAGCAGGTTGACTGCGAATGCCAGGTCAGGCCGAGTGCATCCCATCGCATACAGGAGTGCCCCGGTGATCGCTTGGTAGACGCGAGTGTCGTCCGCGTTGAGAAGCCCCCCCTCACCACGGGGGGTGTTGGGGACGACGGGCGTCTTCACCGCCCGTGGGGAGACCCCAAAGCGCTCAGCGAGGGCCTCCAGATACGGGCCTTGGTGCAGAAAAACTGTGCGCGCCGGCGGGTCGAGGACCAGGGAGACCCCCAGAAAGAGGGAGGGGGCATCCGTCTCGGTGATCTGGAAGCGCTGGGACACCCGTTGGGTCCACTGCGATAGCCACTCCGCCGAGGAGTGGGAGACCAGGAGATCGTCGACATGGACGAAGGCAAAACCACCAACATACAGGAACAGACACGTGTCCGTGGTGCTCTGGACAGCGCCAGTCTCATGGATGAGGTAGTCCCGGAGCGTGTGGTGCCAGTTCCGGGGCGCCTGTCCACTTTCGCGCCACAATTTTTCGCGCCTTTTGTTACTGTCACTGCGAAAGCCAAAGGCTTGTGCAGAATGCACGGTGTCTTGGCAGAAGAGCGGGGCGTCGATGGCAGAAGAGCCGCGGGGCGTCAGGCAGGCCAGCAGGCAGTCAAGCCAGGTATCCGACACCATTATCCTACAGTAAGGGCTAATTAATGCTCCGTGGCTCCTCACTAATGATGGTATCGCGTTAGTACCCGGCAGCGAGACACTGAACCGCCGCTATTATTGGTACAGCAGTGCTACCCAATTGATCAATCAAATCACTCAGGTGGCCGGTACTTGGGTTACATGAGTGGAGAGGGGGCAAAGGGATATGAAGTTGGTGAGACCCAAGCCAAGCCACGGACCACTAACAAGCCGATGGGCTCGCAAACCTAAAACTTTGCCTGCATTTTTGGTCGCAAACTATAAATTCCACCCAGTTTTGGGGTCGCAAAGTAATTAGACGCAAAGTGATTTTGACCACTACGGTAATGCTCGTTTTATAAGCTTACGGCAATTCGGAATTTTCAGTACGGCAAGCAAGCTTGATATTTCTCGCTACTTCATCCTCATGTAGGAGCAGAGACGTTGTCGCCGCGCCGTGAACTATAATATCTTACCAAAGGTTATTGTACGATTTCCTGTGCAAAAATGCCAGTTGTCTATACGATGGATGCCACCTCGGACTTGAGGTATATTGCCGTGCCGCCCGGCGGGGCAAGGAGGGAAAGCTGGTAGTGATGGCAACTGCATTTTGGAACAGTGCGACCAGTAAGTATGCGAGCTTGATTCAGCGGGGCGGTGTTTCGAACATGAAATTTAAACATCTCGAGAGAATCTTGTTTGGGATGATGGAAGGGACGCGAAGCTTTTCGATAGTGCTGCCATAAAAGCGAGGGGCGCGAGAATGCACGCGTGAGAGACAGCCATGCCGGGCCCCACTTGAACACCTGTTCTGATTCGCGTGACAAGATGGAGCTCCCGCAAATGGGAGGCACGCCTTCGGTGGAGCCGGGACACCGGCCCTATAAGCGCAAGACCAGCATTTCGGACCAGCAGAAAAGACGTCAGGTAGCGTTGGAGAGGCAAAAAACCGCTAGGAGAGAAATCCAGGAGCATGCTCGCAGTTTGGCCGGATTGATAAGTGGGCCGCAATCACCGGATGAAGTCGATCGCCTGGAACGGGCTAGTAGCTGTCCTGATATTGTTGTCGACAAGGATGTTATGGACATGGATGCCAACCGCCAAAAGGTACCGCTTACGCAAGTCGCTCGCAAGATGTACCGGCGTGTGGAAAGCCTCGACTGCATTGATGCGCTAGAAGCCACCGGGAGCCAGCAAACGCTTCCCGAATGGATGGTCGACATACCTCCGGACCTCGCACGGAACTGGTTCGTGATGGCCCGTCCAGAGGGCGTACGGTGCTTGGTGGTGGTCGCCCGAGGCAGGACGGAGAGCCGGCTCAAAAGCGGGAAAGTGCTGCATCGGGGATTTTCTTTTTTGCCTAACGGCAGCAAAGCCACCGCGACATCTTCTTCCGTATTCAGCATTCTCGATTGCATCTACCACGAGGTAAAACCCTAACGCCCCTAAAAACCATAAATGTGAATAGGGGTAGCCTTGCAATGCGGTAAACGTTTAGGCTTTGTCATGAATGTCCTAGTTGAAAACGTGGTCTTCTGTTAAACATGTATACATTCAAGAATAGGGAAACCTCTTTTCTCTTTTTCCTCGAGTCCCAAGGGGTCACTTCAGCATCATGTTTTCCATGAATATGCACCCTCTGGTCATTAGAGTTTATCTATGTGTGATAAGACAACAACAAATGTAAATGAACAGCAAGTATAGCAAACATTAGGCTTCCAAGCCGCATGTGACCACACCTAGGTAATACTCATTCTAGCCCTAACTGGACAACGTTAGGGCAAAAATCGCAAGAGAACATCACCCTGATGCTTTTTTCGGATGTCTCCTCCCTCTTTCAGGGACAACCCGGAAAATATATTTGAAAAGTTATTTTAAAAAATTATGCTGAAAAAACTTCCCTCCCTCTGTCTAGCGATCCTCTGCCCCCTCTCCCCCCCCCCCCCCCCCCCCCCCCCTTCCCTCTGCGTTCCTCTGCAACCGCCTTTCTTAAACCCCCTTCAAATTCTCACCATCCCCAACCCTTCTTGTTGCACTTGCTCGCCCCCTTGCTCGTTTCCCCCTGTTCCCTTCAATCATTTCTCTTCGCCTCTTCCTGCCCCTTCCCATCTACCAGCAACTCCCAATCTCCATGCCATTGTCTAGTGTGCAGCGCGATGACACCTTCTCGAATTTATACTTACAGGATACCCCATTTTTTCTTCGTCTATCTGCACCCACCCACCCACCCACCCACCCACCCACCCACCCACCCACCCACCCACCCACCCACCCACCCACCCACCCACCCACCACCCACCCACCCACCCACCCACCCACCCACCCACCCACCCACCCACCCACCCACCCACCCACCCACCCATCGGGCAGCGTGACGACACCTACTACGTGATCGACATGATGTGCTGGAAGGGATACCTTCTTTACGACTGCACCGCCGAGTTCCGCCTCTACTGGGTCAACACAAAGCTGCACGAGGAGACGCCCAAGGCACTGGAGCCCGTCACCGCCGAGGAGAGGGAGGCTGGGTTCCACCGGTTTGTGCCGGTCGCCAGCTACAAGTGCGACCTGCAGGGACTCGCGGCCACACTGGGCGCGCAGCAGGCGTATACCACCGACGGGCTGCTGCTGTATAACAAGTGGGTGCGGGGGGGGAGCGGTGGTGTTGGCGGTTTGTGGGCGCGCGCGCGTGTGTGTGTGTCTGTTGGTGGTGGGTGGCTGGGAGGATCAACCTTGGTATAGTGTCGTCTACAGTCGTTGATGTCCCAGTAATGTAGTTAACCGTAGTAATGTAGCCAATCGTAATAAGGTTGTTATCAGTCTTAGTATGGTTGTTATCAGTATTAGTATGGTTGTGATCAGTATCAGCATGGTTGTTATCATTCTCCCAGTATGGTCGTCATCAGCTGTAGTATGGTTGTCATCAGTATTAGTAAGGTTGTGATCAGTATTAGTAAGGTTGTGATCAGTATTAGTATGGTTGTGATCAGTATTAGTATGGTTGTCATCAGTACTAGTATGGTTGTCATCAGGATTAGTAAGGTTGTTATCAGTATTAGTAAGGTTGTGATCAGTATAGGTATGGTTCTCGTCAGTATTAGTGTGGTTGTCATCAGTATTAGTATGGTTGTCATCAGTATTAGTCTGGCTGTGATCATTCTCCTTTCTTACGAAGGCATCTAGGATGTATTGGGAGTGGAGGAGTGAGTCACGATGGGAAGGGTCTGGGCGTAAGGGTGACAGCCAGATAGGGGGTGGAACAGGAGGGGACGGCCTCACCATGCTGCCTGCTCCTGGTGCAGCTGTTTGGCCAGCTCTGTCTGTAGTACATGTAGCTGTCTGTTGCGGTTCTTCCAGCGAGGCGTCCAGTGAATGTTTCTATTGATCCGTTAGTGGGTGCCTGCACAGTAAAGAAGCAAGAGCGCTGTTAAGAAACCATCGATCCCCTTGCGTGGTGGCACCAAACCCTTGCGTGAGGCATTGAGTGTCCTGATCGTATCCAGGGACACGTTGTCGCGTCCGCCCACAGTAGGTGGCGGTGGCGGGCGCAAGTCAACCTGCTTTTTCTTTCTTGGTCGGGATTGGGAAAAAGCTAAAGCTGACAAATAATTGAATCATACCATTTCAGTAGGCGCACAGTAGTTATAATATTATACTAGTATGTTGTAGTAGTGTATTGTAGTAAGTCTCTGCATGGTGGGTGCTTTGACACTCCCAAAGAACCCATGGCCGCTGGCCCATGGGGTCGAGAATTACTGGCCGCTTCCGCCCTGATCGGCGCCACCCTTCGCTTAACGCATGTGTCGACCTGCATGGGTTGCCGCACCTGCGCTCTTGTCGACAATGGCATGACCACAGGCTGGGCCACTACCACCTGGGCCTCACCCCGCTGGTGCTCCTCTGGAAGGACGCGCAGTGCAGCCCATACCTGCTGGAAACGGACGCCAACGGGGGCGTGCCCGACCAGCAGCTGGTGCGTGCGTGCGTGCGCAACATTATCGCAAGTCAACCACAAAAAGGGGTTTGTTTTGCGAAGCGGTAGCGCCGGCATCAGCTTGATTGGTCGGGGGGTTGACACCCTTGTCTTCGGGTGCTGGCGTTTGTGACATTGTTTGGTGCGGCTGGTGCGTGTGGTGGCATCGGGGCGATTGTTTACATGACCATGCCTTTCCATTCGGGTGCGTGAATTTGCGGTATTGTTCGGGAATGTGTGGTTTGCGTGACAAGCGGGGGGGGTGTGCGGGCCTTGGTGGGTGGTTCTCCGGGCATTGGTGGGTAGTTGTGAGGTGATGTGTGTTTTGCGCGACCAGCTGGTGCATGTGCCATCATGTGCGGAGGACTTGCTGCGTGCGCTGGCATGCTCTCAAATGGTACTGTCATGACGTATTGATTAAGCAAGTACTCGTGCTGGGATTGTGGTGGGGAAATGCTTGTTGGAAATATGGTGGGGCAATGAGTGGTGGGAGTATGCCGCAGGTTGGGGTCAAGGTGGTATGGCCACTCATTTTCTGTTGCAGTGGACATGCATATTGTTGTTGTAGTTCCTACACGGTTTTATTGACTGATTTCCCACCACCACCACTTCCTCCCCCCCCCCCACCCCCCCCCACCCCCACCCCCCACCCCCCACCCCCACCCCCTCAGTTGTTCTATGACGGATATTATGTTGTTGCGGTTATAATTATGATCATCATGATGACTAATGCTGTTTATCGCTATTATTGTTTACTAATCTCATAACTATTTGCAGTCTTCCTGCTGCTCTGGTCATGCCCCACGCTGGTCATTCCCGCTGCTGCACGGTGGCGTTGGTGTCGACGGCACGGTGGCGTCTGTGTTGCTGACAGCCAATCTATCGGTGGGTTGTTCTACCCCTTTCTCTGGAATGTTTGCATCCTCTCAGGTGGTGCTGCAGCTTCTGCAGGACGGCACGGTAGGCACGTCGGACGAGCCGCCTGTGGTGCTGGGCAAGATGCCAGAATCCTTCTTGATGCAGGTGGGTGACCATTGCCTTAATTAATTAATTAATTAATTAATTAATTAGGAACATAACTCCACATAACATAATTAATTAGGACCATTGCCTTGGCCCGCCCTATTTGGTGGAACACATCAGGCTGCATCCCTGTTGGTGCTGGTGAGTGTACTCAGTCCACACTTATTACAAATTTATGTAATTTGCAGGCGATAATTTATGTAATTTGCAGGCGAGCGTACGCGATCTCGTGGAATGTCCTTGCTGAGCCGGATGCAGGTGGGCAAATATTCCTTTGAACTTGACCGTTGATGTGGCATGTCCTTGTTGACACGGGTGAGCCCTTCATGCTGCAGGTGGGCGCGGCCGGTCCTGCCCTTGTTTTTGTGGAGCATCCCCTCACCTGAGGGGTGGCTGGATCCCACGCGTACACACCCTGGGCCACACACATTGTTGTATCCATACGACGGGTAGCGCAGTGCGTGGTATGATTCTAAGTGTAAAGTATCGCGTCGGTGCACCCCATGGATGTGGCGTGGGCAGTGCTTGCAGTGTAGTACCGGTAATGCTGGTGCTGCCACTAATAGTACCGGTAATGCTGGTGCTGCAACGGTGGCACATGTGCAGTGGCCGATGCAACCGCAGCAGCCCCAGGATACAAGCTGTGACACTCTCTCTCCCGACGCATCCACGTCTGCGTCTTTGTCTCCAGACTAAAAAATGACTTTGATGGCTGGCATCGCAATGCATCCTGTGGCATGATGTACGATGAAGTGACGTGTTATGGTTAAAAAGTGACTGATTCTTGGGCTTGTCTCCTGTGCGGGGGATTCCCCCCTTCCCCTGGCACCCTGGTGCCCACGTCCCGCCCTCATGCCATCACACCGCCACGCCCTCACGCCCTCACGCCCTCACGCCCTCACGCCCTCACGCCCTCACGCCCTCACGCCCTCACGCCCTCACGCCCTCACGCCCTCACGCCCTCACGCCCTCACGCCCTCACGCCCTCTCGCCCTCTCGCCCTCACGCCCTCATGCCATCACGCCATCCTGCCACCACGCCACCACTCCATCACGCCATCACGCCATCCTGCCATCCCTTCACCCCACCACGCCATCCTGCCACCACACCACTCTCACCAGCACATGCACCACCTGCGGCCTGGCAGCCTTCTACGCTTTGCCATCATGGGCAAGGGGCTGACCACCGTGAACGGGGTGCCCGCCAATGTGGACATCCAGTTCCGGGGCGACGCGAAGCGACGGGGGCTGGCCGATACCTGCAGCAAGGTACGCATGCGTTAGTGCCTGTGCTAGTGTGGTCTGTCCCTTGCTTGCTTGGTAGATGGTTGCGAGCATGCAACGCGGCTTGCTGACCCCTGCAGCCAGCTGTGCACTAGCTAGTGCACAGCAACCTCTTCACAGAAGTATAATAAGTATAGGCTGTAAGTAGTGTAGTATAATAAGTATAGACTGTAAGTAGTGTAGTATAATAAGTATAGACTGTAAGTAGTGTAGTATAATAAGTATAGACTGTAAGTAGTCGACGCTTTCAGCAAGGTATGTATTGTCCCTTGTGTGTTCTCAGAAGGCTGTACATTTTGACCCGGGCTCGGATAGAGAAGGCTCGCCGACACTAATTGCTGCAAGGCGCGTAGTATCCCGTGCTTCTCCACCATCCCTGGCATTTCAAGGATCAGGCATCTGCGCACTAAGGGCATACGCATGTAAGTAAATAAGTAAAATCAATTGGTTAGTAAATAAATGAGTAAGTACAGCACTGGCATGTTAGGAGTGCGGGAGTGCCGGGCACATGGACGATTGGAAGACTCTTCTAGTGCCGCTTGGCACTTAACAAGGAGATGTGAATTCACAACGGTCCGAAAGTGCCCGAAAAAGACATTCTAATTCCTCCTAGCTGCACTATTCTGATGACGGTCAAACCTGGTGGCAAGCTTCCCCATGGTACCCAGATTTACTGTGCCAAGTTACACCTTGGTTGGCCACTTGGTGCTCACAGGTTGGTGACGTTTAAAAGCATAAAAATGCCAAGATCAATTGCCAGTTTTATTCATAATTAATCGAACAAACAACACAATCAACGTCGGTTTGACCTGGAAATGGGCATTGAATAAACATATGCAGCTCAAGTACCAAGTTGCACCCCAGATAGAGATGGGATGGCCAGAAATTATGCTGTCAACCGTCACATAAACGGTCATTCGGAGCATTTTATGGATCATTAAATGCGCCCGACAGTGCGAATGTTGGTATTGCTAGGCAATCGTGGCATTGCTAAATAAGGCGTAACAGTGGTAGGTGTGTTGGCCGTGGTGGGGAGTGATGTGGCAGTGGTGTGGCAGCAAGCACTTAGGTGATCGTTGTCATGATGTTGTTGTGAGCCCGTAGAACATGTCCTGGTGAGATGCATGCCTCTTATGCAATGCTATATGCCCATTGTGCACTCTGTTATGCCCGCAATAATATGCATCATATGCAGCAACCATATCAGAGACAAAACAGCCCCCTTCCATGTATAGTAATTAGCTCAGCCTGCTTGAACATGTCTGAATATAACAAGGGCAATGAATCACGGGTTTCCCAAGGCAGCAACAGCATACGCGCACTTCACTGCCCGCTGGGTTCTTCGTACCTCCCTTCCCCAGTTTAGACCACGCCGCCCATCGTTGATAACACGGTGCATTATAATCTGGCCAATGAAAGAGGTTGAAACACTTACCAACATTCCGCTCAAGTGGAGCCCCAGCAGCGTGTTTTATGGCCTGTTAACGATGGATAAGCTTTAGGGTTGTACATCAACACACCTATGCTGACTGTTGAATACAGGACATGTACCTTCTGTTTGTTGTCTTCAGGCTCAGCTTCCCACGCCATGAATTTCACTAAAAAAGCATTGACAGGCGCACATCACGCTGTTTGCGGAGGCTGGCTAACGTCTCCCTCTCGAGCAGCAATGCTTAACGAGGCGTCCGTAACATGAATGAGGTGCTTTCACGAACCTCGGGGAAAGAGTCAGGCAGATAATCTGGATGGCAAATGGGGCTGGCTTCATCCTACCTTCAATCTGGATGCCGAAAAAGTGGGCTCCACTATACAGCGCCGACTCAACCAGCCCAATGCGTATTCATGCTTCACTCCGCAACGATCGCTTCGGTGATATCCAGTGATGCGCACAGGTCTACACTACAGAGCCAGCAAAAAATCAGGCTGGGCTTTGCTCTAGAAGTTATTTAGCCGCCCTGCACCAATGGGATGGCAAAAATGAGAGGAACAATGGAGTGGCATATTTTTAGGTGCGTTGCCATTATCAGCCCCTGGCAGCTCCAATTGCTGCGGTAATGCGGCATTTACAATTACAGTCATTTTAACAAAAAGTTCGACAAAAAAGTTTTGAATTAGCCACAGAATCGTGTGAGCGGTTTACCTCGAGCTAATTTATCGCCATGCTCGATAAGTTTCCGGTGAGACTTTTCGGGGGTCCGCTGAAAAATGCAGCGGACCTGACCCGAGCTCGCGAAACTGCCCGCCTTTTTCCTGTTTCCCCCCAAAAGATGGGTCGATTTCTTGAGGATAAAAAAATACCTAGGTGAAGTACATGAGGTACCTGATCATGGCTTCACATGCAATCGCTTTCCTGAATGTGTTCTCAAAACCGTCACTAGGATTTTCACGGCCGCCATGGGTGCTGCATGACCTTTTGCCTCGTCGGCACCTTCGCGTGTACCAGATTTTCGGGATCTCGCGCCAAATTCGGTGACGCTTCTAGAATGTCGTTTTTCGCAGGTCTCGGACGGTTGTGTTAAGACTGCCCTAATTATGAACACGTAAGGAGAGCACTATTGTTAATGCTTTGCCTAATATTCCACGTGCCTTCAGGTAGACTCCTCTCTTACTGAAGTCCTTCCTTTCCCCGCCCGGGTCACGCTTGTTCTGCGGCTGGGTGCCCCCTGTGCGGCATGGTGCTCTAGTCGTGACCCCCGCTGTGACACCGTTTCCCAAAAAGTTTCTGGCCAGGTGGTTGTGGAACAGTTCGCAGCTCCCGATCCATTCATTTCTTCTCCCCCCTGATGCCACCTCTACCTTCGAAAACCACTGCCTTCCTCAACCAATTCTACCTTCAAAAGCCTTGCTGTGTTTTGACCCCCGCATTGTGTGTCCTTCCTTGCCTCCCCCATCGTGCCAGCTGCCTCCTTATTTCCCATCAATCATTCGACATTAATCATGTCCCCTCCCTCTCACCCGCCCACCGCGCCACATCCTCTCCCTCTGACACATCTCTAGGCTTCTCCCCGCCAAGGCCCTTTGTATCTTCTCAACCCTACGTTTGCCTTCCTCACCACCCACCCGCCCACACACCCACACACCCACCCACCCACCCAACCAACCAACCAACCAACCAACCAACCAACCAACCAACCAACCAACCAACCAACCAACCAACCAACCAACCAACCAACCAACCAACCAACCAACCAACCAACCAACCAACCAACCAACCAACCAACCAACCAACCAACCAACCAACCAACCAACCAACCAACCAACCAACCAACCAACCATGTCACCGAATCCTCCTTCCTAACATGCCGTCCGTCCCCTGTTGCCGATCCCTCCCTCCCCCTGCCCCCCCACATCGTCAGATTCTCTTCCAGAACGCCGCCCGCTACGACCCCCTGACCATCCACCACCTGGTGGCCCACATTGAGGCGGAGCTGGGGCTCGAGCCGGGCGCCGGCAGCAAACTTTTCTCCGCAAGTGTCGCCAGCAGTCCTTTCGCCGCGAGACACCCTAGCAGCACTACTTTGGCCGCCATGAACGCAAGCAGTAACTTTGCCGCTAGCAGCGGTGGCGGCTTCCCTGCCAGCCAGCCAGCTCCTTTTGCGCCACCCGCGGGCCAGGTCATGCCGCCCGTGATGATGGGCCTGGGCCAGATGCCGCCGCGACCCGACGTCGAAATGAATGGTTGAAGGCGGGGGTAAGAGGGGGGATCCCTCCCGTTTCTTCTCTATTTCTTCTTCTTCTTCTTCTTCTTCTTCTTCTTCTTCTTCTTCTTCTTCTTCTTCTTCTTCTTCTTCTTCTTCTTCTTCTTCTTCTTCTTCTTCTTCTTCTTCTTCTTCTTCTTCTTCTTCTTCTTCTTCTTCTTCTTCTTCTTCTTCTTCTTCTTCTTCTTCTTCTTCTTCTTCTTCTGCTTCTTCTTCTTCTTCTTCTTCTTCCAAGTTTCAGGCTGCCATGGGGAAAAGGGTGAAGGAGGAGGGGGCACAACGGCCATGGCCGTTGTGATCTAGTCTGTTTTTGGTCAAATAGATGTGCGGGGTGTCTCCGTGGTGTGCCATCCAGCACTGCCAAGCCTATGGGTGACACAGGCATTTACTGCGTTACTCGCACACGCCCCCGGCGGTCGCTTGGCCATTGTAACGGCAACTCCTGCTCTGACAGGGTCGCAGCCCATCATCCTTGTGTGGCTGCCTCAAATAGCGTTTCTGGCGTCCAGCTTGAGCAGTGGTACCTAGGCGTGGCCCCTGGTGGTTGCTGTCTCGCAAGCTTGGGGAGGGCCGGGAAACGGTACCGGGCCGGAGGGGGGGGGGGGGGGGAATGGTTGCCCAGACTGAGCCAGGACATTGTGTGGGCTCGGTTGTGCCGGATGACAGTCCTGCCTCCCACTAGTCATGCAGGCCCCGGATTGCTGTCGCCCGGTGCTGACGTCAGAGGGGCCGGCGCGGCTCGCTTGTCAGGGGCCCTTCCCCCTTGGGTTCTCAGGCCAATGTTGCTCCCCCAGGGGAAGCGCGTTGCTGCCGCCACCGAGTCGGTGCCGCCAATGAGCCGCCGCCACGTTTCCGGCATGTGCCCAGGACCCTGCCAGCCATCCTAGGCTGTGGGTAATCCTACCCCGAAGCCTGGGACTGGCATTGGCGCCGGCTCATCACGCCATGCAGGATTGGTCGGTGCATGGCTAGCTCAGTGCTGCATGGATTAGTAGTGCATCGACGTGGCGTCGGTTTGGTGAAGGATCGAATGGCACATGTCGCCCTTTCTGTCCAGAGATCCTTTCCCTCGAGGAGATTGGACGGTGCATGTTTGCACGCCACGTGGCACGTGACAGGCGCCCTCCCTCCCAGCGTAGCCGGCCTGCGCTTTGCATACCAGCCACGGACTTTGGCCAGTGGAGGTTGCTAGGGAAGGTGGTTTAAAAGTTGGTGGTGTAGGCCGCAGAGGCCCGCCTTTCTTGAGGCTGCGTGGAGCTCGGACCTCTGTGAGCGTGTACAGTACTTAACCATAAAGCTGTTCTGGCTAGCGCGGGTCCGTTGGCGAATGGGGCCGACTGCACAGGGGCAAGTTGGGGCTACCTCCTGCCAGCGGAGAGGCTAACGCTAGCTGTTGGAATAAGAGCCAGGGCGGAGATCCCGCCAAGAATAAGAGCCTGGAATCGATCGATGCCAGGAATAGCCTGGAGGCGAAAAGGAGCCTGGAAGGGAAGCCTGCCAGGAATAAGAGCCTGGAGGGGAATAGGAGCCTGGAAGGGAGGCCTGCCAGGAATAAGAGCCTGTGTAGAGATGGGAATTCGAGCACGCAGGGATGATGGCCGCGCGTCCCTTGGGTGCCCGCAACTGGTGCTGGCAATGAAATGCAATGTGTTTCCTCGGTGTGGGGTTTTGCGATAGGGTGGTGCTCTCCTGTGCGGTAACGCACGGCAGCTGCGCGCGGCACATGGGTGAGCGGTTCGCATGGTGGCACAGTACACAGGCGAGGGAATGACGGCGCCCTGCCTGGCAGATACTCGTCGCAGGCGACGGCCCCGCTTATGCCCTTGACAAGGGTGGCAGGATGGGGGTGGGCTGGGGTGGCCAGCAATCTGCCCTTCTGGAATGTCTTGCCAGGTTCTGCACAGCCTGTTGGGGAGTGGTGCGCCGACCCAGCCAGCATGCCTCCCACGCACCCTCCAAGGCATATCCACAGAACGCCGCCACTGGCCAGTACTCATGGGCTTGATTTTTCGTCGTAAACGACAAGGACTGCGCGTGGACACGTGAGTGTTTATGGCCCGCCGCTCTTTGGGCTGGGCTCTTCCTGCCTGGGAGGCTGGTACAGGGGTCGGAGAGAGGCAGCATTTCGAGCTACAACGGCCCTTTGTGGTTTGCTTCCATTTTTTCCCCCAGCGAATAGGTGCTGGCATATGGTGGCTGAATGGCGGTAATAGGGGTGTCCACCTATTAGTTACGTTTGTTCCTAGCACTGGCCCTCGCATGGAAGTGCCTATTCATGGGTGGTGTACACCTGCTGCTTAGATGGTTTAGAGTCAACTGCTGAGCACTTATGGCGGCTCCTGCTGGCAGTCGACACTAACATGCAGCGTGAATGTGGCCCCCTGCCTATCAAGCATGGCGAGCAATTGCATCATGTGGAAATAGCGATCAGTAACGTTTCCTGTCGCATTCCTGGCCCTCGGCAGGTTTGGAAGGCTCACGTGCTGGTTGGTTGTAGTGCCAGGTCGTCCGGTTGATGTGCAGAACGCACAGATTGGGGACCAAAGCCTCGGCATTGTCTTGTTACAGAAAATCACGGCAGCTGTTGGTTAACAGCTTGGACGTGATTTTTGACGTAAAAGCTGGCAACGTTCGAGAATTTCAATTTTTGCTTCCCTTGGTAGATCTGGCATATAGATAGATGGGGAGCGCGCTAGAAGAAGCTATAAATTGCGCGCTAGCGAGTATTTCCTCAATCTTGTCAGGAGATTAGCGGGCGGGTGTGGGGCAGGGGGTGGGGCAAGATCTTTCAGATCATGAAAAAATAAATGATTTTTTTAAATATATTCATTCATTCATTAATTTATAAGCATGTGACTGCGCCACGTGGGTGCCAATACAGAGTAAGGGAACCTTCAACCATAATATAACGGCAGGCTCGAGCTACCATGGTCCGGATTCTCCCGATTTCTGGCCTGCGCTGGTTGTCTCTTTGATAATATATTCAACCCTAATATACTCATCTACGTTTCCAATATGGCCAGTGCATGTATAGAACGTATCGCATGTTGCATGGTCCGCATTTTCCAGATTTCTGGCCCTGCACTGGTTGTCTCATGCATTGATAGGTGGCATACAATGAGACAAGATTCCAGCACATGCAGGCTCGCCCCGGCCAGAAAACGATTTGGAGAATCCGGACCATGAGAAGGAGCGGGGGCGGCCCTGCCTTACCCCGCGCGCGGGGAAGGCGGTGGGCGGCCAGCTCGATCTCACCGTTAAGGCCCATGCGACCAAGGATTTCTCTCTCAAACGCACGCAAAAGCTTCTCGGAATTCTCACCTTCCTCCATCTTGAAGTTCTTGACAATGACGTTGAGGCTGCGCTTGGCGAGCTCGGCCTCCTCGCGGAGGTCAAGCGTCTGCTGTTGAAGCTGGGCTGCGACGGCGGAGGTGGTGGAGGTGGTATGTAGCTTAAGCATGTCCGCCCAGGTGGTGATGGGAGGAGCATCGCCGGCCAGGCCAGCCGGGGCTGGCTTGGCGGCAATGTCCTTCACCGCCTGGGCGGTGAGGCCTGCGGTGTTCTGCAGAACCTCGATAGCGATGGCGTTGTCCTTAAGACGCTGGTCGATGTCGCGGAGCTGGGCGGTGATGGCGTCGGAGGTGGGGGTGGTGGCGGTGGAGGAGGCGAGGAGGCTGGAAGTGGCGGTGGAGATGGTGGGGAGCTCAGCAGCCAGCGTGCCGCCCATTGCCGCCACATCTGCGGCTAGGGGCGTCACGTGCTGTGAGATGGTTGCTTGGAGGTGGAGGAGGAAGGTGGATTCGGTCAAGGGGGAGGGGGTCCAGAGGTCCGTGACAGAGCGGTCAAGGATGGAAAAGAGGGCGCCGATCTGAAGACGGGGGCGAGACCAGCTGGCCAGGTTCTCAGATTGTTGTCGCATTGTGAACCGGCCGTCAGGTCCATTGCGGAAGCGGCAAAGGCGTTGAAGGCGTTGGCACAGGTCGAGAAGGGAGGCGTATGACCCATATAACACGAACTCCAGTAGCTTGAGGGGTGGCATGTCGAAATAGCTGGGTCTGTGATCGTTGAAGGTGTTGAAGGTGGAAAATATCCCGTCAACGTCAAAATCGCGCTCAGACCAGCTCGGTTCGGCTGGGCGGCTGCGTTTTGGCTCAGGCGAGGCTGAAGGCGAGGCAGGAAGCCCGGGAGGGTGCTGGACGACCACCAGTGCGCGACTAGTGGCAGCACTGCCTTCCGGCCCTGATGGCGAAGCTGCAGCCGGAGCTGCAGACGTATTTTCATTGCCGAGCGCAGCCGCCAGGCTGCGTTGCGTCGAGGCGCGTTTATTCGCCATATAGTGCGTCATAGCTTTGGAAAATTATATCAGCATGTGCGTCTAAGAAAGACGAAGCGATTGTGATATTCACAGCTGAATTCGGGGCTCAAACGTGAAAGTTATGAGCTCCGACAGCCATGGCTACCTCGTGGCTCGTGGCTGTCATTGTTGGGAGTACATGTAGCACATATCCCCGAGAAGGGGCATATGGCTTTTAATACATTCTTGGCTACTTCCTGCAAGGGTAGGATGTAAACTACACCTGCTCTGGGTGCACCAAGTCACACATGCACACTGGTCACTATGTATTCCAGCACCTCGGGCGCAAACATAAGGGTGAAGATCATCATGGATGTACAAAGGCTACGGCATTGCGTCTCAGCAGAGAGTCACTCTCTGCATAGGCAGAACTTGGCTTTAGCTTGGATTTAGAAATTCTTAATGCATCATCCATGGGGAGTCCCATTATTGGCAGAGCGTGGCTAAATTGCGTGGCCAGGGCGGAGTGTAGATGCGGAGATGGATGGAGCCCAGATCTCGCCGTCAGACTTCGTGGGGAGTGAGCAGAGAATCAGGTGCTGAAGGTCAGGCCGGTTGTAGTGGAGGCCCGTCAGCAGCAGATCTCGGCTTTGAAGCCCGCGGCCATTGGCTCGAGAAGACGGTTGATGCTGTGAAGGTGGAGGCACAGCTCAAGGAGCGAGGCGTAATCCCCGTAGAAAATGCACTCCAGAGCAGTGCACGGGGCAATGTTGTACCAGTCGTAATCGTCGACATTGAAGGTTTTGAGCTTGAAACGCGGTTCGCGGACCGCGGATGGGCGACTGCGTTTGGTTTCGGGCGATGCCAATGGCGAGGCCGCGGGAGCAGCCGAGTGAACCACTAACGCTTGGCTAGGGTCACCGCTGCCTGGGAGGCCAGGAGGCGGAACTGCAGCTGGGGCTGCAGGTGTATTTGCTTGGCTCATTGCAGCCTCCAAACTGCGATTCGTCGAGTTGCGTTTGCTGGCCATTATAGTGCGTAATGGCGTCGGGATAATATATCAGCGTATGCGTCCTATAGACATTTGACGCCGTGGTGCTTTGCGTAATAGCTGCAGGCTGGTCACAATACTGCCAATGATGACAAGGGCTAATCTAGCCCGCAGGGGGCGTCCATATCTTGTGGATTCAGCCGTCCATATCTTGTGGATTCAGCCGTGTTCAGCCCGTCTCACGGTGCGAGACTGAACAAGTCTCGCGTGCAGACACGTGTGTAGTACTCCTACACACAGATCTCAAGTGATTTATCTAGTACCAAATCCGAAAGGCTTGCATCACTCCCCGGACAGGAGAACTTTTGCGGATGACTGTAGGTGTAAGTTGGCGATGCCATGGTAACCGGAGACGTCCGTCCTATAGTCAGCAAAATTGGTGCGAGAGGTCCCCAGTTCGATTCAGGTCGGATTCATTTGCAGATCGCGTTTTCCGCGTTTTCCGCGGCCTGGCACTGAACGCAAAGGTTTTCACCTTTGCGGAGTGTCTGATCAGAATATACGCTTGGCTGATTTCGATAGTACCGGCTACGCCCCCTTCTACTAAAAAGAAGGATTCAGCCGTGTTCAGCCCGTCTCACGGTGCGAGACTGAACAAGTCTCGCGTGCAGACACGTGTGTAGTACTCCTACACACAGATCTCAAGTGATTTATCTAGTACCAAATCCGAAAGGCTTGCATCACTCCCCGGACAGGAGAACTTTTGCGGATGACTGTAGGTGTAAGTTGGCGATGCCATGGTAACCGGAGACGTCCGTCCTATAGTCAGCAAAATTGGTGCGAGAGGTCCCCAGTTCGATTCAGGTCGGATTCATTTGCAGATCGCGTTTTCCGCGTTTTCCGCGGCCTGGCACTGAACGCAAAGGTTTTCACCTTTGCGGAGTGTCTGATCAGAATATCTTGTGGTTGATCATGCATCAGGTCCCCGACCCTCCAGTACACCTTGGGCTTCTGGGGATCCTGTAATGACCATCAGCGCTTCGATATATACATGGCAAATTCCTTTTATTCGTTACCCCGATATTCACAGTCTCCTTTCCCACACAGCAAAATATGGTGTTGTTCTTTCTCAGTTACATCGTTTTTCCCGTCTTTGTTCTTATCGTGTTGATTTCATCACGACTCTTGTTGAACTCTTGCAGCGTTTATTGGTCAAAGACTATGACCGAGCCATTATGCTCCGTCAAGTCCGATGTTTTTTGCAACGTCACCCACATCTGTTCGGTGCTGCCCCTTGGCACAAGCTCTACAAACAGGTCGTGGACCGGCTGGATCGCATAGTATCTCCGCACATCTGAACCCTGTGATGCCAGATCTCCTTTGCGGCCGTTCCGAGCTTGGCACTGGATTCGTTGTCCACATCGTCGCGTCGCTGCCGCAACACGATGTTTTCTGGCATCCGCGGGCTTTTGGTTCCCGCCGCACATTTGAAAGTGCTGTCCTCCGGCTTTTTGCCTTTGCACCGTGTGCAGTTCTTGGACGTTTGGAATCATGGCATGGCTAACGTGATGACTGACTAGCTAGATCTTTTCAGTGGTTTTCCATTTGCGGGTATTTCCTCGTAAATGGTGGGAGAGCGATCGCAGCAATGGTGCTCACCACTAGACACTCCCGGCCAGTTAGGCTAGAAACACACGCCCTGATCAAGCATGCTGTTTCCGGCCCCACCGTCTAGGTCATCTAGTCGCTCCACACGTAAGCCAGCCATAATTTCAATGCACAAGGATACACATTTCCATCACCATTCATCTTCATCATCCTGAACGACTCGAAAACGCGGAAAAGATAACGGCAGGCTCGAGCTACCATGGTCCGGATTCTCCCGATTTCTGGCCTGCGCTGGTTGTCTCTTTGATATACTAAAAAAATATAAATACTTACATCAGAGTAAAGGCACCCAGAGTAAAGGCTTCGATATATACATGGCAGCTCGATCCTTGACCTTTAAGACCCCGGCGGACAAGCTTACTTTTCTCAGACGCCGCAAGCGGCTCGAGAAGACTCTCTTCACCCTTGATGACGACTTGACCCTGGCGCAGCAACAACGGCGACGGGAGCTATGGCCGACCTACCTCCAGCTCCGGCAGACCAAGGCGGGACAGCCGGTGTACTGGAAGGGGGCGGCCATCTACGTCGGCCATAAGCCCTGGCAGGCGACCCCCCCCCCCCCCGCGGCCCCAGCGACTCCAGACGCCCCAACTTAGGGGAATATAGCAGTAGTAGTGTAGAATAGATAGACCGTGGCCATGTACATGTACGCCTCCTAGAGGCACTATCCCAGCTAAGCCACGCGCTTTATTTAATCATGTACATGTGTGCCTATGATGAGCCACACCCCAGATGATGCCTAGCTTTATTTAGTTCTGTTGTGCCTATGCAGGGAATAACTCTCTGCTGAGACGCCATGCCCTAGCTTCTTTGTATAGCTATGCTGATCTTCCCCCCCATGACAGGCTCCCCCTTCGCTGGGCATAGCTTGAAGATCATGGGGATGCACGTGCCCTGGTGCACCTAGAGCAAGGGTCCTTTACATCCCCACCCTTGCAGGAAGTAGCTTAGGATGTATGATAGGCCATACGCCCCCTCTCAAGGGCTATGTGCTACATATACTCCCAACGGAGTTATGTTACAATTCAATTCAATTCAATTCAATGTACTCCCAACGGAGTTATGTTCCAATTTAATTTTTTAACTTTTTACTAGCACACTAGCCTGTATGCCAGCTATTGTGAAACGCATCCATCGTGTGCAAGGAGGCTGACAACCCCCAGACTTGCCACCCCCCCCATGCCCCAGCCCATCACTTGAGGCCCTTCGCCGGCCCATTGCTAGCATCCCCATAAATCTCCTTGAGCTTGTCGTACGAGCTGCCGCTCTTCTTCTGACCGCCGCCACGCCCATTCGCCCCCTCACCATCCCACCCCTTTCGCTCTGGGCTGGCCGACCGCGCCGACGCTGGCCTATCACCGTACTTGCCCGGGCTACGGTCCCCATACCGGTCCGAGCCCCGGTCCCTCTCCTTGCGATGCTCATCCCCTCTCGACCTTCCTCGCTCCCGGTCCGACCCTGGGTCCCTGTGCTGGTCCCGCGAGCTGGCCCGGTAGTCCGCATCCTTCTCGTAGCTCCTCCCCTTGCTATCGTAACCCCTGTCCCTCTCACCCCGGCTCCACTCCCTATCCCTGTCTCTGTCATACTCCCGATCCCTGTCCCTGTCCCTGTCCCTGTCCCTGTCCCTGTCCCTGTCTCTGTCCCTGTCTCTGTCCCTGTCCCTGTCCCTGTCCCTGTCCCTGTCTCTGTCTCTCTCCCTCTCCCGGTCCCGGTCCCGGTCCCGGTCCCGGTCCCCATCCCTTTCCCTGCCCCGGTCATAGCCCCGGTCCCTCTCCCTCTCCCTCGCCCCATCCCTGTCGCTGCTCGCCTCGCGCCGGTCCCGGCTCCCCTCCCGCTCCCTCCCCCGCTCCCGCTCCCTGTCCCTGTCCACATCATCCCCGTCCCGGGGCCTCTTCCGGCTGTCCTCCCCCTCCCCCGGCCGGCTGCTCGGTCTTGAATCACCTGGGTCTGCACGCCGAGGGGGCGAGGGTGCACCCCCGCCCCCGCCCCCGCCACCCCCGACCCTCCCCACGGATCGATGTGGGGCACGCTGCCCAAAAGAGACCGAGAGGGCGGCCTTCACTGATGGCGGCCGGCGCATGCCCTCCTCTCCCCCCCTCCGGCTGCCACCCCCGGTGCCCGCGTTGCCGATGGGTTCGGTGGGCAGGCCCATCTCCTTCAGCTTGGCCTTGATGAGCCGCATCGTGGGCTCGGGGATGCGTGGGAAGATCGTCTCAAAGTAGTACTGGTGGCCACAAGCAAACCGGTGGGGGGGGAAGAGGGGCGGAATGAGGTCCGTGGAAAGGGTTTCAAATACTACTGGCGGGTGCCGGCAAGAGGGGGGGGGGGGGGGGGGGAGAGAGAGAGAGAGAGAGAGAGAGAGAGAGAGAGAGAGAGAGAGAGAGAGAGAGAGAGAGAGAGAGAGAGAGAGAGAGGGAATAGGGGGCCGAGCGAGGAACGGAGATGCGGCAGGGTTGCCTTGGGCAGACATGCGCAGCAGCAGGCGGCAGCACGTGATGGACTGCCCAAGGGCGAAGGGCACGCAAACCCGGCATGCCGGGTATTCACATAGTAGAGCACCCATTGACATAGCCCATGCTGAGACCAAGGGTTGGAACAGCGGTGCCCCCCAAAAGAAACAAGCTATGTCCCTTAAAGAAACAAGTTATGTTGGCCATGGATGAAATCCCCTGTGACGATTATGCACGCAATCATGGATAACCACATAAAACACAGTGAACCATTGGCTATGAAAGGCCATTGAGAAACCTTCCCAGCACCAAGGTGCAGGTTCCACAACAGACTGTGTACTGCTGCCTTCACCAGCGATGTACACACTTTTAACAACATCGGGGAAACGTGGACGAGCAACTAACGCTTACACCACTTACGTATCGATGCATCCACATTCACAACCCAGATCTCCACACTGGATTACCCACTTGACCCTGCTTTAAACAAGGCTTTTTGCCCTAATCGCCTGGCAACCACGCCATAACATCACCCTGCAAGCCCTAGAAAAAATATGTTGCAGGCACATCGTGGGAGCTGTGGCCCCTCTAATTCCCTGGATTCTGCACGCGCAGCAAAACCCATTCCCCCCTCCTTCCCCTCCCCCCCACCACCACCACCAAGGGAAAAAAAAAAGTTAAATGTGCACGTACAACGCAGCCATGGATCCATAATGCACAGACATGACCAAGTGTTGCTAGGAATGCTTACAACGTGAAGTACGGCTTCTCACATGTTACTCTTCACATGTACAAGGGTTCAGCCAAAAAGAAACAATCGCCAGCATGCAGCGCAACGGACGCCAAGAGATGTACGAAGCAGTTGTCTCACTCAATATATAGCTAGACCGGTCACGAGGCCAAGGACATGAGGAAGCCCCCTGGACTGATCCAACAGAAAGAAAAGGGCGAAAACTTGGGCAGAGGAAACAAGACGAGAAGAATTACCTGGTCCAGTAGCAGTTCTCGTACGTACACGCCCATCGTGGTCATCTTGGTGTTTGGGCCCGGGCGGATCTCCTGCCCTCGTTGAAAATCATGACAGCACACCGCATGTGATAGCGCCAAGCCATAAACGAGCGCACACGAGCTCAGTATTCCCATGAAGCACAGAAACGAGACATTCGGCAACAAGTGGCACACTGTATAATATTACCCCCCCCCTCGTTGATATGTGACCATGCAACACAGGAGTAACTTGGGCAATTATGATAATCAAGATAGCCTGGTTTTGGAGATATTGTTTGGCACGACAACTTCCGACGAGATTATGCGTACGGAGATAATGTGACAGACTGCTGAAAAGACCATAGATGACTACGTAAACTAGCCACATTGGCAGGCATGATGAACGACCAGCAGGCATGATGAACAACCACTACATAAGCAACACTCGGACGTTCACTTTCGCCAACGGTACAAACGTTCTTGGCAGTAGTGGATGCGAATTTTCACCTTCTCATGCACTCAGCTGTGGCCTCAGCTTCCTGAACATTTCTGGGAGCATCCCTGGGCCTGGAAAAACACATCATCATGAGGCGAGCACTGCCTGGCCGAGGTGGCCAGAAGAAAGGGATATGCTCTGGTTTTTGGAAAACGCAGGGCATGCGCGAAACGCGGAAAAAAATGTCAAGGGAACAATCACCGTCAGCGAAAAGCTTGACAGAATTTCTCAAAAAACGCTCTATTTAGCATTTTTACCGCTCTGCTACTGTAATGGAAGCGAAACAAAACATACCTCGGTGTCTTCCAGATATGGCTCATACAATCTCCAGGTGTCTTTTGGATCAGCGACAAACCGCAGGTAGAGGAAGCCAGTCTACAGAAGTTCAAACAGACAAACAAACAAACAAACAACAAGCGCAACACGCAAAGAAATGATGTTCATTCAGGCTGCTCCATGCCAATCAAGCAAGCCAAGGTTGCCGGGAAGCAAAACTTCTAGACACGCAGACTGCTCGGTTAAGGCTGCAAAAACTTACCGCACGGATGTAGGGGGAGTCCCCATGATCCAGGAACTCCTTCACCTGCTTCTCGGTCAGCTTCATCGTGAAAAGCTTCGTGAGAAGGCAGAATGCGGTCGAGGGACCCTTGCAATTCCCGCTCATCCATGGCTCAACGTGCTCCACAAAATCGTATATTTCGTCGATGACTTCGAGGTGGGTCCTTAGTCGAGTTAGTTCCTTAAAGTAATCCTATGAAAACATGCACGTTCCACCAGAAACACAGCGCAAGAGCAGAATATCAGTTACCTACAAATATACACGGTATAAAATCTTTCCGGGAAGGAGGCACGAAGCAGGGCACCTGCAAAATCCACCTACCGAGTTTACAATGTTCGTTTTCAATACACTTTCCAGGTTGAACGTGGCTTTATTTCCCCAGATCTCCATTTCCCTCCGGAGGCCACAACTTCAGGAACGCGACTAGTCTTAACAACTGGCCAAAATTACGAAACTGAATGAGTGCTAGAGAATCAAAAGACAAGGAGTAACTGTACCAAAGGGGAAACACTAACAATATAAGGTTTTCCAGCCTGCCCTACTAATATGGTCTTGCGTCGCTAACAACATTAAGCATGTAGCCCCTCGTCAAGCAGTGGCAAGCAGTGACTACAATGAAAAGTCTTTTCGCGATTTCCTTAAAGCGCGTCGGCGTTCCACCGTTATTTTGCAACCCCAGATGAAGTCCGAGTTTCTGCTCTTTTTCCCGTTCCCCGCAAGCGACCGGTTTTCTGGACGAACGTGGAAAGGTTTATTAGGGAAGCCCGCTGCACCCCGCTAGCTAGCCCGACGCCGGCTGCACGAGTCACGGCGCGACCGGTCCCCGGCCCAGTTCTCCCGGAAACTTGCAAGATTCCCCCTGGACACAGGCACACGGCCCAGGTCCTCTGTATACTGAAATTCCAGTTTCCAATTAGACACCTACTCGCCTCCAGGTCGCCAGAGGATACTGCTGCCGTGCTGCGCGACCAGCGTGCCTGCCTCGACCGCGCCCGGCGAAAATCTCAGAACGCGCTCGCTTTGTCGGTTGACGGTTGTCACCTTGATCAGGCCTTGATTGATAAATGGCCGAAGTTACCTCGGTAAATAGCACGTTAGCTTATGGAATATGGATCACGGTCCAGGGTTTCTAGAAGCCAATAGACATCCCTCTCGAGATTCCATATTGTTGCACCCACTGACAGACTTTTTGCGGACCGCAAGTGCAGACCGCAGAGCTCAGGGCGTCGCGCCTGACGGCGACGTGGAGGGCGTTCGAGTGGCCACAACGGGCTTCTCTGCTTGAGACTTTTGGTGACTGCCCAGCGGTCACAAAAGTTCATCACGCGCATTGAAGCCGACCTTCCATCTTCGCTCGATCTGTTTTCGCTTATCCGCTGTGAAAATGGCGGCCTCTGTCTCCCTTTCCGCGAATTTGCAACAGGTCATCTCGACCCAGGGCCGCACCGTCGCGCGCTCTGGGCGACATGGCAATGCGAGCCGCTCGAGGCAGAGCCGGCCGGCCTCGATTCCATCGCTGTCCGCTTTCCAGGGCTTCCGCGCTGCGGCGCCCTCAGGCAACGCGACCTTGATTAGCAAGGCGGAAAGCACGGCCGCGCGGTCAGCTACCGTAACCCGGTCGACCACTCGTTGCATGGCCGATGCTCCCGAAGGTAATTGAAATTGCGATGATTTTATAACTGATTCGCTTGGTTAATGGCTTGCACGTGTGCCATGGAGTGTGCGTCGCGAATGTATTCTGACGTTTTCTTCTGGGGTGAATTCGTTTATATGCAGATGAGACCAAGCGTGCCGTGCCACTGGACAAGTACCGCAACATCGGAATCATGGCTCACATCGACGCTGGCAAGACCACGACCACGGAGCGCATTCTCTACTACACCGGCCGTAGCTATAAAATTGGAGAGGTCCACGATGGTGCTGCCACCATGGACTGGATGGAGCAGGAGCAGGAGCGCGGAATTACCATCACGGCCGCGGCCACGACCTGCTCGTGGAAGAACCACCGCATCAACATCATCGACACCCCCGGCCACGTCGACTTCACGCTCGAGGTCGAGCGCGCGCTGCGCGTGCTGGACGGCGCTGTCGCCGTGTTCGACGCCGTGTCTGGCGTGGAGCCCCAATCCGAGACGGTGTGGCGCCAGGCCGACAAGTACAAGGTCCCTCGTGTCTGTTTCGTGAACAAGATGGACCGCCTCGGCGCCAACTTCTACCGCTGCGTTGACATGATTGTGTCCAACCTGGGCGCGCGCCCGATCGTGCTCCAGCTCCCGATCGGCCAGGAGTCTGACTTCGAGGGTGTTGTCGACCTGGTCTCCATGAAGGCGATCAAATGGAACAGCGAGGACTTGGGCGCCACTTTCAACGAGGTCCCGATGCCGGCGGACCTCGCGGCGAAGGCTGCCGAGTACCACGAGAAGCTGGTCGAGGCTGCGGTCGAGATGGACGATGCCGCCATGGAGCGTTACCTGGAGGGGGAGATGCCGTCCCCAGAGGAGCTCAAGAAGCTCATCCGAAAGGGCTGCGTCGGCCTCAAGTTTGTCCCCGTCGTCTGTGGTTCTGCGTTCAAGAACAAGGGCGTTCAGCCGCTCCTGGACGCCGTCACTGATTTCCTTCCCTCCCCACTCGACATCGGTGCGACCAAGTGCACAGCCCCGAACGACGCAGAGCAGGTGATCATCCGTGAGCCCAAGGACGAAGAGCCGTTTGCTGGGCTTGCGTTCAAGGTCATGGCGGACCCGTTTGTCGGGTCGCTCACATTCGTGCGCGTATACTCTGGCACACTGAATGCGGGCTCGTACGTGAGCAACAGCAACAAGAATAAGAAGGAGCGCGTCGGGCGCATCCTGGAGATGCACGCAAACGAGCGCGAGGACCGTAAGGTAGCTCGCACGGGTGACATCATCGCGCTCGCGGGGCTCAAGATGACCGTGACGGGCGAGACGCTTTGCGATGCGGACAAGCAGGTCATCCTCGAGCGCATGGAGTTCCCTGACCCAGTCATCAAGGTCGCGATCGAGCCAAAGACCAAGGTGAGCGAGGGCAGGGCGTTGCAAGGTCGCGGGTCCGTTTAATGGGGAGGGTGACGATTAAAATGGATGGTAGGAACAGCGAGAGAGGGTAAGCAAGTCGCATTTCAAAGGGCAGAGGGGTAAGCAACTGAGTGGGATTAGTGTGAGGGTGGGAGCCCAGAAATACCGTGGTTGGCGCGCAGTGTATATATCGGAGCGCAACCGGAGGTGAGAGAGGTTATTGAAAGGGGAAGATGGGGAGAGTTAGGTAGCGTGCTGGACGGGTGCGGCTGCAGCTGGGTCTGTCGACTACCAATTGGCCAGCCATTTCAATCCAAGAGAGGCTTACTCTTTTTTCAGGATTGCTATCAGGGACCTCTTGTTAGGTGTGGATACGTGTTGTGTCATTTTGGCAAGGCATGGTAGGAGACCAGGATGAACTGATTGCAGTGGAAGCAGACTATCTGAGCAGGCTGCTCAGGTATGTCTGCAAATGCACTGGTGGTAGCAATGTGTCACTGAGTTCTTTGGGCTGGCTGGCCTTGGGGCTTGGATGCAAGTGTGCCTGTGCGTTTGCACGTATGCTAACAGCTGATGTTCAACTACATTGCATTGTTGTGGTGCCTCGCTGCATATGTCTTTTTAAACTTGATCTAATTTTCTTGCAGTTACCTGTTTCTCCTGCACCCCCCCCTGCCCCAGTTTCCTCTTTCAATTTCCCTATATACTTCGTATGCATGAGAGCTTCTTTACGTGTGTGTGTAACTTCGGAGATCACATGTCTAAGTAATTGTCATCCACCATGCGGTCTTACTCTGCGTGGTAGCTTCGGCCTGTGTTTTGCACATTAAGCTGTCCGTAGTGATGAAAGTTCTCAGTATAGTCTCGTTTTTGTGTGCACGTGGTTGTGCCTCCTTTTGACATGCTGTTGGACAAGGAGTCATCGCATTCAAGCTGGTGATGTAGTGTCCTTGTGGATAGGCCTCCAAGCACAAGCCAGATCGTGATCAGAAGTATGCTGTGCAGTGCCTGACAGATCACATGAGTGAGGGGCAGCCCGGTTCGTCTCATGGGAGCAGTTTCCTTGGGGCAGTTTCGCATGGGCTGGGTTTTCTGTTGCAGATTTCGCAAGGCCCTTCAGCCACGTGCGCACCCCCCTCCTCACAGCGTTTCTCTTTTTTCCTTTTAATTGAGGCATGACGTATCCACTTTCATGCCGCGTGTGCCTACAGCTGCAGTTGGAAATTTGTAAACACAAACGCATGCCATTTGTAGCCATCTACCAGTGGGTGACAAAGCTGGGTGCCCGAGTTCCGGTTGTTTTACAGGATCTTAGAGCCCTCAGGCTGGCACTGCTGGTCTCATATGTGTTCACTTGCCCCTTTTTAACTATTATGTGTGTGTGAATTCGTGGAAGTCGATGACTGCAATTGTTTAGTAGCTTGTTATTGATATCTTCCCAGCACTGTTTTCCGTCGCTTGCCTTCTCGTGTGTCACCAGGCGGATCTGGACAAGATGTCAGCCGGCCTGGTGAAGCTGGCGCAGGAGGACCCCTCGTTCCACTTCACGCGCGACGAGGAGACCAACCAGACGGTGATCGAGGGCATGGGCGAGCTGCACCTGGAGATCATCGTTGACCGCCTCAAGCGTGAGTACAAGGTTGAGGCCGATGTCGGCGCGCCCCAGGTCAACTACCGCGAGTCCATCACCAAGAAGGCGGAGATCAGCTACACACACAAGAAGCAGTCCGGCGGGTCGGGCCAGTTTGCCGCGATCAGCGTGCGCTTCGAGCCGGCCGATCCTGGTTCGGGCTTTGAGTTCATTTCTGAGATCAAGGGTGGCTCGGTGCCCAAGGAGTTCATCCCCGGTGTCGTGAAGGGCCTGGAGGAGTCTGTCTCCACGGGTGTGCTGGCGGGCTACCCGTGCGTGGACTTCAAGGCGATCCTGTACGATGGGTCGTACCACGAGGTCGACTCCTCGGCGCTCGCGTTCCAGATCGCCGCGCGCGCTGCGTTCAAGGAGGGCATGGCCAAGGCCGGGCCCAAGCTCATGGAGCCCATCATGAAGGTCGACATCATCACGCCTGACGAGCACCTGGGGGACGTCATCGGCGACATCAACAGTCGGCGCGGCCAGGTGGGCACGCTGGGCGAGACGCCCTCGGGCCTGCGCACCGTCCAGGCGCTCGTCCCGCTCGCGGAGATGTTCCAGTACGTTTCCAAGTTGCGCGGCATGACCAAGGGCCGCGCCAACTACAGCATGCAGCTCGCGCAGTACGAGGTGGTGCCCGCGCACGTGCAGCAGCAGATCATCGCCGCCGCGAGCGTATAAAGTGTCTCGCGATCGCGTGAACCGCCGTCTCGCGTCTAGGGTGGATGGATGCCGAATGGTCTGCGAGCGTGCGTGCAGCTTGGATATGTACTGGCCTCTACTCGTGGATTATGGGGTTTTCTAGGTTCGAGAGGCTGGATGTGAGGGCTCTGGCGGCGCTTTTGGAACCGGTCTGTGCAGGCTTTGACGTTGACGGAGCGACTTGGCAGGATGTACGCCGTTGTTTGTCACTTGGTTGCGCCAGGCTCAGTGGCTCAGATGGTTGCTATTGCTACTAGCTGAAAGTGACGAGTGGCAGACTAGGGTGCGGTGTGCAGCTGTACGGATATTAGCAGCGATGCTGGTTGTGGCTTTGGGTCAACGTGGAAGCTGGTTTCTTTTCGGCTATGGAGGCGGCCCTGTTCGTGCTGATGCCAGGTCGCTTGTGGGCCCTGAAGGCGCCGTTTGTAGGATTAATTAATTAATTAATTAGAAACATAACTCCGTTGGGAGTACATGTAGCACATATCCCGGAGAAGGGGCATATGGCCTATCATACATTCTAAGCTACTTCCTGCAAGAGTGGAATGTAAGCAACACTTGCTGTAGGTGCCTCGTCATGGCATCATCATGGCTATACAAGGGCTAGGGCATGGCTTCTCAACAGAGACCATCTCTCTGCATAGGCATAGCATGGCTAAATTCTTAATGCAACATCCATTATTATTATTATTATTATTATTATTATTAATCAACATCACTCCGTTGGGAGTAAATGTAGCACATATCCCTGAGAAGGGGCATATGGCTTTTAATACATTCTAGGCTACTTCATGCAAGGGTGGGAATGTAAGCTACCCTTGATCTAGGTGCACCAGGGGCACCTGCCCCCTCATGATCTTCACACTATGCCCAGCTAAGTGGGGAGTATGTCATGTGGGGGGAAGATCATCATGGCTATACGAGAGCTAGGGCATGGCTTCTCAGTAGGGAGGGACTCCCTGCGTGGGCACGGCATAATTAAATAAAGCTAGGCATCCTCTGGAGGGTGGCTCATCATAGGCACACATGTACATGACTAAAAAGGCTAGGCCTAAGCTGGTATAGTGCCTGTAGTAGGCGGGCATGTACAAGGCCACGGTCTAACTATTCTACACTACTGCTGCTGTATTCCTCTAGGCTGGGGCTGGAGCTGCTGGGGCCGCGGTGGTCGAGGGGGTCGCTTGCCAGGGCTTGTGGCCGACGTAGATGGCCGCCCCCTTCCAGTACACCGGCTGGCCCGCCTTGGTCTGCCGGAGCTGGAGGTAGGTCGGCCATAGCTCCCGTCGCCGTTGTTGCTGCGCCAGGGTCAAGTCGTCGTCAATGGTGAAGGGAGTCTTCTCGAGCCGCTTGCGGCGTCTGAGAAACGAAATCTTGTCCGCTGGGCTCTCAAAGATGAGAAGAAGCGGAGGCGCCCCTGCCTTACCCCGCGCGCGGAGGAGGCGGTGGGCGGTCAGCTTAATCTCACCAAGGAGGCCCATGCGTGCAAGGATTTTGCTCTCAAACGCGCGTGCAAGCTTCTCGGAATTCTCACCTTCTTCCATGTCGAAGTTCTTGAGTATGGCGTTGAGGCTGCGCTTGGCAACATCCATGGGGGTCCCATTATAGGCATGGCTTGGCTAAATTCTGAAGGCAACATCCATGGGGGCCATTATGGGCGCACATGCGCTGGGGCCGCGTGGTAGGCTAAGCCATACTAATCTACACAGCTAGTAGAGGACATGGGGGCCCTAGGCCTCTCCGTGATTTGGAAGAAGATGATGGATAAGGCCAAGTGGGCCCAGGTCATAGAGGACAACGAGCCCCCCCCTGTGGGGAAGCGCCCGCGTGTGCAAACCCACGGGAGGCATGCCAGACAGCTCCCCTAGGGCAGCGTGATGCTGTTTAGATTGACGTGGTAGTCATGCTGTTAGATAGTGGTAGTAGGTAGCTGATATAGATAGATTAGACCGGTAGGACTGTTTGCACCCATCCATCCACCCATCGGGGTTAATGCTCCGTGACTCCCCAACGGGAGCACGAGTCTAATTAATTAATTAATTAATCTACACTACTGCTATATGTCCTCGACTGGGTTTGCTGAGGTGGCAGGGGGTGCCTTCCAGGGCTTGTGGTCGACGTGGATGATGTCCCCCCTCCAGTATACCGGTTTCCCCCTAGCGCTCTGCCGTATCTGGAGGTAGGTCGGCCATAGCTCGCGTCGCCGTTGTTGCTGGGCCAGGGTCAGGTCGTCGTCCAGCGTGAAGTGAGTCCCCGAGAGCTTCTTGCGGTTTTTAAGAAACAACAGCTTGTCCGCCATGTACTTAAATTAAAGGTGAGGAGCACGGGTGCCGGGCCAGCCTTACCCCGCGCACGTTTGTAGGATCTTGTAGCTAATACAGGCGAGTTAGGGGCAACCGAGGTCTGAATTGTCATGCATCTAAATTGGTGGCGTATTCTTGAAACAGTTAGGTTATTTGGTTGTCGGTAGCAAGTAAGTACTCATGGCATTTTTCTTGTGCTATCATTCATCTGTTAATTAATTAATTAATTAGGAACATACTCCGTTGATGATCTTCCCCACCTATGACGGGCTCCCCTTAGCTGGGCGTTGCCCGAGACTCTGGGTGGTGCAGGTGCCCTAGTGCACCTAGAGCAAGTGTTGTTTACATTCCCAACCTTGCAGGAAGTACTTAGCTTAGAATGTATTATAGGCCATGCCCCTTCTCAAGGGCTATGTGCTACAGATACTCCCAACGGAGTTATGTTCCTAATTAATTAATACTCCGTTGGGAGTATAAAATGTAGCTCATATCCCAGAGAATCATTGTGGACGAGCCACGAGCCACGAGCCACGAGCCACGAGGTAGCCATGGCTGACGGCGGAGCTCATAACTTTCACGTTTGAGCACCGAATTTAGCCGTGAATATCACTATCGCTTCGTCTTTCTAAGACGCACATGCTGATATAATTTTCCGAATCTAAAACGCAATATATGACGAGCAAATGCCCCTCGACGCAACGCAGTTTGGCGGATGCGCTCGCCTTTAACAATGCGGCAGCTGAGGCTGCCGCTTCGCCAGATCCGGCAGGCAGCGGTGACACTAGTCGTGCACTGGTGGTCGCCCAGCACCCTCCCGGCCTCAATGCCTCGCCATCGGCATCGCCTGACCCTAAACGCGCCCGCTCAGCCGAGAAAACAGGAGGGTCTTCACGCCCCTCGGAACCGCGCTTTCGGCTCAAACCTTTCCAGGTCGATGATCACAACTGGACCAACATGTCTCCGTCCGATGCTCTGGACTGCATCTTCTACGGGGACTACGCCTCGCTTTACGACCTGTGCATCCATCTCCACTCCATCGGCCGCCTCCTCGTCACCGACGGCCGTCGCTGGCACAATGTCAGCATGGTTTTCGGCTCCCCCCGCCCCGACCTCCAGCATGCCATCCTCAACTCCCTTCTCCAGCGCTCTGACGGCGAGATCTGGGCTCCATCCGTCTCCGCCCCCACCCTCCGTTCCATCCTCACGGAAGCCTTTCAGCAGCACGTGACCCCCCTTGCTGCCGACGTCGCAGCAATGGGTGGCACGCTGACTGCTGAACTTCCTCAGAGTTCCACCGCCGCCGCCTCCACCTCCACTGCCATTTCCGCCTCCACTCGGCCGACATCAAAGCCCAGCTCCTCGACCTCGACCACCGCCTTCAAGCCACCGCCACCGCCCTTGAGAGCGCTTGCATGACACCGCCGGCCTCACCGCCCAGGCGGTGAAGGACATCGCCGCCCAGCCGGCGCCTGCTGGCCCGGCCGGCGATGCTCCCTCCACCTGGGCGGACTTGCTTAAGCAGCACACCACCTCCACCACCTCCACCATCGCGGCACAACTCAAGCAACAAGCCCTCGACCTCCGCGAGGAAGCCGACATCGCCCGGCGCAGCCACAATGTCATTGTCAAGCAGCCGGCAGGTGAGACCTCCACGAGCCTTCTTGAGGCATTTAAGCGCGCCATTTTTGCCCCCATGTTACTCACTGGTGAGCTGGACATGTCAGCTGTCCGCCTCCCCTGCACGCGCGGGGGAAGGCTGGCCCGGCACCCGTGCTCCTCACCTTTAAGTACATGGCGGACAAGCTGTCGTTCCTTAAATGCCGCAAGAAGCTCTCGGAGACTCGCTTCACGCTGGACGACGACTTGACCCTGGCCCATGCAGCAGCAGCGGCGACGCGAGCTATGGCCGACCTAGGCTTCAGCTCCGGCAGAGCGCTAGGGGGAAGCCGGTATACTGGAGGGGGGCGGTCATCCACGTTGACCACAAGCCCTGGCAGCCCCCTCCTGCCACCTCAGACTAGGACTATATATACCAGTAGTGTAGATTAGTAAGGCTTATAGCCTAGCATGTGGCCCCCGCGCATGTGCGCCCATAATGGCCAGCCCCCATGGATAATGCCTTCAACATTTAGCCACGCTATGTCTATAATGGGACCCCATGGATGTTGCATTAAGAATTTAGCCATGCTATGCATGCCTATGCAGAGAGATGCTCTCTGTCGAGAAGCCATGCCCTAGCCCTTGTATAGCCATGATGATCTTCCTCCCCCGTGCCAGGATCCCCCCCTTAGGCGGGTTGAACCTGAGACAGCATGGCGGTGCCGGTGCCCTGGTGCACCTAGAGCAAGGGTAGCTTACATTCCCACCCGGCGCTTGCATGAAGTAGCCTACTAGGATGTATGATAGCTAGGCCATATATATTAATATGATCCGGTCGGTTTTCCCCCACGCGAACATCCGGTCCGAGGATGCGGATGGCGCTGCCTTCTATTCCCCCAACCACCGGCCTGACATCGTGGTGCTGGACTTTGAGGGGGGTGGCCGGCATCTGCTTATTGACGTTTCGGTGGCGCGGCCCTTGGCTCTTAGCCACGTGGCTGGGGCCTCCCTCACGGCAGGTTACACGGCGGACCGGGCGGAGCGGGCCAAGCTCCTGGCCTACGGCGACGTCGGGCACCATCGTGTGGTGCCCTTTGTCCTGGAGGAGTTTGGGGCCATGGGGCCCCTGACCTCCGCCTTCTTCAAGGAGTGTTGCCGGCTCCGGGAGGACCGGCTGGACCTGGAGGGCCAGCGGGCCCCATGGTCGGCGCGGACCTGGACGTCATATTGGCGTCAGCGCTTGTCGGTGGCGCTGACTCGGGCCATGGCTGACATCATGCTCCGCCGTACGCGGGCTGATTTTGCGGTGCAGCAGGGCTATTAGGTTCCTCCCGTTAGGCGTTTCCATTGGTCTTATCGTAGTATAGAGCTTTGACATGGCTCTGTATATAGGTTCATAGCTGGGCGTTTGCTTTGGTTTGAGTGATTTCACTCTGCTGTAAGTAATTATATTTTTAATATATATTAATAATATAATTACTTACAGCAGAGTGAAATCACTCAAACCAAAGCAAACGCCCAGCTATAAACCTATATACAGAGCCATGTCAAATCTCTATACTACGATAAGACCAATGGAAACTCCTAACGGGAGGAACCTAATAGCCCTGCTGCACCGCAAAATCAGCCCGCGTACCGGGCGGAGCATGATGTCAGCCATGGCCCGAGTCAGCGCCACCGACAAGCGCTGACGCCAATATGACGTCCAGGTCCGCGCCGACCATGGGGCCCGCTGGCCCTCCAGGTCCAGCCGGTCCTCCCGGAGCCGGCAACACTCCTTGAAGAAGGCGGAGGTCAGGGGCCCCATGGCCCCAAACTCCTCCAGGACAAAGGGCACCACACGATGGTGCCCGACGTCGCCGTAGGCCAGGAGCTTGGCCCGCTCCGCCCGGTCCGCCGTGTAACCTGCCGTGAGGGAGGCCCCAGCCACGTGGCTAAGAGCCAAGGGCCGCGCCACCGAAACGTCGATAAGCAGATGCCGGCCACCCCCCTCAAAGTCCAGCACCACGATGTCAGGCCGGTGGTTGGGGGAATAGAAGGCAGCGCCATCCGCATCCTCGGACCGGATGTTCGCGTGGGGGAAAACCGACCCGGAATCATGGCGAGCACCACCGTCAGGAGGACAGTGTGCAAATACAAATACCAATTCTGATTCTGTTGGCCCCCCATGCAGGCAAGGTAGTGAGTCCCCGTGGGATCCAGCGGCTGCCCACAGCTACCACAAGGCCGCCCGGCCGGAACAAGAGGCTGCGGGGCAAATAGCTGGTGCCGGAGCGCCACCGAGTAGTGGCTGGGAGCCAAGGCGAATGGGGGGGCCATGGGAAGAGCACGAAGGTACGCCGAGCCCACACTCCGCAAGGAAAGCGAGAACAGCCACGCACGTCCCTGGGCGTTGAGGTCCGCGAAAAGAGCAATCCAATCAGCCGTGTGCAGAATACCCGCGTAGGTTTTCTGGTGTTTATCGATGACGCGAGCAGGGAATGCGGCGGGAGATTGAACGGAGGCGACCGAGGGAGTGCCGCGAGGGAGGTGGCGCTGTACCGCCTGAGCGGCACGGACGGGAGAACAGGCCTGCTGGATCTCAGCATAGGCCTCCTGGATGGCGGTGACGAAGGGCAAAGGGCTGCTGGGGTCCAGGAGGTCAGGCGCTGCCGTTGCCAAAAGGGGCAGGAGCCGGCAGCTTTCCGCCCACGACTGAGCGACGGAGCCCAAAAATGCTGCTGGGGCCAGCCGGGCGGCACGAGTCAGACCACAGCCACCCATCCGTGCAGGCAGGGAGGCAATGCGAATAGCATGTGGCGGGAGGTCGGGGCCCGGGACCAGCTGCGCCAAGGCCGACTGGATGCGTTCGTCGTGGCCCTCGGCGGCCAGCCGGACCTGAGCCGGAAGAGCGCCCCGGAGCCAGTGAACGACGCGAGGGTGAGCGCAAAACCACAGAAGCAGACCCTTGGTCTGCGAATCATGAAGGCGCGCAATCAAGGGCAGTACCTCAGTGCGTGCCTCGAGGGCCATATATATGCCCCTTCTCAGGAAGTAGCTTAGAATGTATTATAATAGGCCATATGCCCCTTCTCAGGGATATGTGCTACATTGACTCCCAACGGAGTGATGTTAATTAATTAATCCCAGAGAAGGGGCATATGGCTTTTAAAGTTTTAATACATTCTAAGCTACTTCCTGCAAGGGTGGGAATGTAAACGACACTTGCTCGAGGTGCACCAGGGCACCTGCACCCCCATGATCTATCAAGCTATACCCAGCGAAGGGGGAGCCCGCTGTCATGGTGGGGGAAGATCAACGTGGCTATACACAAGCTAGGCATGGCTTCTCATCAGAGACGGTGACTCTCTGTATGGGCAGGGCTGAGCTAATTCTTAATGCAGCATCCATGGGGGGTCCAGTATAGGCAGGGCGTGGCTAAATTCTTAAATGCATCATCCATGGCCATTATTATGGGCGCACATGCGCTGGGGCCGTGTGGTAGGCTAAGCCTTACTAATCTACACTACTGCTATATTCCCTAGACTGGGGGTGCCTGCCAAGGCTTGTGGTCGACGTGGATGACGTCCCCCCTCCAGTATACCGGTTTCCCCCCTGCGCTTTGCCGTATCTGGAGTAGGTCGGCCATAGCTCGCGTCTCCGTTTTTGCTGGGCCAGGGTCAGGTCATCGTCCAACGTGAAGTGAGTCCTCGAGAGCTTAAGTAAGTAAGTAAGTAAGTAAGTAAGTAAGTAAGTAAGTAAGTAAGTAAGTAAGTAAGTAAGTAAGTAAGTAAGTAAGTAAGTAAGTAAGTAAGTAAGTAAGTAGTTGCGTGTCATGCGCAAAGGCATGACACGGAGTACTATGCTAATCTCATTAGAAAAATAATTACACAAAAGTTTAAACAAATATCGTCTGCATAATCCCCCAACCGCTAAGCACTAGATGGGGATGTAATCCTCATCCGAGCTGTCCTCTACTGTAATGGCAGACGAGGTGGTAGTGTAGCGGCTATCCTCAGGACCAATAACCTCGACCTGCGGACTTCTACCCTGGCTAGCAACGGGCGGCGGGGCCCGTGGGCAGAAAACAGGATCGAGCATACCCCTCGAGAAGGTGCTTATATCGCAGATGGCAGCCCATTTCTCCTTGTCAATCATGCCCGGGCGCGGAGTACGGATAGTCCCAGAAGCCCTGCATCTTCGTGAGCTTCTTGCGGTTTTTAAGAAACAACACCTTGTCCGCCATGGAGGAGCACGGGTGCCGGGCCAGCCTTACCCCGCGCACGGGGGAGGCGAACAGCCGACATGCGCAGCCTCACCAGTAATGTGCATGGGGGCAAGAATGTCGCGCTTAAATGCACCGTAAGAAGGGTCGTCGAGTCCTCACCTGCCGGCTGGTCGAAGTTCTTGACTATGACGTTGTGGCTGCGCTGGGTGCGGTCAGCCTCCTCGCGGAGGTCGAGGGCTTGTTGTGCCGCGATGGTGGAGGTGGTGGAGGTGGCGTGGTGCTTGAGCAGGTCCGCCCAGGTCTGGGTGGGAGGGCATCGCCGCCTGGGCCAGCAGAAATCGGCTGGGCAGCGATGTCCTTCACCGACTGGGCGGTGATGCCGGCGGTGTTCTGCAGGCATTCGATTGCGATGGCGGTGTCCTGGAGACGCTTGTCGATGACGAAAAGCTGGGCTTTGATGTCGGCGGTGGAGGTGGAGGTGGCAGTGGAGGTGGCAGTGGAGGTGGAGGCGAGGAGGGTGGAGGTGGAGGTGACGGTGGTGGAAATGTGAGGGAGCTCAGCAGCCAGCGTGCCGCCCATTGCATGCCGCCACATCTGCGGCAAGGGGGGTCACGTGCTGCTGAAAGGCTTCCGTGAGGATGGAGCGGTATGTGGCTGCGGAGTTGGTGGGGGCCCAGATGTCGCTGTCACTGACTTCGTCAGCATGGAACAGAGAAGCATGTGCTGAAGCTCGGGCCGGGGGTAAAGGCCCGTCAGCAGCAGGTCGCGGCATCTGTTTAAGCATATTGATGAAAACCTTGAGTTTTGCATGGCATGCATAGGCAGAGAGCTGTGTGGAATGTATGATGTTATGAGGGTTTACTTGATCGTCTCCCGGCCATGTTCCGGGCCGGTTCGTATTTTGATTACATTAGGTGATGACAACTGTGTTTCTAGTGACAACTGTGGCCACTGCTCAGAAAAGTAAGGAAGTACTTGCGTGTCATGTGCATGGGCATGCCACCGGGAGTACTTATTATGCTAATCTCATCAGCCGAAGGACGAGACCCCATAATTCACCCCAAAGACCCCCTTGCGCCGAGGCGTTTGAGAACTAACACCAAAATTTATAACATGACTCGGTTGGGAAATCATTAATTCATTAATTAGGAACATAACTCCGTTGGGAGTATATGTAGCACATAGCCCTTGAGAAGGGGCATATGGCCTATTATAATACATTCTAAGCTACTTCCTAGCTGCAAAGGGGGGAATGTAAACGACCTTTAATTGCTCTAGGTGCACCAGCTAGGGCACCTGCATCCCCATGATCTATCAAGCTATGCCCAGGGGGAGCCTGTCATGGGGGGAGAAGATCAGCATAGCTATACAAAAGCTACTAGAGCGTGGCATGTCAGCAGACCGACCACGCCCGACCCTGTGGGCAAGCCCCCTCCCCCCAAGAGGAGGCGTTTTGATGAGTAGTGTAGTTAGGCTTTTCTAGACTAGATAGCTTAGAGTTAGGTTAGCTCGATTACGCGGCTTCCTCCACTCCACCCATCCATCATGGAATATGTGCTACATGATCTCCCAACGGAGGCATGTTATAATTTAATTAATTTAATTTAATTTAATTTAATCTCAGCAGAGAGCAGCTCTCTGCGTGGGCACAGCATAACTAAATAAAGCTAGGCATCATCTGGGGTGTGGCACACCATAGGCACACATGTACATGGCTAAATAATGCTCGTGAATCAGCTGGTATAGTGCCTGTAGGAGGCGTACATGTGCATGGCCACGGTCTATCTATTCTACACTACTACTGCTGTATTCCCCTGTATTCCCCTAGGCTGGGGCGTCTGGAGTCGTGGGGGCCGCGGGGTACGCGTGCCAGGGCTTGTGGCCGACGTAGATGGCCGCCCCCTTCCAACTGAGTACACCGGCTGCCCCGCCTTGGTCTGCCGGAGCTGGAGGTAGGTTGGCCATATAGCTCCCGTCGCCGTTGTTGCTGCGCCATGCAGGGTCAAGTCGTCGTCAAGGGTGAAGTTAGTCTTCTCGAGCCGCTTGCGAAATCATGTAGCACGTATTCCCCCGCATGCTGGATGGATGGAGGTGAGCGGAGCCGCGAAACCGAACGAAGCTAATCTAGAAAATCCTAACTACTCTACTCTGACAGCAAAGAGCCCCTTCCTCCTGTGCGGGGGGCCGGTTCCCCACAGGGGCTGGCATGTGAGCCTGGACAATCGTCTTCCACCTGTTACGTCGCGTAACAATTCGTTGTAGTTACGGACGTAAATTAGGTCCTTGGCCTCGGCTGTTCTTAAGTTACGTGCAGTTCTAGTTGGGACATGATTGTCCCCGTAACCGTACTGTGGTATATTGGGTGCCTTTGGGCGCCGCGCCGCGTACTTTATTAGTGGTCCTTATCCTTTTGTAGAATGTAGTGGACCGGCGTGCATCTGTGCACCTGCTTGTGTTTCTGTGTCTCGGCAGGCGAGGGCTGGATCGGCCCGAGCCTGTTGGACCGTTGGTGACCATTTATGCACGTTCCACTCCGTGTGTGGTCACTCGGCGTGTGTTAAATGAATTAACACATATAGGCTTGGGTCACGGCAGTGTAGTTGTGTTTCCTTCCTCTTTTCCTGGAGTAAACGGGTTTGGTTAAATGGCCTATGGCATATTACAGTAGCACATATGTCAATGCATTGAGATCTGGATCGTCTCGTTCGTCTTTCGCTAGGGGTTTAACTAGAGGCGGCCTTACTAGTTTAGGTAGCATCAGAAGAGGTAGAGGTAGAGGTGGAGGCCGAGGCTTGCGGCGTAACAATGGACTCGGAGGTAGTTTAGATAGAGAGCGAGACGACGATCCTTTGCAACATACGTCATTGAATCAACCCTTCCGCGGCTGGGAAAATGAAGACGACACCTACTTGACAGGTAATGGGCGGGTCGCCTGCGAGCTGGGGGGGTAGTGCTGCCCGATTCGGGACACGCCCTGCCTAGAAGATAGACCTGCTCGAAGCGGAAAATCCTTTTATAGATAGCTCCTTTTCCTCGTCTTGTTTTCCTGAGAAATGTTGCTTCCGTCGTAGACAGTGATGGTTTTGGTTCTACGTTAGAGAGACGACTAGCGTCTCGTAGATTACACTTTTTCTGCATTCTTGCCTGCTTTGTATTTAGACGACCCATCGCCAGACGCAGAATTCTTGAAACCGGATACTTACGACCACCTGGCGCTGGAAACCTCGTCCCTACGTGCGTCGTCAATCTGGTTCGGTTTCAGACACACGAGATAAGTCGCCTTCTCCTCGTTCTCCTCATTTGACTACTCAAGACCTACCAGGTGCGTTACCATGAGCCAGCGGCGATCTTTTACTGCTCCTTCCCATTCTTCTAGCGATAATAGTCTAGCTAAATATTACGTAGTGATTACGCCTCAATGGTCCTCCATTTTCCTTTCTTGGTCCGACGCTAGGAAGATCGTTCAGAATCGTGTATACAACGTAATTAGGTATAAGAAATTTATGTCCTTCGAAGAAGCTCAGCAGTTCCTTATAGATCATAGCCAAACAGATTTAGGCCTGCATGTACGCCCTATTCCTCATGGTCGTCCTCCAGTAGAAGCTCTAGTCTTTGCTACCCCTCCTTCTTCTCCCCCTAAACGGGCTGCATCTGCATCTGCTTCAGATACTCCTCTCACTTTGGAGTTTGGTTCCCTATCCATTACTGTTGTTAAAAAGGATTGATTTTAATTTTGTTCCTTGCTTCAGACCTTCAAGGTTTTTCCTTTTTCCTTTGTTGCTTTCTTCTAGATTCCTATTCCTTTACGTAATTAAAGATGGATCCAGTGGGTGGAGATATGTCGCCTATACCTACCAATAATAATAATAATAATAATAATAATAATAATAACAATAACAATACTCGTGGTAACCGACGGGACTCCTTGGAAACGGTACACCATCTTACCCCTCAAGGTATTCTGCGTACCTCACCTCCTTCTCCTGTTGCTGGTGGTCGCCGTCGTCCCTCAATTACCCCACCTACCTATGAACAACGTATTTCACAAGTCAGATTTAGTGATGAACCTTCTCTTGCTGTGAACCAGGCCCCTGCCCCTTCTGCAACCTTGGCTCACCCCTCCAGCAGGTCCTCACTCACTAACAATGCTCTAGGCCTCCTTCCCACCCTGTGCCTTCAATGCCTGCCATTAACACGGGTCGTACCTCTGCCCCTGTCGGCCCTTCTGGGCGCCCTAGTGCAGTTCCCTTTTACCCACCTGCTTCCTGGTCCTACCCTGAGACGGCCTATGAGGCTGCCCAGGTCCCTACCCGTGTGGCTGATTTAGAAGTTAATAATGATTTCAGTACCATGCCCCTAGATGATAGGAATTATGATCATTTTGCCTACTCCTCTCTTCGTGAGCAATATACTGTTCCCTTCTCCTATGGGCACCATCCTGAAACGGTGGCTCCCTCTAGACCCCTACCCAAAACTTTTCCTATCCCTTCCTTCTATCCCGCTTATGTAGCAGTGGAAGATAGTGGCCCTATGGGAAAAACTGATTCTTCTAATCCCCCTAAGCCTCCTGCTCTTCCCCTCTTTGCCAACCTTCCTAAGCTGGATGTCAAGTCTACCCCTCAACAGTTTTTCACTTTCATTATGTTGCTCACCCAGAACACAGAGTCCTGGCAGAACCACAATAGGTGGCGCCTCTCTGATGCTGTACTAGTTCCTCATTATCTTACTACCTGCATTACTCCTGAGCTTGCTAACCTCATCCAGTGTGAGTCTCTTGCCTCTCATGCCTACCCAAACTCTGTAGCAGAATTGTTCAAGCGTTTAGAGAACCATTTAGTCCCTCCCGATGCAGATTGGCAGGATAGATTAGCCTTTGGTACCTTGCAGCAGGGTACCAAATCCTTCAAAGAATATATGAAAGAGTTTGATGCCCAGATGGTACGAATTAGGGATTTGTCGGGTGCAGAAGTACGTGCCCGCTTCCTTCAGGGCCTCAGTAGACCCTTATTGCGTGAAGTCAAGCGCCAGTTCTCTGCCTACCGTTTTACTGACCTGCCCCTCAAGCATGTGCGCCAGCATCTTTTACGAGTAGCAGATTTCTTCTCCACGCCTTCTCTTCCTACCCGTTCCCGTATTAATAATATTAGCCTTACCCCTGAGGAGGAGAACTCCTATGTAGAAGAATTAGATATTTGTGTGACTGACCTTTCAGCTCTGGATGTCTCTCATATCACCTGCTATCATTGTAAGGAAGTAGGTCATCTTAAACGTGAGTGCCCCAAGTTCCTTTCGGGTGCTCCCCCTCATCCCGACGCTCGCCCTCCTCGTACCCCTCAGCGTGCTCCTATTCGTCCCACTTCAGGACGCATTCCTTCAGCTACCCCTAGTAGGCTGAATGCTGTGCAGACAGGATCCCCAGGGTTCCCCTATGATAATCAGGCTCCCGCACCCTCTTCAATCCCTCGTGACCCTCCAGCAGTGGCTTTTCCGCCAGGGTCTTCTTCGGGGTTCGTTCCTATGGATTTGGGGGGGAGGGGGAACAGTAGGCCTGTCAGCCGGGGGTAACCTGGACAGGTCCTTAGATAGTACCCCAGATAATAATTTTTGCTTGCCTGTTTTTATAACCTCTGTAGGAGCTGAATCATCCCTACCACTACGTGTGCGTCCTCTTATGTTCTTGAATGGTGGCTTAACCGTCCCTCATACTGTTGTAGACCCCTTCTTGCATGCTGATGAACTCTTGAATGTCTCTGTGTTAGTGGATAGCGGTGCGGCTAGCTCCTTTGTGAGCGAGGCCCTAGTTAGGCGTTTAGGACTAGTCCCTACCCCTCACACAAAAACTGTCACTGTCCATTATGCTGACGGTCGCACCAGTCATTCCCCGGGTACGGTGTCCCTTCCCCTGGTCATACAAGGACGTACGGTCAACCTGACGGCCACTATAGGCCCTATCACTACAGCTGATGTATTACTAGGATTAGATTGGCACCAGGATAATAAGATTACTATTAATTATGATACTATGGTCATTTGGTTTCCAGATAGCTCTTACTGGGTACCGGAACGTCATTATAGATTAGAAAATTTATCCTTGGTAGATATTACTCCTCCTACACCTGTTGATCCTCCTGTGAGACCTATACCTGAAGTATTAATGTCCAATGACGAATTGCGATCTGAACTAAAGGAATATGGATACCTATTATGTATGTTCCTTCAGTTAGAAGTACAAGAGATACCTATCACTAATAATAGTGTGGATATAGATGTAAATACAGTGGATACAATAGGAGTGGGATTTACTGAAAATGAAATAGTAAGATACATGGCTGTGATAGATTCCTCAAAAGTATTTGAAGAAAAGACTCCTTCTTATCCTCCTCCTCGTTCTGTTTTACACCGTGTAGTTATCAAGGACGGTGCAGTTCCTACGCACTCTCCGATGTATAGAATGGGCCCTACCGAATTAAAGGAACTAAAACAGATTTTAGTATCACTATTAGAAGCAGGATTGATAGAGCCTAGTAACTCCCCCTACTCCGCTGGTGTCCTGTTAGTTCCTAAGCCAAATGGCAAGTTTCGCCTAGTTACTGATTATAGGAAGTTAAACGATATTACTGTGAAGTCTAAATACCCTCTACCTCGTATTGATGATATATTTAATAAGGTTAAAGGTTCTACCTGTTTCACAGTACTAGATTGTGCGGATGGTTTTTGGCAACTACGTATAGCTCCTGAGGATTGCCACAAAACCGCCTTTGCTACCCCTTTTGGGCATTACCAGTTTAGAGTAGCGGCTATGGGACTCTGTAACTCTCCTGCCTCTTTCCAAATGTTAATGAATGAAGTGCTTAGACCTGTTATGGGAAATTCTCACCTCCCTCAAGTGTCCTCTGATTTAAAGGATCCTTCCTTCTCCTCTGTTTCTTTATCTGAGCATGACCGTTCTTGTGCTCAAGCTTACTTAGATGATATCCTTATTTATTCTCCTGATTTTGAAACGCACCTACGTGATTTAAAGAAAGTATTAGAAATCATGGCTGAAAATTCTTTATGGGCGCGCCGTGCTAAAGTTCGCTCTGGTAGGAGTGTCCCATTTTTAGGGCACGTCCTGTCAGATGCCGGGGTTGCTACCGACCCTGACAAGACTAAGTCAATTCAGGAATGGCCTACCCCTACCGACGTTAAAGGTGTACGTAGTTTTCTAGGAATTGCTTCTTACTATAGGCGTTTTATCCCGCGTTTCGCAACTATAGCAGCCCTATTAATCATCTATTAAAGAAGGATATCCCCTTTGTTTGGAGTAGTGAATGTCAGTCGGCTTTTCAGTGTCTAAAATCCCTACTCCTCTCCCCTCCCGTACTCATCCTACCGGATACTACTAAACCCTTTGTTGTAGCTACAGATGCTAGCAAGGTAGCTATAGGGGGCGTCCTTCTCCAGGATCAGGGTCAGGGCTTACAGCCAATCGAGTATATCTCTAGGACAATGCTTCCTGCGGAGCGTAACTATCCCGTACACCAGCAAGAACTATTAGCTGTGGTGTATTGTTGCCACGCGTGGCAGCACTTTCTTAAAGGTGCTCAATTTGATGTTTGTCTGAATGAACCCTGTGAGATTGATCCTTATAGATTAGTTATCCAGACGGATCACCGTCCCCTTACCCATCTTCTCTCACAACCCAACCTTACCCCTCGTCAAGCGCGCTGGATGGAGTTTTTAGCACAGTTTTCCCCTTTTAAACTTCAGTATGTTAAGGGTGTAGATAACATAGTACCAGATGCACTCTCCCGTCGTGCAGATTACTCCTTTTTCGAGGACCTTGATGTTCTCAATACTACTCTAGTTCCTACTACTATGGGTGTAACCCCGTATGGTGAACTACCTGATGATGAATCCTATGCCTACCTCTTTCATACAGCTGTTCGCATGCCTGATCTCCTTTCTCACGTAGGACTCTCTCTCCCGTGTGAGGCCCTTCCTGTGGTCTCGGTGGGGGGGGAGGGGAAAAATAAAATTTCTATACCGCTTAGCCATATAGCGACTAGGTCAGGAAAGTCTTATGAAAACATAGTCCCTCTAGGACCTCCCCTTCTCTTTGGCAAGGCGGTAGGAGATCTCTTTAAACCTGTTCTGGATACCTCTGTAGCGATGCCTACCTCTGATCTTGAACGCCTTATTAGTAGATTTACGGCCACTGAGCCGGAAGCATTAGCTGCCATTGCTGCCCATCCCCAACAATTAGGCAAGCACCCTTGTAAATTTGTAGGTGGATTTTTATATGTGCAGATAGCAGATTCTCCCCCTCAATGGCGCCTGTATGTCCCTCCTATCTGTCGCTCCTCCTTGCTCTTTGAGTTGCATGACTTAGCTGCTCATCAGGGTGGTAAACGGGTACGGGACCTAGTAGCCCGCTCTTACTACTGGCCTTCCCTTTTAAAGGATGTAGATGAGTATGTTAGAACCTGTCAATCTTGCCAGGAGATGAAACCCAACAATGTAGGACAGATAGCAGAGCCTAGGACCTTACCTGATCCCATCATGCCGTGGGACTCCATTATGATGGATTTTGTAGGACCTTTTAGGAAGAATGATAGAGGTAACGCCCAGATCCTTGTTTTTGTAGATCGTTTTACTCGTATGTGTCATCTCGTGCCGTGTCCCTTAGAACTCACCGCACGCGATTGCGCACGCCTATACCTTAATAACGTATATAGATATCATGGTTTGAGTAGGCAGTTTATTAGTGATAAGGATAAGTTATTTACTTCTGATTTTTGGCAGCAGTTCTTCGCTGCTATCGGTACCAAGGTCACCTTCGGTACTGCCTACCACTCCTCCTCGTCTCATTTAGTAGAACGTTTGAATAGGGTAGTGGAAGAAGCTCTGCGGCACTATGTGAATGGCTCTGGGAGTGATTGGGAGGATTATCTATGTTGGTAGAGTTTTCCCTTAACAACTGCCCTCAGGCTGCGCATGGTTATACGCCCTTCTTCCTAGATACTGGTAGACAACCTCTTACCCCTACCTCTCTCTTAGCTAGTCCTTTAAGGGACAAGGATGATGTGTCCCGGGATACTGTAGAAGGTGTGCAGGCGTTATTAGATAAGATGAAGAATGCACACGACAACGCTATTGCAGGGTACCATAGGGCGCAGGCCAAATACCTTGCTAGGTTGCGTGCCTCATTAGATAGAAGAGCACCTGAGATAGAAATAGGAGATTTAGTCTTAGTAGAAGGCCCCCGTGTTGGCCGCTTCGCTCATAAGTTCGAAGCTGAACTGAAAGTGAAACTTAGGCCCGCCTTCTTAGGACCCTTCCGTGTGTTGTCTAGAGTAGGTAATTTCCTGTATGAGATAGATATTCCTACCTCTTGGCAGACCCACTCTCGCACCTTTCATAGAAGCCAGCTGAAGCTCTATCATCAGAGCACGTTCGCTGGTAGAGAATTAGCCCCTGCCCCTTTAGAGCATAATCCGGATACTGGTGAGGTAGAGGATGAGGTAGAGGGTATCGTGGCCCATAGAGATATCAAAAGGGCCGCGGTACCCAGCGCCAGTATAAGGTGAAGTGGATGTATGCTCGTAGTGAGGTAGATAAGGTCTGGTATACGGAGAGTGAGCTAGATGGGTGTAGTCGCCTGCTGCAGGAGTATAAAACCCTGCATAAGCTCTAGTTGTAGACCTTCTCCTCTCTTATGTTATGTCTGCTGTCGACGGGTGGTTGGTTGTCCCCTCCCCTCCGCAGCCGTCATGTCAGAGCCTACCCCTCCGGCTGAGAGCTCGCTGCCGTCCCCGCCCCCACCGGACCCTGAGCTGTATTTCGAGGCCCTTCCGGGCCGCTGGGTGTCGCGGTCCAGTTACCCGGGTGGCGTTGTGCAGCCGGCCCTCCAGGCCCAACATGCGGGTTTAGTCAGGGCGGCCCTCTTTGGGGTCACGTGGTACGGCCCTTCCCCTGATGAGCCGCACCAGCTTGTTTTGCACGGGTTCGACGATGCCGGGCACTGTTTGTTAGGGTGTGGTTCCCGCTGTCCGCCTTGGGACAGATAGCTGCGGTTCTCCAGTGCTCCCGAGTGTTCTCCTACCTTTCTACCCCTGTGGGCCGCACCTGCCTACGGGAGGTGTTCCCCTGGCTTCCGGCTGAGGGTGATGCTGAGGTAGATGAGAACCCCTGCGACCTCTACGGGCCGTAGAATTCATGGAGATAGCTGATCAGTCGGCGGGATAGCAGTTGTGGTCCTGCCCCTACGGGCGCCCCAGCCGAGGTACATTATACTCCAGAATATTCAGCCTCGAGCGCTGCGTCCCTCCTCCTCAGCGTCTGCTCCTCCCTCCCCGTCCCGTCGTCCCCACGGTCGACCCGGCGTGTTGCAGTGGAGCCTACCCCTTGGGTTTGCCTGATCCTCTTTCGGCGACGGTTTCGGCTATGCAGGCTCAGATCCAGTCCCTGACCACGGCGTTCGGGGCCTTCTGGCGGCCCAAGCGCAGACTCCGGCCACGCCAGGTGGGGTGTCTGTGGTGTCCGCGCCCCCTACCCCTTCGGTTGTTTCGGCACCGTGGTTTCGCCTGCGCCCCCTACCCCTTCGGTTGCTGCGGCTCCGACACCTCCGGTTGCCTCGTGCCTGCGACCGACGTTTCTGCGCGCCGCGAGTCTTCCGCCCCTTCGGCTGTGCCCGCCGTCGCCTCCTCTGGGCCACCCGCTGCGCCATCGCAGCCAGTGCGGGGTTTCTTCAGCGACACGGGCGATCATCCCAGGCTTTGGGAGGGTGGTCCCCCGCAGAGGATTCCGGTGCCCGACTGGAGTTGGATGGCAACCAATCTTATGCCGGACTGCCTGTCCCTACGGGCCCTATTTCAATATGTGGCCTGAGGGTGCGCCGGCAACGGAGACCGGCGCGCCTGCGCTGCGGTGGCGGGTCCGTCACGGCCCTCTCTGGCTTCGGGTCCGGCGCGACCTCCTGTTGTACCAGTGCCACCTGCGTCGGTGTCGGCTCCCGCCCCTGTGTCGGCCCCTGCTTCGGCCCCTGCCCCTTCGGCCTCGCGGTCTTGGCGCGGTTGTTCGGTCCACCGGTCAGGATCCTCGTGCCACCCGCGCTGCCGATTCCCTCCGGGAGTTGTCCCAGGGTGATCGGGACAGGGCCCCTTCTGTGGTGCATGCGACGCCGGAGTCGCGCGACACGCCCATTCCGGGTATGGTATGTCCGCACTCGCCTGCCGACAGTGTGACCTGCCGCGCGCCTCTGCTGAGCTTGCCATCTCTCCCATGTCCTACGGGTTCTCCCAGGTGTGTCGGGCGCCTCGGGATCGTGGCCTACCCATTGAGACTGATCGGCCTCCTTTCGACATGGTTATTTTAGCTGATCCGGTGTTCCAGGGTGAGATCCTGGTTCGGCGCGTTCTGTATCGCTGGGCTAGGCGCCACAACGACTTGGACACCTACGGTGGGTTCCAGTGGGCTTACCCTCCGCCTCTGGGCATTATGGCTTCGGATGCCCTTACGGTAGAGTTTCCTGCGGTGCCGGGTGCTGCGTACACTACGGTCCTCCAGCCCATCCTTGAGTGGGATGCCCGTCGCCCGGCGCCTATCCCGGGCCAGGGTCTAGACTCCCGCGGTCACCCTCCTCCTCGGGCCAGCGACTACCTAGAGACATTCGGGTCGCGACAGTGTGTTCGTCGGTGGCGCTCCCGCGAGGTTCGGCACATCCGGTTGTGGCCGTCCAACGTGGAGCCCCTGGTGGACCTGTTCTTCCCGACGGGTATGCGCCCTCGGATCCGGTACCATCGCCTCCTCCTGCGGGCCCTTTGCTTGATCGCGGTAGAGCCTTTCCTTCGCCTCTTTGCCTGTGGCTTTCTGGACTGGGCCCGTGGCCAGGTCGTCCTCACGCAGCATAGGTATTACTGGGCCTTCCTGGGCCTCTTTCCTGACGGCGTGTGGGCCGATGTTTTCCTCACTGTAGATAGGCATGACAATGTCGAGGATGTGGCCCACTACCAGGCCTACCTGGAGGTCCTGCTGGCCTCTCGTGGCACTTATCAGACGGATGGCCACTAGATAGAGGGCCTTAGGCCCGACCTGAGGGTGTTGTCCCTCCGGTATATAGAGTCGCCCTCATATTCTGGCCAGTTGGTTGGCTGTTCTTGGTCCTTAGCGCTGATGTGTTTACTCTGTGTGTCCTGCCCAGTGCCGTCCCCCCCGGCCAGGACTCCGTTCCAGGCAGTTAGGGGAACCTACCACCAGGCTTGGTGCTGGCTAACCCTACACCACCCGGCGTGGTGGTGGAGACCGTGTGAACTATTGGTGCTTTGTATCTGGGATGGTCTATCGATTGTGTTGGTGTGTGCTGGGTGCATTAGGTTTTTCCTACCCCTTTGGTTTCCTTCTCTCTGCGTAGGGAGGGGGCTCCCTACCTTTTGTGGGGGGGGAGGTGTTACGTCGCGTAACAATTCGTTGTAGTTACGGACGTAAATTAGGTCCTTGGCCTCGGCTGTTCTAGGTTACGTGCAGTTCTAGTTGGGACATGATTGTCCCCGTAACCGTACTGTGGTATATTGGGTGCCTTTGGGCGCCGCGCCGCGTACTTTATTAGTGGTCCTTATCCTTTTGTAGAATGTAGTGGACCGGCGTGCATCTGTGCACCTGCTTGTGTTTCTGTGTCTCGGCAGGCGAGGGCCAGGTCGGCCCGAGCCTGTTGGACCGTTGGTGACCATTTATGCACGTTCCACTCCGTGTGTGGGCACTCGGCGTGTGTTAAATGAATTAACACATATAGGCTTGGGTCACGGCAGTGTAGTTGTGTTTCCTTCCTCTTTTCCTGGAGTAAACGGGTTTGGTTAAATGGCCTATGGCATATTACAGTAGCACATATGTCAATGCATTGAGATCTGGATCGTCTCGTTCGTCTTTCGCTAGGGGTTTAACTAGAGGCGGCCTTACTAGTTTAGGTAGCATCAGAAGAGGTATAGAGGTAGAGGTGGAGGCCGAGGCTTGCGGCGTAACACCACCTCTTCTTGAACATTCGGCATAGCAGTCGAAGCAAGAGAGAACACAATCAATTGTTGGTTGTCCCCATGGCTCTCAATGGCCAGGTCAAGCCGGGGGTGATCCGCTTTAATAGTTCCCCGTTCGCGGGGTAAGGCCGACTGGACCGCCCCCGCTGCTCCTCACCTTTGACACCATGGCGGATAAGCTGGAGTTCCACATGCTAGCGGCTTGGCGGTGGGATCTCCTACATGCTGGACGACAACTCGACCATGGCACAGCAACAACAGCGACAGGAGCTAGGTAGATCGAGGAGCTGGCCGACCTACCTCGATCCGGCTCCGGCAGACAGCAGGGAAAAAGCCGGTATACTGGAGGGGGGCGGTCGATCATCTATGGTCAAGTCTCACTGAATCTACGTCGACCACAAGTCCTAGCAGGCAATCCCATGCAGCAACCCCAGCATGCAACCCCAGCCTAGGGGAATATCAGGGAGACAACCAGCGCAGTCGCATTAAGAATTTAGCCACGCTCTGCCTATGCAGAGAGTCGATCGCTCTCTGTTGAGAAGCCATGCCCTAGCTCTTGTATAGCCATGCTGATCTTCCACCCCATGACGGGCCCCCTTTAGTTGTGCTCTGAGAGATCGTGGTGGTGCAGGTGCACTTCGTGCACCTAGAGCAAGTGTCGTTTACATTCCCACCCTTGCAGGAAGTAGCTTAGAATGTATTAAAAGCCATATATTCATTGAGAATTATGATAGATTACGGAGGTGAGATAGGCATGCAACATAAGGAAAAAACCGATAACTGGGAGAATAACCCTGAAGTAATCTGGCACGGACATATCCAAGGATCACACCAGCTGCACAACGGGTACAACGAACTATACATCACAAAACTACACGCAGCAACAGCGCTGCCGCCGGCCCACCATGCAGGCCTGGAATTAAGGGATCTAGACCGCATGGGTCGTGACAAAGTCGGCCCGGGTGCGGCGGAATAACACATCAGCCACGGTGCGAGTGAGGGCGAGTGACAGGCGCTGCCGCCAATACGAGGACCACGTGCGGGCCGACCACGGGGCGGTCTGACCCTCGAGGTCGAGGCGGTCTTCACGGCGCTGGCAGCTGCCACTCGTGGCAAAACTCCGCTGTCTTGGGGCCCATGGCCCCGAACTCCTCAAGGACAAAGGGGATGACCCGGTGGGGCCCCACATTGCCGTAGGAGGCAAACTTGTCGCGCTCAGCCACAGCGGCAGCAGCGCCGGCATCCACAGCCGCCCGGAGGATGTGGCGACCTTAGAGCGGCCGAGCCACGGAGACATCGATGAGCAAGTGGCAACCCTGCCCGTCGTAGTCAAGCACGGTATATAATGTCGGGGCGGTGGTTGAGTGAGTAGAGGGCGGCCCCATCCGGGTCCTCGCACTTGATGGTGGAGTGGGGAAAGACCGACCGAACCATGGCACACACCACCCAAAGGAGAGCGGTATGGAGATAGAGGAACCAGTTCTGCATGGTTCTGCTGGCCACCCATGCACGCGATGTAGTGCGTCCCAGTAGTATCCAGAGCAAGCCTGCAGCCAGTGCCGCAGGACGCACCCGCCGTGATGAGAGGTACTTGCGGGGCAAAGAGCTGGTGGCGGAGAGCGATGGCGTTAGGGGCCGGAACCAGCGTGAACAAAGGGCTCATGGGGAGGGCGCGCAGGAATGCGGACCCCACGCTCCCCTCAAGGAGGAATATATGCCCCTTCTCCGGGATATGTGCTACATACACTCCCAACGGAGTTATGTTCCTAACCAGCGCAGGCCAGAAATCGGGAGAATCCGGTCCATGGTAGCTCGAGCCTGCCTAGGGGAATATAGCAGTAGTGCAGATTTGTCGGTTAATTAATTAATTAATTAGGAACATCACTCCGTTGGGAGTATTGAATTGAATTGAATTGAATTGTAACATAACTCCGTTGGGAGTATTAATTAATTAATTAAAAGACACATGACTGCACGTCACGTGAGCATAAGTCCTCAGTGGGAGGGGAACATGGGATGGAATGGATGGTGTAAGCTATCTAGGTCCTAGTTACAGGGGTGTGGGCTGACCGCGGCCCGAATCGCTATGAATGCCATACTTGGTCACACGCGGAGCCCCACAGGCTTGGGGGTGGCCTCCTTCATCACTACTTGCCATCTATCCTTGCGCACCATCTGCCTCCATATTACAGACAAACCAGGAGGCTGCCCGGGTGTGAGCCCGTCACGTCTTAAGTGTAGCACATGTCCATGACGAGTCTGTCACGAAACGTCCACGGGTGGCGGCCCTGCCGCGCGCGGCCGGGGGCACGCCAGGTGAGGACATATCGCCCAGGCTGGGCGGGCTTGGTGCCAGCTAGTCTATCTGATGTATCTACCTGATCTGTGCGGGCCAGGTGCCCGGCTAGGCCCAGGCGCCTGTGCCTAAAAATGTGGGAAACATAGGGCAAATCAGCGTACAAATCCTCATTACTATTCTCGTTGGGAGTACATGTAGCACATATCCCGGAGAAGGGGATTATGGCCTATAAAATACACTCTGGGCTACTTCCTGCAAGGGTAGGGTGTAAACTACACCTGCTCTGCAACACAGCTAGTGCACCTGCACACCACTGTGTATTCAGAAACCTACCTAAAGGCCCTGACCTAGGGGGGAAGATCATCATGGCTATAGACAATGGCTATAGAGCGTACGTGGCACGATCTCAGCAGAGAGCAGCTCTCTGCGTGGGCACAGCATAATTAGATAAAGCTAGGCATCATCTGGGGTGTGGCACATCATAGGCACACATGTACATGGCTAAATAATGCTCGTGAATCAGCTGGTATAGTGCCTGTAGGAGGCGTACATGTACATGGCCACGGTCTATCTATTATACACTACTACTGCTGCATTCCCCTAAGCTGGGGCGTCTGGAGTCGCTGGGGCCGCGGGGGCCGGTCGCGTGCCAGGGCTCAGTGTGACCGACGTAGATGGTTGGGAGTATATGTAGCACATATCCCGGAGAAGGCCGGCATATATATGGCTTTTAATACATTCTGGGCTACTTCCTGCAAGGGTGGGGATATAAACGACACTTGCTCTAGGTGCACCAAGGGCACCTGCACCACCACGATCTCTCAGAGCCCAGTTAAGGCCCGTCATGGGGTAGTCGGTAAAGCTTACAAGTCCGTCATCATCTTGTTCCAAATCACGGAGAGGCCCTAGGCCCCCCATGTCCTCTACTAGCTGTTCTTTGAAGGTGCGGGCCTTGCGGCGTCTAGCATTCGATCGGGGCCCAGCCCATGTAAAGAGGTGCCGGCCAGGCTGAGCTGGGCGCAGTCCCGCGGGGGGGGCACGTGATGTGTCTACCAGGTTGGTGCGAGCTAAGTGCCCTTCTAGCTGCAGGCGCCACTGCTTAATGGTGCTTGTGATATATGGCACGCCGAGTCAGGCATCAGTGCCATTGTGTAATTCCCTGTCCGGGGTGCCCATCCTTGATAAGTTTATCCTTTGATATAAAGGTCCAGGGAGCTCCATTGAATTAATTAAGGGAGCAGGGTTTGAGCCCGGCTTGGACATCCTTAACGAGCGCGAACATGACAATCGTACGGCGGCGGTCAGGCGGTCAGTCGACGGCGGTCAGGCGATGGCCGGCCCTGGCTACCGCCTGTCCGACCTGATTTATGCGGATGATACCACGTACCCTCATTGCGCGCCCCGAGCACATTCAGACCTGGCTGGACTGTCTGGGCTTGGTCCGCTTGGAGGCGGGGGCTGTGAGGTTGGAGATTAGTGTCAAAACTGAGGCGTTGGATCTTAATGTATAAGGAGCTTAAAATACAAGGAGATCTTATATAATGGGGCTTCCAGTCGCCCGCGCCGCTGCCGCGGCTGCTAGATGGGACGGAGGTCTCGTTCCGTGATCGCTTCAAACTGCATGCTGGGGAGCATGCTCCCCGACACCGCCGACGATGTGGACACCCGCATCGGCCTGGCCTGCATGGGCTATGTAGGCATCGTTCGCTCAAAAACTACTGGCACTCGAAGAACCTCGGCGAGCTCACCGCAACGCTTTCAAGAGCGCATGCTCCTCAAAGTCCTGGTCCTCACAACTGGTGCTCGCCCGTATGGCGCCGAGGCATGGACGCTCACGGACACGCTGGCCACACGGCTGAACGGCACGGTTACCAGGATGCTCCGCCATGCAGGCCCTGAACGTAGGGTTTTCCACACAGAGGTCTTTAGAATCTTTGTACCAGGGTATGCCTCGCATTTCGGACGAGATTAGACTAGCGTAGGATAGCATTCGTTGGACAGCTTGCTCGCACCAGCCAGGTACATAGACACCGACCTCGATCCGCCGGTCTGGCCGGCCCCCAGCGGCTTGGCCAGCCATGCAGGGCGGCATGTCCTGACCTGGCCTAGCTGGCCCCAAGGACATAACCTAAAAAGGTAGGTAAACTGTGTCATGCAGTACCTACCCACAGCAGTTAATTGCTGGGCGACCTACTATAGTGGTCCCAGCCCCGTTTGAACATCACATTCACTCCCTCTCTCTTGCTTGGACTGCTATGCAGAACAAGAAGAGCTAGGTGGAAGACGATTGTCCAGGCTCATGCACACGCCAGCCCCTGTGGGCAAGGCCCCCCCCCCCCAAGAGGAAGGGGCGCTTTGCTGAGTAGAATAGCTAGGGTTTTCTAGATTAGATGAGCTTAGAGTTGGATATTACTTCAGTTTCGCGGCTTCGCCTGGACCTCCATCCATCCAGCAAGGGAATATGTGCTACATGATCTCCCAACGGAGTCATGTTATAATTTAATTTAATTTTAATTTTAATAAAGGTCCAAGCAGTTGCACAGACATCTCATCCCCGGCACCACCCACGGGGCGGGCCATCTCCAGCGTCGTCAATTTCGTCACCCATGGCTGCTAAAGACGTTCTGTCGAATTGCTAGAACCAACATAGCCCGGGGGTACACAGGCCTGTATTAGGTACAGCCTGTATTGTTGCCCTCGTCTCTTGTGTTTTGCGGCCTGCAGCTTGGCAGCATTCCGAGCAACCACGTCGACCGGTTTAACCTAGCATTTGTACGCATAGATACTAGATTAGTAAGCAAAAAGATCGACCGAGCCGCAGCCTCCCAGGCCCCCCCAAACGCAAGAAATTATCTCGTACGTGCATGCCAAATACGCGTTTTGTACGCGGTCGTACGCTTGCACCGTACGAAAAGCACATATCTCGTACCGGGTAATGCTACGTACGTATGACGTACTATACGCGTACGAATAGTGTTATACGCCGTACCGACGGTACCGTACTTTTCATGCACTGGGCGCGAGTCGAGGGGTCATCGCTAGCCATACCAGCAGGTTGCATGGGCGGCGATGGTGGCCGTTCGCTCGATCGGCGATCTCCGGGGCCGGCTGCGTGGCCAGGGCGTCTTAACCTTGGTACCTCGCAACTGGGCACCTCAAGTTTCACGGTGCCTTAATTGGCCAGCTCGGCCTTCCACCTGGTCAAGGCAGGTGGTCACAGTGGCTGTGGCCTCGGAAACTTTGGTGGCAATGTGCTCTTGTTGCGTAGCAGTAAACTGCATGAATCCACCCCGCCATGCATGCCCACTGCAACGGGAATGGCTGACGGCGGTATGGCTGACGGCGGAGCTCAGATCTTTTGCGTCTGAGCCCCAAATTCGGTCAGACAACTTGCATTCGATGCGCTTTATTCAGACGTACACGCCAGTATAATCGGTTACGGCTGTAACGCAGTATTGCCAAAGTTATCACGTGACAAGCATGCCGCTATGACGACCCCAAAAGCAAAACGGGGTTTGGTTGGAAAAGGAGCTTACCGGCTCCCAGCCCAACCCTCTCGCCATCGTTCTTGCCCAGCCGCCTGGGCTCGCTAACCCATCGCCAGCATGCGCAGACCCATCGCCAAGCGCCTCGCCTGAGCCCAAGAAACCATGCCACGTCCGCCACAAATGGAGCCACTACTTGCCCGGCGAGAGGGCGTTCTCCCTCACCAAGTGGCAGCAGCTGTTGCCGCATGCAGGAATGCGTCGAGGTTCTCCAGTTCCTCGCTGACAGGAACGGAAGCTCTTCGTGCCCCAGAAGGGGGGGGCGGCTATCGACTACCGCGACACGGCACGTCCTGGCTCTACAACTTTGACGAACCAAGCCAAAGCCTGTTTATCTTGACCAGCCACTACCAGCGCAGCCTCTGCGACATCATCCGAGCGCTCAACGCCCCAGCACCCGCACAGCCGGCTGCCCCATTGGCTCCCTCCAAGCAGAGGCCGGGCCTCTGCAAGGACATCTGACATCCGCGCAGTGCTGGAGGAGCACGTGACCTGGCCGCTGGCCGAGAAGCTGACATCGCTGAACACGACGCTCAACACGGTGGAGGCCCGGCCGGGTCTCCAATGTGGAATCCAAGGTCGTCCACAAGCTCCAGCCCCAGTTCACGACGCTGCACACCGCGGCGCAAGCTTAATTCGGAAACGCATGCTGCACTTGTCTCTCGCCTTAACCAGGTGGAGGGCAAGTGCGGCGTGCTCATGAAGAAGCTTGAGGCCACCACCGCCCACACCGAGGCCGGCCTGGCCACACAGGTCCCCAAGATAGCGGAGCAGACGGCCACCATTGCATCCCAGCCACCCCGGCAGGATGCTGGTGACCTCCCGCCGCTCTCCTACGCGGGGCCTGCTGCGGTCAGCGGCCGCCTCCACCACCGACGCGGCGACGCCATCGCCACGAAGCTCCATGCAGGAGCTGCATGGAGGACCACCGCCAGGCCCCGCAACGGGAGGTCACCGACCGCGCTCGCCGCGAGTGCCGAGTGGTGCTACGTCGCAATTCCCCCAGCAGCCAGGTGAGACGTCAACCTCCCTTGCTGACGAGCTCAAGAACCAGCTTCTTATACCCTCATGGGCCTGGTAGGTGAGGTAGAACTGCGTGGGTGCCACCGCCTTCCCCACTCACGGGACAAGGCGGCTCCCCCACCAGTCCTGCTCACCTTCCCCTCCCCTGAGGATAAGCAGCGGTTCCTCTCTCGTCGCAAGAGGTTGCACGACCTCACCTGGACGCTGGATGACGACCTGACCGGCCCCGCTCAGCAACCGACGCGACGCGACCTGTGGCCGGAATACCTCCGCCATAAGCAGGACCCCCAGAAGCCCAAGGTGTACCGTGGAGGGGCGGGGACCTGATGATCAACCACAAGATGTGGACGCCCCCAGCGGGCTAGAATAGCAATAGCCCTAGCTTGTAACCATTGGAGTCACTGCCGCTAAGGCAGCCAATGATGCTTAGACTGTTTGCCTAGCTGTGCCAACATACCTAGTCACGTGCCGCAAACGCACGGTACACAACCAGCCATAGCCTTAACTAGCCTAGTCGATCCTAGTACAGCCATGCTACGCCCTGGCTATGTTCAGATTACTTGCCCACGCTACTTGTTATGCCACGCTTACATGGGTCTTATTGCACCCACAGTTTGCCGGATCGTTAGCCTGTCCTTAGCTAGCGCGCCCGAATGCAGCTGTGGCATGCCTTTGGCATGAAGGAGACTGGGGGTCTCTGCCCTTTCTCCTGTAGTGCACGCACAGGGATTAAAAGCACAGTTCGGTGCTCCACTGCTCCGTGACTCCCCAACGGGAGCACGTGTTTAATTAATTATTTTATTAAGGGGACGTGGCGCGCCGAATATTTTCTGCGCGAAAAAATTCGCAGCACCGGCCGTACCGTGAAAAGTGGGTGCTCCGTGCGCGCTCCACTTGCGGAAGTGGCCATGGCGACTGCGTTTAGGCGAAACTAGCAATGTAGGGCTAGAGAAATGCAAAAAGAATGCTTGGATGTTGAAGACGATGATTTAATGATGTTGGATTGCGGCGGCAAGTGGCTGGTTTACAATATGATTCGCTGCTTTCTTTTACTGCCATCGGCATGGGGGCGGGAATCTGCATTTTTTGGTCGCGCGGAATGAAATAGAATTCGTGATAGCGGCAGTAAATTCTCAGTTTTGGGGGTCTTTTTGACCGTGAAGGATGCATTCTTATCGGTAGCATCGAATGCTAAACCGAACGGGTGCTTTTTGCTACATTTTCGGCCATTCTCGGTAAGTATTTCTTCAGGCCTGCGCAGTGCATGTCGGAACCTTCCATGGAAGAACGGCCGTTGTTGCGCGCCTGGGCGAGGGATCTACGAGGGCAAGGTATAGATTTGTGGCGACTGTTGTCTACTATCAGTTCTTTCTTCGAAGAGCTCATCGTTCGAAGTTTTTTGCGTTCGTTTTGGTCAGTTTCCGCCAGTTAACTCTCCGTTGCTCGCCGTCGTGTTGACGAATACCTGGCAGCTTTAGCTTGTTTTCGTTGATGTCTTGATCAAATCCGCTTCAGTCTCAGCCGATAGATCCTAGGGAAGGCGTAAGGGATTTCATAGCACGTGTTCTGGCAAGGATGTTGTGCGTATGGACGCTTCTTGTTGTGTGATAGTGACGCACCCTTTCCTCGCAGCGGCATCACAGCGGTCAGAAGCTGAACGGCCGCCACTGGTTTCTTTGCATTTTATCGTGCAGGGAAGGAAGTTTTTTTATCGACGATCATGTTGGAGATATTGCATTTGTGTGACTGCATGTAGATAGCTGCCATCATTGGTTTATTTGAGCTTTCCTTGTTATGATGATGTGACAAGACAGCAATGTGCTGAGCCAACCATGGTTGATGGTTGACTGCATGCAAGCTTTGTATGCCATGATCTCCTTGGTTCCTTGCCCTCCATAGTTCCAGTTTGTTGCCCATGTCGGGTAGGGCAGTTAAGGAGTTGTTGCTGTGTTGGTAAGCTTGGTTGGCATAACCCTTACATTCTAACCTGGGAGAAACATAGAAAATGCTGGTAATGCATGTTAGTGCCATCATCATAATTGCTATTCACGTACTTATAAGTCTGGCCATGCTCGAGGGACGGTGAAGTATGAGGTGCGTGGCCACCCCTTTGTACTTCATAACATATTCAGCATGGATTTGATCCATGTTGATGGCATGTAAAGTGTGATTGTGTTTACTTGCTTTCTGAGTGGTCCTTAGCGCCTCGTCAGGTGGTGAGTGGTCGTCTAGGAAACCCATCAGTGCGTGCCACAGTGACCCCCAACCTTAATGAGCATGTGTCGTCATCAGTGTGCTAGAGTTAACCATATGTGCTTTTGATCATAGATTTGCTGAGTTCTTGGCATGAAGTTTACAAGGTAACCTTGGGTAGAGTATAGTGTATGCTCTCTTGGCATGTATGCCTAGCGATCGTGTTGCTATGCTTGCGCTGGCAAGGTTGGCCATGCCGAGGGCAGGTGAGGGCAGATGTGGTGCCTAGCCGTTTGCTTATGTTTTGTGATCGAGTGGGGCATGCTTTCTGGCTTTTTGGATGGAAAACAGCGTGCCTAAGTGGCCATATACAAAGAAACCCCCCCTTAAGCTTGTGTTCAGGTTTTAGCACGCATAACCTTATAACTTGAGCTAGACTTGTCGGAATGACCTGTTTAAGGGTGGCTGCCACGACGTGATGCAAAGGGAGGGGCAGGGGGACGATGGGAAGGTAGCAGTGATGATGAGAATGATGTTGATGATATTCCTTGCCTTGCATGTGCGTCCCCGGATGAAATTGACGGTGTCCCTTTCCTGCTGTGCAGCACATTCGGGTGCAAGGGAGGATTGCATGGGTGCTGCGCTGACCCCGTTGACTAAGGAGCCCAAGGGGGATTGGTTTTGCCCTGCCTGCCTTGTGCAGGATGCTTACAAGGGCTGAAATAGTGACAATTTCTGGTTTAGCGGGCATTTTTGTTCTAACGCGCCAAACGCAATAACTTGAGCTAGACTTGTCGGAATGACCTGCTGGGACTCGGACCACTGCTGCATGTCCCCCTGATAGCCGGATTTTCGCTACATTTTGTTGCCTAATCTGAAGTGTTTATGACATGTTTATTCCCAATGTCTGGTAAAAAAGGGTACTTTTGCGGGGAAATTAATAACTGTTCAAGGTTTTGTCATTTTCATGATGTAAATAGCTCAGCAAGCTACAAACTCAGGGAACTATAGACGCTACATTTATTTTTGCCAACAAATGAACTCGTGCATGGGCTGGGGCATACATAGCCCTAATTAGCGTCTTTTTCTATTTATAGTGCAATATTGGCGTATATGTGGGGGTAGTACCCCCAACAAGTGCATGGACAACTCACTAGAGATGTTATTTAGTGCCCCCAATCATAATTTAGCATGGTGCAACTGAAATTCAAGTGATATTAGCATGGGTCAAGTTTTAAGGTTTTTGGGGTGCCACCTCCCCTTAAACTGCATCAGGCTGGAGCTTAAGTGCGACTCTGGCTTCAATGTTGTTGACCTTGGCCAAGAGCCAGACTGTTGAGTGGGCCGTACGTGAGGCGCGTTCAGGGCGGCGAGCTGCTCCGCCATCGGCGCCAGCTGCTCCGCCACTGCAGCCCGGATGGAGTCCGTGCTGGGGCCGGGAGGTGCCGCTCTGCGAGGATGCTGCAGCTGCTGTGGCTGCCCGTCGATCTGCGCTCATGCAGGAGGCTCCTGAGGCCAGCGTAGCCAATCTGGGTGAAGTGTCGTGGGCGTCGCAGCGCACTGAGGTAGCTGCACATGATGACTGCCTTCAAGTACGCCTCCGGTTCTTGAAGCAGCCATTTTTATTCCCAGTTGGGCTTGGTGACCTTCTCGCCAGGAGTGGGTAGAAAATGGCTGCCGGCCCGATAGTTCCAGCAAATTGACAATTGACAGCAATGCATTATATGTGCCGATTTGTGAATGTCGGCTCTGCCCATAGCTTGTCGTCTTGCATGACGGCTGGCTAGGTTTTAAAAAGGAGAAACGAGCAGCTTAATTGTTGGACGTTGTTCGTTTCAGTTCTTCACTTACTTACGTAGTTTATGTTAATATAAACAATTGTCGCCATGTGATGCAATATAGGCGAACAACCTGGGTGCGGCCTCCGACATGGTCGCATTAATTGTGATTCTTGTCATAAGAGGGACATGTTGATGGAACACTAGGAACTCAGATTTTGAGATTTTTCTCAAAACCCCTCAATTTTATCACCATGTTGAGATTTTTTGTGAGAAAATTCAGAAAAATCTAGCTCAAATTTTTTCCGCAAACACACTCAAGAAAATCTCACTCGGGTGAGATTTTTGTGAGAAAAAGGGGGTTTTGGTGAGAATGGGGTGAGAAAAAACCCTGAAGTGAGAAAAACGGTGAGAATGGGTGAGAAAAAGTGAGAAAACGTGAGAAAAATGAGAAAAGCGAGAAAATCTGAGCGAGTCAACAATGGTGAGAAATTTCTCAACAAGAGTATAACACGAGAAAAATCATGAGCTTTATTTCATTAAGTCCTTGACGTGAAAAAAAAACTCAGCACCACTAAGGTGCATTATAGGGTTATCATACAATATAGAACCGCAAATCATTCCATAAACAGTGCTGTCATGCCCATTATTAAAAGTCATCTTCTTCAGAACTGCTGTCCGAGGGGTTGCTTGCATCAACATCTTCTGATGACAAGTCATCCCCACTAGTGTCGCAATACATAGTTCACAGCTTTACGCTGCCTTCCACTGGCCCTCTTTGCCACAGGGACCTCCTCAATCACAACGGTGGGCTGGCTAGGTCCAGCATCTGTAGGAGCACCACGCTTGCGGCTGCGCCCTCAAGCAGGTGCCTTGCCAGCGCGGCGCACCAGGTCGCCATCACCTACGGTCTGCCGCTGCCACCTTCTTCTTCTTGGGCCCCTTCTTCTTGCCACTAGGCGGTGGCGGTGCAATTGGCTCACCTTCCTCAATCACTTAAAAAACTGCGGCATGGTGGGGAAATCTGCTGCCACGCTATGATACACATGCATGGTTACTCAGGGCAGATTGCGCCTGATGTGCCATGCTCCATGGTAGTTTGGCAGGGATTACCACCATTTCGGGAGCATAGCATTCATCGACGACATGTATATCCAACTGAGCTCACTGCCCCTGGCAACACAAGGCATGACGACCTGGGGGCCTGTGCGCTGCTGATGACCACCAACCTCTCGTGGGGTAGGTGAGCGACATGAAGGCGATCAAAAAGCTCCACCTTCAACAACAGCTGCCATTCCCAGCCCCCCCGTGGGTACTCTAACCTAGCCTTCGGAATGTGTGTGATGAAACCAAAGTCTACACCGCCAGGGCCATGCACCGCAACTCCCGCATTCTTGTGCCGCTTTCCCTGGGATTGGTCCGCAGCCTCCGTGCGGTAGTTGGACCCATGTATCCTGACTTTGTGGAAAGAATCAGCGTAGCGCTTCACGCCCCCACACGCCGCTACAATGCCTTGCGACACAAGCGGCGTCAGGTTTAATGATGCCCTTGCAAGCACGTTGAACGTTGTGTCAGCACAGCGATCTCGCCTGCATTCAAACAAACACACACCGATAACCCAGCAAAGAGTATTATTATTGCAAGTCTTGGTTATTAAAAAAAAAAGAACAGATGCAAAACAAGACACTTTTAGTGGCGGTAAGAGGAGTGCACCCGGATGGGTTAAACCAAACAAACGCATAATTATTAAACAGTACGCAATTAGTTCCTTCGTCTTACTGCTAGTTCCTTAGTCTTACTGCTATTTTACCCTGACTAGGTTGTCCCCAGTTAACAAATTAACAAATTAACAAATTAACGCCGGCGGACTACCTGCGGACTGCTCGACGCGGAGTCGCCGGGCTACAAGTTCTGTACTTTACCAAACTCAGCCTTAGAGGCCGCCGCACCAATTTATACTTCTTTTCGTCACATGGCTTGCGTTGGGTTCATCGACGAGCATCGACGCTCATCGATGGTGCAATCTGACGGCAGAGAATAAGTTCGCCACAGCATAGCGCGACGCAAGGGCTAAGATCCGACAACGTGACATGCAAAGCTTTAGACCGCATCGCTAACCGGAAATTCTGTCCAACACCGTCGTACAGTACTGCCAGTCGACCGCACCTCTGCCTCTTAACCGTCGAATGCGCAATCGATCTAGAAAGTAGAAACGTCTCCGCGACACTTCCGCGATTTCAGTACTTTCCGTCACCCTTGACAGTTGTCGTACAATACTTCAAATTTACGCCAATAGAAACTCGCCTCCATACATATATCTCGATAGAGGCGTGCGTCTTATTTAATTTCAAGGTACATCTTAATTAATCTCGCCCCCCGGCCTCCGCTAATTTGCTAATTTGCTAAATTTGCTAAAAAAGAGCCAATTTTACCCCGACTAGTTCACAGCTGTTCGGCAAACAATCAAACAAACTAGATATTAATTACTAGGGCTGGCTTTGTAACAATAAAAAAACGTGATTGGCTATGTAATTCCGAGGGGGCTTTCGGCTGGTAAAATTACCAAAGCGGACGGCATAAGTAGCATTTGCAGAAAACAAGGCTCACCAGTAGGCCTCGTCGCCATTCGCAGGGTCGCTGTAATCAGCCTTGGGAAGCGCATCTTCTACCAGCAAATCCCTTGCCGCCGTCATCTCTTCCTCAGAAAACCGGTACCTGTCTTTCATCGAGCCCATGCCCAGCTCGATGGTGCGCGACGGGCCGGTCATTGGTGAGAAGGTCCCACACATAGTGCAATTGGTCTTTACCTGCATTGGAAAAAAACACGACAAGCACAACAGGTAAAAATACAGGAAGTATTAAATTTCAAGAGCACTTTCCTTGAAAATGAGAGTGAGTAGAAACATCACCGTTTTACACAAGGAGAGTTTCCATGCTGAAATGAGCCATCATTGCTTCATATAAATGCAGAATTACAAACTCAGGTGCTCTACATCACTTGTAAACCCCCCAAAAGAAGTAAAGACCGTCAAATAAGAAACAACTTACTCCGGTGGCTCGATGCTGGAAGTAGGATAGCAGCGTCAGCACCTCGAAGTTGACAAAGGACTTGCCCACGGAGTGCTCAACGTTGAGTGGACGCTGCATATTGCAGTACAGTAAACCTTTGACTTGTCACTCTCCATGTTGCATGAAGACTTGCCACTGACTTACACTTGTGGGGTTGACTGGGGTTTATTTTATTCAACGTCTCCCACGCAGGCTGCCCTGGAGCGCCGGGAATGAAGGACAGCTTGCCCGACTGCTTCCCGGGTGATATTGTGGGGCTGCTGTCCAACGGCAAGCCAGAAAAAAAGACCAAGACGCACGACAAGCTTGAACTGTTTTCCAAGCGTCTACTAGTTTTGCTTAGAGGCCGCCTGCACGCGGATGCGCGAGCTGCCTTTTTGGAAACTAGTGCAGCGTGGGATAGTATCTTTAGTGGCAGGGTGTTCACGCAATACGAACTTGATGAGGTAGGCAGGGCCATGTTGCGGTCCATTGTTGCCCTCGAGCGTGTTTTGCCTGCTTCTGAAATGTCAGTTCACGCAGCCACACACTTGGGCAGCGCATATAGCAAATGTCGGACTCCCTTACGGTTGCTCAATGGCGTGGGGGGAGCGCTGCATGAACACGGCAGTTTCTGGCCACATGTCTGCACTCAACGTTAGAAGACATGTGGCCAGAAACTGCCGTGTTCATGCAGCGCTCCCCCCATGCCATTGAGCAACCGTAAGGGAGTCCGACATTTGCTATATGCGTTGCCCAAGTGTGTGGCTGCGTGAACTGACATTTCAGAAGCAGGCAAAACACGCTCGAGGGCAACAATGGACCGCAACATGGCCCTGCCTACCTCATCAAGTTCATATTACGTGAACACCCTGCCACTAAAGATACTATCCCACGCTGCACTAGTTTCCAAAAAGGCAGCTCGCGCATCCGCGTGCAGGCGGCCTCTAAGCAAAACTAGTAGACGCTTGGAAAACAGTTCAAGCTTGTCGTGCGTCTTGGTCTTTTTTTCTGGCTTGCCGTTGGACAGCAGCCCCACAATATCACCCGGGAAGCAGTCGGGCAGGCTGTCCTTCATTCCCGGCGCTCCAGGGCAGCCTGCGTGGGAGACATTGAAAACAATAAACCCCAGTCAACCCCACAAGTGTAAGTCAGTGGCAAGTCTTCATGCAACATGGAGAGTGACAAGTCAAAGGTTTACTGTACTGCAATATGCAGCGTCCACATTGCACTGAAAATGTGACAAGACATGCCATCGCCATCCACTGACAATGTGGCCACGTGTTCAAGGGTGGCCACACTGATGAGCCCCACTGAAAACATGTCAAGGGAGGTCCTGCACTGATCATGATTAGGGTGGCAGGCACTGAACTCACTTGAGCACTTCTAGTTGTACTGTGTAGTTCTACTCAGTACCATAAATCCCAGTGTGGACGCCGCGCCGTCAGCATCTTTGCTGCGTCGGAATCTTGTGAACGGCATCTGGCGTCGCGCCGAGGAATCTCGGACTATGTTAAGCAAGTCCAATGCACGATGATAAGTTAATGAGAAATAAATGCAACGTGACGGCGGACGAGGTAGCCGCCTGCGTGTTCCTCTGCGTAGCACCAAAGCACTTGCCTCTCGACGAAGAGCGTTGGTATCCAAGACACATTATTGCAACTTGTTCTCAAGAAAGAACATTTTCAAAAATGTTCCGGACGGGCCTGACAACGCCGTCGTCCAAAATCAAACACAAAATCAAGCTGCCGAATCTCGGAGCCCTGGGCTCGAAGGGCGTGGGCACACTCCGCAAGCCCACCGCGAGCGAGATTCAGAGGAATCTGAACGAAGAATTTGCCAAGCAGGATAGCCCCGCAGTGGTGGACACTGCGGCGGAGGAAACTGCACCTGCAGCTGCCCGTGCAGCGGAGCTGCCAAGTGGATCACAGGCGAGAATCACCAACGAGGCTGGGCTGCGCACTGCAAGCCTAGACCGTGCTGCCCGCATCCTCTGGATGAAGGAGCAAAAGGTGATCGAGGAGCGAATTCCTGCGCCGATTCCAGCGGCTCCTGAGCCATCAGAGAAGGTGAAAGAACAGTTTATTTTGAACCTGCGCAAGTGGCACAGTGATGTCCAAGACATGGTAGCCAAGCCTATCGAATTGCTGAGGCGCAATCGGCTGGCCACCGAGGGTTACAAGGTCGTATCCGACCTGATCGAGATAGCCTACAAGGAGGACCGGAGCTGGGAAGAATTCATGGCTAGCCTTGAGAAGAATCTCCTGAAGACGGGGCTAATGCGCCTCGTCGCAGATGCAGTGAGTATTCTAAAGTTTGATCTGAATCGGAAGGTAGACATCAGCCAGGCAACGCTCGACTACGAGCAGAAACTGGCGTTGTCGTCCTGCTCGCCAGGTGACGCCTTCTCGGTGGTAATGTTTCTGGCAAAGGGCATCATGTCTGGTAGCCTGTCTGAGTCCGCCCTCCAGGGCATGTCGGGAACACTGACTGTCGACAAGCTAGCAAATAGGGCAGAGGCTTTCCAGATTATTCGCAATTCTGTTGCTGTGCCGGCTGCCGCCAAGGCATTGGTGGCAGCGGGCATTTCTGACCCTCTTTCCTCTGCTGCAGCGCCCATTGCAAGAATTCATGGTGCAGGTGAAGAGAAGTGTGGCCGATGCCAGGGCACCGGGCATGTGTGGTCGGATTGCCCAGCCAACACGAAGGCTGGTCCGAATGTGCGGCTGTGTGGCGCCTGCCACCAGCCAGGGCACTTCGCCAAGGACTGCAAGCACACACGCGGTCCGCAGGGCAAGAAGCGCCCGCCCAAGCCGGCTGGCAACATGCGGCCCAAGAAGGCCAAGTGGAACAAATGGCAGAGGCAGGGGAACACCCAGGCCACACCTGCTAACACTCATGTGCCTGTCCCTGCTCCCTCTGCAGCAAACTAGATAGCCCATGTTGGGACGATGATGTGTTTACCACTATCTAGCTGCATGTAATGAGCTGGGTAGTTGTGTAGACAACAATTCTGCTGCGTGCATTGCTGCTGTGTTGCGTAGCGGCTTGTGCACAGACATTGTTACGCCTGCGGCGACGCGGGACCATGAACCCCACGACCAGTAATGCTGGTACTATGCAAGCTGGACTCATGCACGTCGACCGTGACGATGGGGGGTCACTGGCCACACCAGGTGAAGTCCTTTCCTTGACTGCTGTTGCTGCACGCTTGCATCATGTGTTAGGCCATGGGACCCACGCTATCCGTTTTGCACGGGCATTGGCACCGGGGACTAAGTTGGCTAGCACGGTGCAGTCCATGTACAGTGGTTGTCACCAGTGTCAGTCCACTGCGCCTAAGCGTGCACGTAGGCATGTCAAACACCACCCCTTGAGCGTGGTCACTTGGTGTGTGACATTTTGTTCCAGGACCAGGCTGTCTACTTGCTGGGAATAGACAGATTTTCCCATTTTGTTTCAGTTGTCCCACTCAAGTCACAGCATGTTGGGGACCTCCTTGAGGGGATAGACCTGTTGGACTCCATGTTTAGCATGGTTACAGGGATGCAGTTTGATCAGCAATTCAAGTGGGCTGCCAAGGAACCTGGATATGAGTTTGTGGGAACAGTGGGGCGTGAGGACCACGAGTCACAAGGGATAGCGGAGAGAGCGGTACAGGAGTTTAAGCTGCTTGCTACCCGACGTGGGGACCACATGCCACACAGTGAATTCTCTAGTCGGCTCTTGTGGGCACTTGCCGTGTGTCGAAGTTTGAACAACCGTGTGCTGATGTCGACACAGGATGGGGTGTTGGTGACTGCCGAGGGTTTGCAGTTTGGCCAATATCACGATGTGGTGGTGGATGTGTACAAAGACCACCTAGCATCCCGTTTTCAGCGCCTTGTCCAGTTGGATAGGCGACGTGGGGCTTATGAGCCCAGTGTGGGGCATGATGTTTGGCTGCACAAGGAAGGTGCCCTGGGTAAGCGTGGCAGGTGGCTTGGTCCAGCCAAGGTCATTTCTTGTGATGCTGCTATGCGTAAATGCGTGGTGGACTATGAGGGCACTGAGGTCACTATGGCTTGGAATAGGGTGAAGCCCTACATGCGTGATGTGGAGGCTTGGTCTAGAGTGTTGGAGTTGTACTCCGACCCTAGCAGGCTCTCTAGCACTGTGACTCCTCCTTCCTCTTCGGCTCCTGTATGTGGCAATGCAGGGGACAGTGGTACTAGCGCGCCTAGTGGGGAAGCTGAGTTGGAGTTGCAGAGTGGGGACTATGATGATGATGTTGCTGTGGTAGCACACCACTTACACACCCTAGGGGTAGAACAGGCAGAGAGCTTGCGCGACAGCTTGCCTAACCTCCCCCCTTCTGGCGTTGGTCGGGAGGATCCCTGCGTTGGTAGGGATAGTACTCAGGGCAGTTCGTGTCTTGAGCGCCCAAGCCGTAAGGGCTTTCTCACCCTTGCTGTAGAAAGGTTGATGCGTAAACCTCCTACAGACGCTTTGCAAAATCCCGTCAAGGCAGCGATGGTATCCGCATTTGGTACCCTGGGTGATCAGCATGGTATGAGGATGTTGGTAGATACGCAGGCGAGAACCTCCATTGTCTCATCCCTGCACTACAATCCTGTGAGACCCTCAGTGCACTGGGAGTGTGTGACTGATTTTGCTGGCTCAACGAAGTTCCCTGTCCTTGGTGTCATTGATGTCAATGTGATGGGGGTGCTAGTTGAGTTTTGCGTGGTGGAAGGGTATAGTGGTCCACCAATCCTTGGTCAGAACTTCCTTGTACGGGAGGATGTCTGGGTAAACTCCACCTGCTTGCGGCGGGAGGGGCATGCTGATCTGCCTCTTGAGGACTATGCTGTCATGTCCGACTGCCAACTTGTTGCTGTCATAGGCAACATTCGGAACGTGAACTATGCCCGTGAGAGTGATGTGCCGTTGGTAACTCAGTTGTTGCTTCCTAAACGTCCTAGCTTGGCTAGTCTCGGCATTGGACGTCATGATGTTGCTACCCAAAGCCCTATCTCTTACCATGATGCTGACGTGGAGTGTCAAACGGAGGAGGGGCTAGATGGGTGGACTAAGGCCATTATTGCGTCAGGTGAAAGGTGGCTTGCATACCGTGCTGTTGAACCGGTTGATGAAGTGCCCAGTGGTGCTCGCCTTTTGCGCCACAAGTGGACTTTGGAGCGTAAGTTGGTGCCTGACACAACAACTAGGGTGCCTTTTGTTCGCCCGGTGGTCCTAGAATTTTCAGGTACTAGTGATCTTCCGGACAATGCCATCTCAGCACCTGGGTTGATCAAGGATAATTGGCGCATGGTCCTGTCCTTCTACCTAGGCCAGCTCAACAAGGGACTTCCGTATGAGTCAGCCCTCATGGATTTCAGCAAAGCTTTTTTGAATGGTGATCCCAAGCTCGCTGAGAATGTGTGGGCTGGCACGACCCGCTTGTATGTGCGCTGTCCTCCCTTGTGGCAGCCTATCATGGGCAAGAAGTTTCTCCGTCTCTTGAAGGGTGTTGACGGTACTGTGACAGGTCCTCGGATTTGGCGCCTTTGCCTCGAGCGTCTTTTGCTTGATGTGATGCACATGTACTATCATGACCTGGACCCCTCTCTGTTTGTTGGCTCATGGGAGGGGCAGCCAGTTTTTGTGTTCATTCATGTCGATGATGTGGACTGCATGGGCCCCACACCGTGGCTAGACTGGTTTTGTGCCACTGTTGCTCAGCACTTCCCGGTCGGCAAGGTCATTCGCCGCGTCTTGGACAAGTATGTCAAGTTCTGTGGCGTCGACACTATGCTCACCAAGGATGCCTCTGGCAGATATGTGATGAAGCTGCGTGCAGCGGGGGACTATGTTCAGGAGCTCATCACTCAGCTTTCATCCCTTACTAGTCAGTATATTCAGCACACATTATTGCAACTCTTCTCAAAGGAAACAATTAGTCTAACCGGGGCTGCTTTCAAAACACGTGCGAAAGGAAAACTCAACCAAAACCAGAGAGACAAACATTGCTAAACTAAACAATTGTACTTAACAATTGTATATGAATCAAATACCTAGAAAACGGTTGGGAGAAAAAAAAGCAAACACTCACCAATAACTTCAGCCTTCTCTTGCGAGGTGAGCTGGCAGGGTGGATGCAACCCCCGCCTCCTGGTAGTTGTCTTGATTGTGCCATCCTCAGCAGTGGTGGTTGTCACGGTCTTCTCCATGTGCAGCTCCGGGTTCAGGTTCAACTCCTTCAGCCGATCCCGAAATGGCGTAGGTCAGACCTTCCCCAGGCAGCACATTTAAGGACAACAAAGCCATACAAGCGCAAATGCATACCAATGTTAGTAATACTTGATACACACACTGAACCACAGCATGCAATTAATCCTAATACGTCGAATTCTCCTTAACTACACACTTTTGAAAAGGAAAAAAACAGCAACAAACCCTAGTGACACAAGACTAGACAGCACCGTACTTACCGCTAGTGGAGTTGGCAAGTCGCAGGAGGTTGTTCGCCCCCAGGTGGAACTCGTCGATCAGGTGTTGTTGGAGGAGTTGAGGCCAGTACGGCACTGAGCCTGCAAAAGGGCTCCGGCTCCCGGCCGTGCTTTCTACTACAGTGCTCCACATAGGTTTGCATCGTTATGTCTGGCGGCGCCTCCTGGTCGTTGCCACAGCGATGGGGGTCATCTGCTGGCAGCAAGGTCTCATGCCCAAGAAAAACAATGCGCCCTTTAGAAACATAGGTGCCCTTCCAAGCAGGGCCGTGCACAAGGCAGCCGTCGTAGCCAGAGTCTTTCATATTTATCATCTTTCCAAAACCCGGGTAGTCGTGAACAGTAAACAACAGTAGTACCGCTTGAATCTTTGCTGCGTGGAACCCACCATGCTCAGCATCATCTAGCACATCACACATGTAAAACCCATCCCACATCTTCACAAGCTCATCTACAATCAGGTCCAGAAATATGGTAGTATGCATATTCTTGTGGGCCTTGCCCTTCTTGCTCCCTCCCACCAAAAGCACCATTGGGCAGAAATGTTTGTTGATGAAGACCCCTTCTGGCAGGTTCAAGATTGCACAGAAACACGGCCAGCTGGAGTGCTGGTCCATGTAGCACCTAGGACATACACCATCAAAACAGAGCGCTAAAAAAAGGAAGCGTGGGTCAAGCCGAAACTTTGGAAAATTTCTCTTCACGTGCAGCATAGCTGGGCAATCTGCTTGCAATTATCAACAGGGAGGTGAGTAAACGCGATGGCCGAAGTGCGGGCGGCACAACCAAAGCTCATAACATGTAGCAAAATGTCCACATCATATGCAGCATGAGTTGGGTGAACCGTATACAGCCTGCCAAAAAGCACGTGTAGAAAAGAAATTGACAAGGAGACTTTTTACCTTTAATTCCGTGGAATTTCCGATTTGGGTCATCTTCATCTTGTTTGTTTTCAGTTTCTCCAGAATATCGTAATGCCTTGGACATCTCGGGTAATAATCCTAAAAAAGCCCCGGAAACGGTTGATAAGAGGGAAATATCTAATGGTCGATAAGAGGGAAATATCTAACGGTTGATAAGAGGGAAATATCTAGAACTTTGCGATGGGCCCTTCTTGTTGTTACTGTCTCTCCATTTCTATCTTCGTATACGCATTGTTCAAATATATTGGTTCTACATACAGGGCAGGTCTGGACTTCTTTATTTTTGTATTTATATTTTTCACACGGGCACGCATCATATACACGCATATCTAACCCTAAACCCTCTTGGCTTTCTTGGCTTCTTTTACACTTTCTAGCATAGTTCTAATTACCGGCAGGCAGAACTTTGCTGATGAAACTAAATACCTCATCCGCTAGGACAGCTGATGCAGAATGCCGGCCAAGTATAGATAACAGCTGAGGCTATCGCAGTGTTGCTAGATCCTGGGAATAGTGGTGTCTGCTGATATACGACCTACTACAGCTTCAAAGTTTCGGGCAAATTGTTTGGCATCCTCCTCGCCGGTACCAGGCAGATCGCCCCCCTCCTCTAAAAAATCATCTACGCTTTGGTTCATCTCGACCTACACCTACGATCGTGCGAGTGATACGACGATTTCGGGGAAACGAAGACAAACAAATCAATAAAAAGAAGGAACAAGTATGACATCGAAGCTAGGGGCAAGTACACATTTCCCTCCAATACTGATGCTGATAAGAAAATATTGGATGCATGAAGTTGTCTTTGCATCGGGAAAGGACGACAACATGCAGTTCGAATAAGAATGTATAGCTTGGCTAGAAAACAAATATTCGAGTCCTTACCTTGGACGAGTCCAGTGCCGTCTGGTTGCTGAGGTTGGCCAAAGGCGGCCGCGCCTGGCGGGGCGGCTCGGTCTCGACACCCCCCTCGTCCATCTTGCATGGGGTAACTTGCGATGGCCTTTGCTTCTATTAGGCTTGCTGGCCTTGTATTTAGGATTTGAAAGGTATCGAGAAAGCTCAGATGCTATCAATTTGCGCGCCGGCACGAATACCGGCGGCTTCTGTTTGGCCGCCTTCACGGGGTCTGCTTTCAGCAGTTCATTGTACCTCTCTGTTGCTGACGAATAAAGTGACTTGGCGAGTGCCCTCGCGAACTCGCAGACTGTTAGCAATCGTTCCACAAAGGCGGAGACTAATGCAGGATCTTGTTTTGATTTGGGATTCCCTATCTGTAGGTAGCGCCGCGCTACCACCGCTATCTGGGTGCGCAAAACTGCTTGCCGATTTGCCTCGGAGACGAATGGCGGCGGCACTTCTTCGCTTGCCTTATTCCGGCGGAATGTGCGCCACTGTTCCTCTGTCGCCTTGTATTAAGGCTCCTCTGCCGCCATTTACCCCACCGCCGGTCAGACTTCAATGAATTGGCCGCATGCGTGTGCGGCTCCATGGCCATTGTGGGCAACAACGACACCTTTCTCTGGACGCGGCAAATTCAACGCATACATCTGACATCTTGAAATCTTGACCGTCCAGGGCTCCGCACGGATCCGACGACTCATGCAGTATCCCGCTTTTTTTTCTCTTGCAGGAGAGCCGTTGGGCCGGTTCCTGACGCGTGCGACCACTGGTCTGCATTAACTTACCTTACCTTAGGTTCTCCAGAGAAGTGACCCAAGCCGCATGATGGCACTCATCGATGTGTGTTGACCTCAGTGTGTTGACGCGTCCGCGTGATTGACGCGGCAGCACTCGCCACACGGCACCTACTGACAAAGGGAGCACTGCGCAACCTACACGCGTTCGTCTTGACCCTCGAGCTCTGCTATGGCCGCCTCGAGGGGCCCGCATCAAGTCTGATGCGGTCCCTTCTGTCGCTTATTTATTGACTTATTTATTGTTCAATACGTTATAAACAATGGCGGATTTGAACCAAAGCGTAGATGATTTTTTAGAGGAGGGGGGCGATCTGCCTGGTACCGGCGAGGAGGATGCCAAACAATTTGCCCGAAACTTTGAAGCTGTAGTAGGTCGTATATCAGCAGACACCACTATTCCCAGGATCTAGCAACACTGCGATAGCCTCAGCTGTTATCTATACTTGGCCGGCATTCTGCATCAGCTGTCCTAGCGGATGAGGTATTTAGTTTCATCAGCAAAGTTCTGCCTGCCGGTAATTAGAACTATGCTAGAAAGTGTAAAAGAAGCCAAGAAAGCCAAGAGGGTTTAGGGTTAGATATGCGTGTATATGATGCGTGCCCCTGTGAAAAATATAAATACAAAAATAAAGAAGTCCAAACCTGCCCTGTATGTAGAACCAATATATTTGAACAATACGTATACGAAGATAGAAATGGAGAGACAGTAACAACAAGAAGGGCCCATCGCAAAGTTCTAGATATTTCCCTCTTATCAACCGTTAGATATTTCCCTCTTATCGACCGTTAGATATTTCCCTCTTATCAACCGTTTCCGGGGCTTTTTTAGGATTATTACCCGAGATGTCCAAGGCATTACGATATTCTGGAGAAACTGAAAACAAACAAGATGAAGATGACCCAAATCAGAATAAAAGGTAAAACGTGTCCTTGTCAATTTCTTTTCTACACGTGCTTTTTGGCAGGCTGTATACGGTTCACCCAACTCATGCTGCATATGCTGTGGACATTTTGCTACATATTATGAGCTTTGGTTGTGCCGCCCGCACTTCGGCCGTCCCATTTACCCACCTCCCTGTTGATAATTGCAAGCAGATTGCCCAGCTATGCTGCACGTGAAGAGAAATTTTCCAAAGTTTCGGCTTGACCCACGCTTCCTTTTTTTAGCGCTTTGTTTTGATGGTGTATGTCCTAGGTGCTACATGGACCAGCACTCCAGCTGGCCGTGTTTCTGTGCAATCTTGAACCTGCCAGAAGGGGTCTTCATCAACAAACATTTCTGCCCAACGGTGCTTTTGGTGGGAGGGAACAAGAAGGGCAAGGCCCCAAAGAATATGCATACTACTATATTTCTGGAGCTGATTGTAGATGAGCTTGTGAAGATGTGGGATGGGTTTTACATCTGTGATGCGTTAGATGATGATGAGCATGGTGGGTTCCACGCGGCAAAGATTCAAGCAGTATTGTTGTTTACTGTTCACGACTACCCGGGTTTAGGAAAGATGATAAATATGAAAGACTCTGGCTACGACGGCTGCCTTGTGCACTGCCCTGCTTGGAAGGGCACCTATGTTTCTAAAGGGCGCATTGTTTTTCTTGGGCATGAGACCTTGCTGCCTGCAGATGACCCCCATCGCTGTGGCAACGACCAGGAGGCGCCGCCAGACATGACGATGCAAACCTATGTGGAGCACTGTAGTAGAAAGCACGGCCGGGAGCCGGAGCCCTTTTGCAGGCTCAGTGCCGTACTGGCCTCAACTCCTCCAACAACACCTGATCGACGAGTTCAACCTGGGGGCGAACAACCTCCTGCGACTTGCCAACTCCACTAGCGGTAAGTACGGTGCTGTCTAGTCTTGTGTCACTAGGGTTTGTTGTTGTTTTTTTCCTTTTCAAAAGTGTGTAGTTAAGGAGAATTCGACGTATTAGGATTAATTGCATGCTGTGGTTCAGTGTGTGTATCAAGTATTACTAACATTGGTATGCACTTGCGCTTGTATGGCTTTGTTGTCCTTAAATGTGCTGCCTGGGGAAGGTCTGACCTACGCCATTTCGGGATCGGCTGAAGGAGTTGAACCTGAACCCGGAGCTGCACATGGAGAAGACCGTGACAACCACCAGTGTCGGGCAATGGTGTGGCAGGGGCAAGGGTGGGGGAGGGGTACGTAGTACGTGGAGGTGGTATGGTTCAGCAGCATGGCGGCCCAGGTCTGCAGCTTATATTTACTCGTGCCACGCACAGACATGGCTTAGACGGCGGAGCTCAGAACTTTTGCGTTGGAGCCCCAACTGAATTCAGTCAGAGTACTTGCAACCGATGCGCATCAGCTACTATATAAATCGGTTACTGCGGATGTAACGCCATAATGTGACAAGCTGGAACTAGCTATTAGGTCAAAACGGCACGAAACGCTCCACGGCGCAACGCAGCCTGGCTGCAGCAATCAGCCACCCGGCCTGAAAGGCAGCCACAGTGCCACTGCTCAAGCTTTAGTGGTACATTCGGCTCCTCGGCCTGCGGCCTCGCCCACGGCAGTCGTCTGAGCCCAAACGCATTCACCCTCAAGATCCGTATTTACTGTGTATTTACTGCGTATTAGCTGCGGACCCTCAGCGTACCGTATTTGACCGTACCCGTACCGGGATACACTAGCTAGTCCTCACGGTGCTCACAAACGGCACCGAGGCATGGACGCTCACGGACAAGCTGGTCACCCGGCTGAACAGCACGGTAACCAGGAATCATGCTCCGTTAGGTCCTAAATGTAGGGTTTTCCACCCACCGGTCACGAGAGTCTTTGTATAGATCAGGGTATGCCTCGCATTTCGGATGAGATTAGGCAGTGTAGAATAGCATTTGCAGGACATCTTGCTCGCACCAGTAAGGTAGACACCGCCCTTGGTCTGGCCCACCCCTAGTGGCTTGGCAAGCCAGTGCGGCATATTGTGACTCTGGCCTGGCCCCAAGGGCAAACCCATAAGGGTTGGTAGACAAGCCATTAAGTATACAGATCAGCTGCTGGCCGACCTCACGGCCCCAGCTCAGTTTGAACACCGCATTTCCTCCCTCTCTCTAGATTGGACTGCCATGCAGGACAAGAAGAGATGGCAGGCCATTGTCCAGGCCCACACGCCAGCCCCTGTGTGCAAGCTACCCCCCCCAGGAGGAAGGGGCGCTTTGGTGAAGTACAGTAGCTAGGATTTTTGTAGCTTAGCTTCGATAAGATTACAGTTAGCTTTTTCGCGGCTCCGCTTACCCACACCCACCAGCAACGGAATTCATGCTACATGATCCCCCAACGGAGTCTTGGTATAATTTAATTTTAATGGATTATCGGCTGCCAGGAAATATGAATTATATACGAGTACGTCAATAGCATTCCGCTTGGCCAACAATAAAGGAGGCTATGGTCATTGTCATATTTCCCTGCCAGTCCCCCATGTCCACATCCACCCTTTTCATATATTGTGGAGTTGCTATCTGCAAATCCAGTACTGGGCGAGTGATTCGTGCCACCTGCCTTTGCGATTGTACTATCTGCGTACAAAAGTACCTCATGGGGTACTCCGTGGCATGCCTTCAGTGCATGTACTCACACACGTGTACTTACTTACCCCTTTCGCCTCATATCTGTCGCACACGCGTGTGGTCCGCGACACATCTCCTTCCTGTGCCCGTTGGTTTCTCCAGTTGAAATTAGCAGCCCTCCATGACACCCTGCCATGCAGGAAATATGGGAAATCGACAAATCACACGTGTAAATGCAGGCAACTGCTCGTATTTGCACGGCTGCTGTCCAATGTTGCCAATGACTTATCATGGAGATAAGCGGCTCATGCAATGTACCGAGACCGTAACTTGAGCAGAAGCTACCTTAGTTCTATGATTCCAAACCATGAACCATCTCATGTATAAAGCAAGCGTCGGAAGGCAGAAACTCTGTGCACTGTTGCCAGTTGCAATGCCGTCATAGGGCAAATAGGACGTGTTGGATTCCAGTTGGGACCTTCCAACCGAGCCAAACAACTTCTGCCCTTAGTGACCTCACGTTCAATGTAACGAAACACGGAATCACATGGCGCAGGCACAGGTCAGATGATATGGAGCGAAATGCACACCTTACAAGTCCTGTGTTGTGGCCGAAAGGATAAAGGTTTTGACGACGTACGGCAAGACGCCGGCGCAGACCTGGCTAGCGTCCGGCTTGTTGAAGCCCACAGGTGCAAAGAAGGCTAACATTCAGAGCAGCGCTTTTCAGTACAGCCCACTTTTTGTTACTCCGCTGCACCATCGTCAGTTGTGTACATGGGAGCAGTAAGCACTAGGCAGTGGACATGCCGAGGAAGGGGTGTTTATGTCTCCAGGCTTCGCGAGAGCGACCCCTCCGACAGGGGGTCGGATGGGCCGCGTCTAGCACAGGCAAGAATTCGAGGGTGGGGCAGGACACATGGTCGGAGCTATCGGAGGTACAAGAGCTATTCCTGCTGACCCGCGCCGCGTTTGCAGCTTTTTTTAATCATTAGTCCCACGTAAAATCGGTCCCTCGAGCGGGGCGACGGGCAGCCATGGCCGGTATCGGTGACCGATTGCATCACACTGGTGAACTACAAAACTGAGCGAAACTCACACACCTCAAGAATAGCAGGGTAGCGCATGTTTTCCGGGCCGGAGTTAGCTTCTTTTCCATGCCGGCAGTGCCTGCAACACAGATTTCCAAAATGTCCGGTTGTGCATATTTTTCCGGTGAAATGGGTGTTTTTTTATTTCCATACTGTATACCAGTTAAAAGTCAACCCAGGTACGCCACAAATAGCCAAACACCTAGTGGTGCCTAAATTGGGGTGCCCGCATAAATAAGGCGCGCCCTGCGACCATATTCCAGGTAAATAGGTGTACGTTTATTCCAAATATAGCCAGTAGTGTATCCCTGCTAAGCCTAGGGTGTCAAGATGTCAGTGGCTAAAACGGAGCCTTACTAGACCACGGAAGCCACTGGACTTCTAAGGGGTTGTCATTGGCCCTGCGACCATATTGCACTTGTGGATATCAAGTAACGTGCGTGTTTGCAACTTGCCCGTTGAAACTCTACGGCGGAGCCAATTTTCGGAAGAACCTCACCCTTATGCTTGCAAATTCGGGACAAATTCGGTGGATGTATGTATGTATGTATGGATGGATGGATTGACGGATTTAAGATTTTCATCCCCTATTCCTATGTTTTCTCACGTGTACGGCCTTATAAGCTTCGCCAATTCTGGCGAACCTAACGGTTCTTCCGAAAATTGGCTCCGCCTGATCAATCAGAATGGCGATCGAGCGCTGCGTACGTGGCCTTCCCAAACTTGGCACGTGACTTGGTTTCAAGTTTCAACTGTCAACACCTGGTTTGAGTTGTGGACTTGTGGTGGGCACTGCATTTCAAAGCGCCGCCGTGATCACCTAGAACTCTGAGGCTAGCCGCCATGCGGTCCATGTCGGTCACAGGCTGTCTTACGTGGGTACGTAAGCACCTGCAAACCACATTGTTCTCATGACGGCTAGCCCGGATTGCGGTTGGATTACGGGTAAAGTGCTGTTCGTAGGACGGTACAAGCTATGGTCAGTGCATACCCGGCAGGTGCTGGGACAGCTGGGTTTCCTGACTATGCAAATACCCCCTTACCGCAGGTGCGGACGACACACTTTAACCCCTGGTTACGGAATTACCATGCACTGGCGGTTTAGTGGAGGAACCACTAACGCCTTCCCTGGCGATTCGACTTCGCCTAGAAACCCCCCCCTGAGATCTGCCGTCATTGCTAGACACGGCAAGGCAATGAGGCTTCCACCCATGGTCATCACCCATCAGCTCAATTCCGGCACCCCACCACCACCCGACACTGACATTCTTCCTCGTTTGTGGTTTGTCTGCGCTTTTCCATGGTTGCCCCGCAGGCCCCGTACGCCATGAGCCACACCGACCTTGTCCATGGCAAAGTTCCACCGTCCCCTGAATTGAAAGCTGCGCTTCAAGCATCTACAGAGAAAATCTTGGTCATCATCCTACACGGCATGGATGCTTCGGTCTCTGACAGGAATGAGCTGAGGAAGCTGATGGCCGAGCGGGGCGGTATAATAGTGGGCGGCGTAAAAAACCAACCAAACTTCCATGTACGCTTCCCATCCGCAGAAGCTGCTGAGGCAGTTCTTAAAGCTTACGTCCACGGCAAGGGCAACCCGTCCATCATGGTGGGCCCCAAGGTCTTCCGGCTTCACAAGTACCAGCCCGAGTACAGTGGTGCCGAATTCACCCTCACTCTGTCGCACTTACCGGCAGAAACACGCGACATTGCGGTGATACCTATGCTTATCAGACCCTGGGGCACGCCGTCGAACCCGGCGCTCTACGAGGAATCCGTTCAAGGCAAAGCATCACGGGCCGCAAAAGAAGAAATCAAGGTGAACTCCGCAGCCATGGGGTTCACACCCAACTTCGACCCGGCACGTGGGCTTACAGGAGACGGTCTAAACCTGATCTACGGCATGCCGGGCGGCTACTCGGAGGATGGGCCCCGCTGCATTCCGGACATCATCACGGTGCAAACTCACGACAACTCCGGCAAGATCGCCAGCAACCACAAGATCACCACGCAGATCGACATGGAGCGCCCGGTGTGCACCAGCTGCATGAGGAGCCGGGAACATGAGCCTAAGGACTGCCCGCACAGGTCCACGGCTAACAGGGCTAAGAAGGACCGCATGGCTCATGCCAACCTCGGCCCCACACCGCGCCCCGATAATGCCCAGGATCCCAACGGCAGCCGGAACACAACCATGGGAGAGGATATCAACCGCTTCCTCTGGAACGGACTGGCCGACTGGAGGGTCTGTCACGACCTGGGTATGCCGGCGGGGGCAAGGATTGCCCTCAAGCTCCACCTTCTCATCACCTCAACCGGCAACGAGGACTCCATTTTCTGCCCGCTCAACGAGGCCAACGAACCCTACCTGTACGTCTGGGAACCTCGTGGGTACAAAACACAACGCCCACTCGACTTCTGGACCGACGCGCAGATGCACATTGACAGCCTGGCGCTGAACCCACTGGTCACACTCAACCCGGAAACCCCCACCCTTCACATGGCCCACGTTGAGAATGGGGGTCCCAGGAGGGGAATTGACCTAGTGAAGATCCTCCTCCCAGGCACATACCAGCCAGATGACACGGGCAAGATACCGGATGCGGCCGGGCGATGGCTACTAACGTCCAAGAAGCAACTTTTCGAGGGCAGCAGCACCCCCTGGCCACAGTACAGGCCTGTCCGCCGCAAGGACCAGCCAACCGCGGACACCGAGCCACCGGGATCGCCGCTGCACATTCCCAACGCCGCCAACGGGGCAGAGCTCAGCCTACCGGAGAATCTTGAGGAGGGGGACGAGATCGGGGAACACATGGACACGGAGGCGCCGGGGCAAGGAACTAAGCGCGCCCGGCCGGCAGCCACCGGGGTCACTCACAACACCGGCCTGGACATCCGTGGCGGCGCCGGACGCAACGGACGTGGCGGCCGCGCCCACCGTGACTAGGTAAGACCTGCCTGATACGCCACTAACATGAGCCAACTCACCATAGTATCATGGAATGTACGTGGTCTCAATAGCTATGGAGTACGTACTGCTAATGGCATTCCCAATACTACTCGTATCAAGCAATTAACCCTTCACCTCGCATCATTACTGCAGGGCTACGGCGGCCCAGCCCATGAGATCTGGCTGGGCCTGCAAGAGCATAAAATTCAAGGCCCCGGGGTCACGGCCAACAAAGCAGTGAGAGCACTAGCTCCTAATAGTGAGAGTCGATGGGCTTGGGCGCGAGGAACCCAGGGGGGCACAGCTTTGATTCAATACCGTAAAACGGCTTCCTCACACCTCACCTGCCACACTTGGTCCCAACCGGTAGATACGGCGGCGGCTCAATGGCAAGGCCGCTGGGTACGACAGCACATCACCTGGGGTAGCAAGCAGGGGTACCTTCTTTCAATTTACGCCCCAACCGACCCAGCTGAACAACATAATTTTTTCAAAGACATGTTTCAGATGATCCACGCCATTATTTCCCACGGCCTGGAGGTCATATTGATGGGTGATTTCAATCTAGACATGGCGGCGCACCCTCAATCACGTACAAACCCCTTTCACGAACAGCTACTAGAGCTTAACCTACACGACCTACTGCGCTCCAGGGACAACGACCACACTTGGCTTGCAACACGCGACGGTCACCGCATCACACGCCGTCTAGACAGAATCTATGCCACGCACGCTTGGGCGGACCTTGTATGTCATGCTAGGGTAGATCGCTCTATCACTCTTTCGGACCACTACCCTTGTATTATCACCTTAACGCACCACACCCCACCGACGCGGGGACCCGGTATCCCCCGCTTCAACCGAGACTTATTGAGGGATCAAACATTCACGGCTCAAGTAAAAGCTTTTTGGCGAGAGTGGGTGGCCAGCATCCCTCACTATACCGATCATTGTCGATGGATGCAAGCCGGCCTACAACATGTACTGCAACTTTCTAAGAAATACACTGCTGAGCTTAGACAACAGAAAGGCCATGAATACCGATGTTACGAACGTATTGTCAATCGTCTACAACTTAAGCAAACACTCACTACTTATGACATGGCGAAAATGCAACAAGCCCAGCTAGCCTTGGACAAACTACGATACGAAAGACACGCTAACGCCATAGATGCGGAAAACCTTTGGTGGCACACAACGGGGGAAAAAATGAATAAAGAATATTTTGCACTCCTCCCGAAGCAACGAACACACACGCTGATAACTGAAATTCACGACGACCAGGGCATCCACACCGACACCCATTCCATACTAAACAGCGGTCATCAATATTTTACGAAGCTATTCCGAAGTAAACCGCACCCTCAAGCACCTCAAGCTATCCACCAAGTCCTTCAGGCGATACCACGGCGCCTCACCACCACGCAGCAGCAAGAACTAGATCAGACACCCACACAAGCTGAGACACAGGCTGCTATGCTCAAAATCAAACTCGGTAGTGCACCCGGAGTGGACGGCATCCCTGTAGAATTTTGGAGGAAGTTTTGGCCCGACCTTTCTGCCGGCTTTTACAAATGCGTCCTCGAAGTATGGCGCACAGGTATCGTCCCTGGCAACTGGGCAGAAACCGCACTAATCCTCATATTTAAAAAGGGGTCTAAAACTCAATGGCAAAACTACCGTCCCATACGACTACTCACGGTTGCGTACAAAATCATCAGTAAAATACTACAACTACGCATTTACACAGTACTCGACGACCTAATCGGTCCGGAACAAGTCGGCTTCCGCGCTAACCTACACATAAACGATAGCATTACCATGCTTATGGACATAGTGGAAAAAGCGTGGCGCCACAACATACTCGGCATCATACTATTCTGGGATTTCAAAAAAGCTTTTGACCGCATGTGTTGGGACTACCTTGAGAAGACATTGCGCGGTTTCGGATTTGGTGGCACTTTCACGCATGTCACCATCGGTATGATTCAATCGCTCTCATGGACCCTACTCCTAAACGGGCACTTCTCACGCACAGGCACTAGCTCTAGGTCACTCCCACAAGGCGACTGCATGTCCCCGCTCCTGTTTCTTCTTGCGCATGCCGGGCTGTTCTTTTTGCACGCTCGCGACAACAGGATCAGGGGCTTCCCCATCCAAGGTAAACCGCGAGGTTTGTTCCAAACTGCTTATGTTGATGACACCACTAATGTCTGCACCTCCACTACCGATGTGCATGCTATCATGGAGAATATCACGACATACTCTATGGCCTCTCAACAGCGGTGTAACGTGCAAAAGTCCACGGGGCTGCACATCGGGAGAGGATCCTCCCCCCGCTTATCACTCCCTAATCTGCCTGTGACATGGGTCCAGCCAGACGGTCACCACCTATTACACAACTGCCCTATCGGTTGCACTATGGATGGACGTCTTGCTGAACACCCCACCTTTTTGTATGACAACACAACACACAGTGGCAAACTCACAGGCATGCTCCAAGCGGCATCAAGATGGGCAGCGGTTCCCCGTCTCAGCCTACGGGGCAGGGTCCTCATCACCAACCAAATGTTATTCTCCAAAGTGCTCTACTACTGCCAAGGTCACCCACCTAACGAGTACACCACCAAGATCATCCAACGAATCGGCAGCAATTTTGTTTGGAAACAGCAGGGTATCATAACACACACGGTGCCGGGATGGATCGATCGGGACATGTCCTATATGCCATGGGTTCAAGGAGGCTTGGGCTTACATAATATGGAGTGGCGCTTATGGTCAGTGTACACCAAACAGATCCTAACCGCTTTCATAGGCGTAAACGCACACCCTGGTTGTATGTTGGCACAAGAAGCTTTCGCCACAACCTATACCCACAACAATGGTACATCATGGCACTTGGGGGCAGCAATACTTACATGTGCGCTCACTTCGTATAAAGGCTTATCATGGTACTGGGCACGTATGTGGAAAGGTTATAAGAACCTAAAACCGGACAGAATTGCTCACCCTACCACGCGGGAAGAGGTGGCACGCCAACCATTATATTTCAATGATTTGCTGCGCGATAGTGAGCATAATGTGTTTGGTGTTTTAAGCGGCCGCAACCCATATGAGGGCTTTTTGACGGCCAACCCGCCGGTTACGCGAATCATCGATTTATACGCGGCTGACGGTGACCGATATCGCCTCCTAACATACACGGAAATCAGTGCGTGGATCGCAAACATGCCCAGCCGACCAGCTTGGGACAACCTTCTACAAGCAATTCCCGCAGGATGGCATACCCTCATGACAACCCCACGCAAACCCCTACAAGTCGGGGAATGGGTGAGCTATTACCCGGATCGCGACACGCCCATACATAAGGGCTGCATCGTTGCGGTCGCGTCGACGGGCGTTACCATACAATTGCTCCAGGAGACACCCGACGGTCAAGGACTTCTCGGCAAATTGATTACATCGTACGCCTACATTCCAGCATTTCAATGTCACCGCATTCGAGTGGTCCCGTGGTCACTGTCACAGGCGTGCATGTTACCCTTGGACCCCACCACAGTGATACGCGACACCACATGGCTACATGTTGGCAAAGGGCGACTGGACACGCTTGCTCTAGACCCGCTAGAATTTGGGTGGGTCCTCACATCTGGCGGCACCCCCATGACGAAGTGCCTTTTCGAGTACACGGCAGACTGGGGATACCGGCTACTTCTACATAAAAATCATAGGATGCACCCGGGTCGCCTGCGCTGGCACCCCGAGTGGCCGGGCTACACCTGGATCAAGAACATTACCTTGGCAGTTGATCACCCATTGGTTGACAAACGGGCCACCGACGTCCAGCACCTGCTTATGCATCGGGCCATCGGGGTCAATTCCCAATTGCACCACCGGTACTCCCACGCGGCGGCGTGCTTATGCAACTTTCCAGATGAAACAATTGAGCACAGATTTCTGGACTGCCAACTCGCCGGGGTTTGGCAATGGCTGCTGGGTATATGGGCCAAGTGGATGGCTATTACAGCTCCCCCCACCACCGTCACACTATCTACGGTTATTTTCGGCATCACGGGATTACGGGACGCGAGCCTCACAGCCAACCAGATGGCATGGATATGGCTACGCACGACGATGCTTCACACCATATGGCAAGTTCGCAACGAGACCGTATTCACGTTACGTGCCGCGTACACGAGAGGTGCCGTGGTCCGCCGGTTTATCTCCTCTTGGAACCTGGCTATGCGTCGTTACTGGCTCCTGGCGACGGAACAACACAAAGTATGGGACCCGGGCCCTAACAATGACACCCCCAGCCCCCTGGAAGTCTTCCATGCACTCATGGGCATGAACCAGGTCTTTACACGTATGCCGGATGACGATATATCTACAGTACAATGGCTACCTTGGTCGCAGGGCGCGCCTTATTAATGCGGGCACCCCAATTTAGGCAAAACTAGGCATTTCAGGCTATTTTTGGCATACCTGGGTCACCTTAACTGTTATATGGAAATAAACTAACACCCATTTCACCGGAAATCACCTAGAACTCTAGAAAGGGAAAACCGACCTTCTGAGGTGTGCTAATTGCTAACACGCCCGGGCCTACGGTCCAGGCTGGTACAGCCGTACAGGTGTAGCCTTCCGGTTGTGCGAAGCAGGCTGTTCCTCGCGTCGGGTTGATCCATGTTTCTTTTCTCGTCCATGCCAGATGCGGAAGCATCTCGTCCCAATTTCGTGCCTACCTGCCCCGAGCCTGGCTGTACAAGGCTGTCCAGTGCGGAAGGCGACCACGAAACGTCGCCTCCAGTCCACGGAATTCAGGAAACGGTAAAGCTGGCTGACAGCCTCCGGCCATGTTGTTGCTGGTGTTGATTCCCACGCCGCACATGGGCGGCAGAGATTGTCCTCTGTCATGTGGCCGGCTGTCAGCCAAAGGAACTTTTGGTGGTGAATGACGCACGACAGGTCCTGCGTGGCGCCGTCCAAAGTTGCCAGCTTAACGTGATGACAGCACCTCCCCGTCTGGCTCCGTCTGGACAGTTCGAAATTTGCTGGAATCCGGGAGTCCAGTCAACGTGGCGGGAGGCGGCATAATTGACGTGGATATTCTGCAGGCATCGGGGCAGCTGATCGACGGGTCGATCCCGCACCCGATTTTTTTATGTTCCGCATTTCAGGTGCCGGGCTGGGAGGGCATCATGACAGTGATAGGTATAGATTTTGCGCGGGTGGAGGACAAATGCCCGTGGCCCGTGCCTCGGTGCCTGAGCGTCGTCTGTAGATTAAAAGCACAGGAACCAGTTATTGTCGTTCATAGTTTGTCGTTGAGCACAAGGCGATCGCGGCCAGTGCGCATGCGAGGTGGGGATATCGAATGCCAGTACGTTCCATTTGACTGCGAAGACGGCGTTGTACAGGTTCATCCCGGTCCAGGCTCGCCGCCCTAGCGCCCAGTTAAATAAAACATCTTCGAGGTGCTCGGGTGGGCGAGGGGCGAGCATTAGTGCAGGCGGTTGTCCAACAGATCTCGTGAGGGCTGCTGGTGGCACTTAAACTGACACTGCCAGTTCTCGACGCTCTACCCGTTATCTGCCTGAATTCACGGACAATTTTGTAGCTGCCTTGGTAACCTCGAAAGTGTATAACCATATAATTTCTAGGGTGATATCCACGCCGATGAATACCACCAACTGTTGCCCAACCCCTGGGGCTTTAAAGCGGGTAGGCACGCAACTGTGTTTAAACCAGAATGACGCACCAGCTGACATTAAGGCGTGCGGCAAGGAGTGCCTGGGAAATTGCTGCGTACCAGGTAGGTGGATTATCTGTTGAAGGCCTGTCCCTCGGCCTCCTTGTGCTTGTCGTTCAGCATTTTACCCGCCTTGCTTCTGTACACGGATGGTTGACATGGAAATGACTTCTGTGTGCAATTTTATTGCCGCGCAGCCTCACGCATGCCGTTGCTGGCCTTCCGCCGGCGTCAGCAAGTCAGCCGTAAGCGCGTCCGGGCATTTGAAGATCTCCAGCGCGTCCCTGATCAAGACAAAAGCGATGGCGGCTCCTCCCCCGAATGGAAGGGTGACTGCTTGACTGCATCGGACGAGCTGGACAAAAGCCTTTTCGACACTGTTCTGCTGGCAGAGGTATGCATCAGAGCTGAGCATCATGCCCCAGCCCTGAACGTTTTGTGCACGTCTTCTTTCTGACTCTGGCTTCAACGTAACCCGGGAAGGTGGCTACTTTTCTGTACTGCCATCCCTGTTCTAGCAGCCTTCCCAATCGTGTTATGATGGGGGCATGTGCTCCATCATCAGCGTTACATCTCGCCACGGGCTCTGCATTACAGGCACCTCTTGACGTTGCCTAAACCACCTCACAACTCAACTAGGTTTTTATGGGTTTGGCGCATCTCTCACCTTCGTCTCCCAAGTCCTGCGCATTACTGCCTTTTGAAAAAAGTATGGCCACCTGAGAGTATGGCAACCTAAAAAATGCATGTATTCTCCCTTCATTCATGTCCCCTCCCTGGATACGCCCCCCTGGCAAATGGCCTCTTGCATGTTTTTCTCGCCCCGGCACTTTTCTCTTTCTGTTTTCTCACTCCCTTATCCCCCCCTGTAGTGCCACACAGAAGAAAACTAAAGCATGTGATCTCCTGACACCAGAGTACGGCATTTACTCCCTCGAGAAGTGCGCCCGCCTAATTCCCGGCTACGCTGGCCCTTCACTAACCTCTTCTGCCACTCTGCCTTGACTCCTCACCCTATGCCCCCTCCTGCCCCTACACCCTACCACAGTGGGAGGACCGCATGGCGCGTGGGTTGTTCCGGTACGATGTCTCCGCGTGCGAGACGAAAGTCATACCCGGCTCCATGGGCTTCATCGCCCAGCTCAACGAGGGCCGGCACAACGCCAAGCGGCCCACCGAATTCTCCGTTGACAAGGTCTGCCAGCCGTTTGACGAGAAGAAGTTCAACTTCAAGAAGGCTAACCAGGTCGAGGTGCTCTTCCGGTTTGAGGAGAGCAGCAGTGGAACGACGCAGTACCACGGCTACGCTCCGATCAACAGCAGCCCCAACGTGGTCCTCATCAACGTGTCCCCGATCGAGTACGGGCACGTGCTCCTTGTGCCACGCGTCCTCGACAACCTGCCGCAGCAGCTCACGCCCGACACGCTCTACCTGGCGCTCCACCTCGCGATGGAGAGCAATAACCCGTACTTCCGCGTCGGCTTCAACTCGATGGGCGCGTACGCGACGATCAACCACCTGCACTTCCAGGCATACTACCTCTCGCTCCCATTCCCGGTGGAGCGTGCTCTCACCGGCACCCTGGTGGGGCCGACCGTGGCGGTCGGGTCCAAGCGGTCCCGGTCGTGGCGCGATGCCGCGTGCGTCCGCGTCATGGAGCTCATCAACTACCCGGTTCGGGGGTTTGTCTTCGAGGTCGGTGACGATATCCTCGCCATGTCGGTCCTGGTCGGCGCCGTGTGCGCCAAGTTCAACGCGAGCAACCAGCCGTTCAACCTCCTCGTGGCCGACTGCGGGTGCCGGCTGTTCTTGTTCCCGCAGTGTCTGGCGGCGCGCCAGGCCGCACGGCAGGTCCCGGACGACATCCTCGACATGCAGGTCAACCCTGCGTGCTGGGAGATCAGCGGCCACATCGTGCTCAAGCGTCGTGCGGACTATGACCACACGACCGAGGAGAAAGCGCGCAGGTTGCTCGAGCAGGCCTCTGTCTCGCAGGAGGTGTTTGAGCAGCTCCGGGAGGTGGTCATGGACTGCGTCGAGACAGCCAGCTTTGACGGGGGCCAGCAGCAAGGGGAATCGTCCGACGAGGAGGGCGGCGAGGTGTCCAGCGGGGGGAGCTATGGGGGGCGCGACTTTTAAGAAGCGGCGGCAGGGCACGCCCCATTACAGGCTTCAACCACAGTTACAGCACAGGCATCTCGGCGGCGGCTGCGTCCTGTTGCATGTGGCTTGTAGGGGAGTGAGGCTCGCTGGTCATCGGGCCGGGGTCAGGGTTGTATTGGACCTGTGACTGCTGCTGCCGCCAGTGATGATGGCCCCACAGGGCTTGACGGTGGGCATGGGCTTGACCCTAGCCCTTTGCTTGACCCTAGACCATGGCGATCAGCTACGGTGTGCCCTTTCCAGTGGTCAAGGATTCGATCGGTGTTGTGGACGGGCAATGGGTCCCCTGCGCTGGACAAGGGAAGAGGGGCAGTTCCCTGGGCAAGGGGTGAAATCCTCTGTGCGCCTTCACGGGGTTGGGCGGGGTGGGGCACAGATCCCCGGAAGTGGCGCTGGCCTGAGCAGGGAGGGCAGGCCACTGTGCTGTGTGGCAGTGCGTGGACGTGGGTTGGACGCTGCCCTGATGGAGTCGGGAGGAGCTTGGCGTGTTGGTTCCATTGTCGGTAGCCATTGGTGCTAGCCATATTGAGTGAGGCAATTTTCTGTCTCATTGATATTTAGTGAGACAAGTGAACCGGCCCTATGTTGCATTGACATTGTTGGCAAGACCCGTGATGGCAGCGGCTGCCGTGCGGCACGTTGACTCCGCGGCAAGGTTTCAAGGATGCCGGGGTGCCGAGGATGCTGTCTCCGGGCTGCCACTTGGGGCATGTGAATTTGATTTTGGCATGATGGATTCAAATGCATGACGGACGTACGGTATTGTACATGTCGGCGCTCCACTTATGGAAGCAATATTCTGGTATCATTTCCCATCTTGCAAGAAGTCTAAGAGGGTGGACCTATAGTTTGGTGGTCTTTCTTATAGTACTGTATATCTTGCTTCTTCAGAAGCTAGGTTAGAACGCGGGTGGGAGGCGAGTCGTAGATTTACCGAGGGTTGTACATAACTTCTGTTATTGATGCCTCAGGGATGCTTGCAATGTGGCTACCACCACTTTTGTGGTGTCTAGTTAATTAACCCGTGTTTTTTTACAACGCGATGTATCGCGTTGTAGGGTTAGAACGCGATGTATCGCGTTGTAATCTGACACGTGGCAGGCACAGTAGATACGAGATTTTCGGTCTGAAACTCGGTGGACGGCCTCCTTACATCCCGTAGAACTCAAGAAAAAATCCTGGTATTTTTTGGATTTTTTTTGTGACAGCTGCAAACAAATATGTACCACTGAAATCAGGCATTTTCGCGGGACGAAGGTGAAGACGACGGCGATGGCGGCAGGTAGATCTCGCCAGTTTTCGCGCGAATTTCAGTGGCTGTTGGGTGGCACGACCATGATGATGCGTTCAAAAGTTGATAATTAGGTTTCTACGAGTTTGTTGAGGTACTGGGGCAAAGGAAACGTAGTTTTTTCCAGTTTCTCACCCAACTTTCATGCGGAAACCCTGGAAACCGGCATACATATTATTACGTCAAGACTCGGGTCTGCTGCGGCACCATGCTTGGTATTTCCATGGTGTTTCGACTTCTTAACACATGTTTATTCATTCCGAACGCCCGGACTCTCGGCTAAACCGAGATTTGTGCAGACTTTTATTGGGTAGCTCCGGGCATGATGGTGCCTGCAAATAGCGTAAGGCGTGACCGTGGCTATTGCTACGGTATGCTGTATTTTCCTGGAAATGGCCTCTGCCACCGGCTCAATAGTGCTTGCAGGCGTAAGTATATCGTGTTTCTACCTAGTTTCTGCCAGTTTTCCACTTATTTCTACCGACCTCTGCCCAGCCTCTCTAAGACCGCCATCCTACTCGACGTTGCTTGCATGTCAGCCATAGCAGGTTGCAGTTGTGCAGTATTTAGGTGCTGTATACGTCGTCAAGCCGTGAATATATCGTGAGGATTGGATATTGATGGTTTATACTGCGTTGATTGTGCAAGAAGATCAGCTAGGTGCCCATAATCATGGTGTATAATCATGTGTTGTTAGCATCTTGCCACCATTTGCTAGCATGCATTCCAGCGTCATCTTTGCCTGCACGTAAGCTCATGGATCACTCAACCTATCCAAGCCTTGCATTACACATGCCTCTTTCTTTCAGGATTGCACACGTTATGGAATGAAAACCCAGTGCCTCCCTTCCCACGAGGCATGTGCTCAACACGTTGTGAGAGTGGATGATGCTTTGGCTATGGCTGCCTGATTCAGTAATATAATGTCATCCAGTCATGATGTTTGATGCATGTTTGATGATGTATAACTTATACAACTCCTATTTTCAACGTGTTGACCCTCCTAGCTCATGATATCCCCGTTTATGGGGCTCGTGTCGTTGTGTCATGTTGTGAAGGGCTCTCATTTTTCCCACTGCGTTGTACTGCGTTGTAATTGTAATGCTAATAAAAAAAAGCTCCAGTGGCCCAATGGGCCTGAGTTTTGTTTCACAGATCCTGCATATGTTGCCCATAGCTCGTGCAAGAAGCCAGATTTTTTTCATGAACCATTTGCGAATAAGCACATGACTTGTGACCTAGGGTCAAGAAATCGCGGTCATGGTCAGACCCCCCTGTATTCAAACCAGTGTATCTCTCTAATGAATTAGCATTTTGTAGGTCTGAGTAGCTCAAAAAATCCTTTGATTTATGGGCTTTCAGGAAAGTATACACATGACTATGAAAAAAAATTTTCCCTAGATGTTATGACGTGTTCTATAAATAGCTTACAACGCAGTATATCGCGTTCTAAAAAAAAAAACACGGGTTAAGGAATTAATTAATTAATTCAACACGTGCCCCAGTGGGGGAGTCATGGAGTACAAGCCCCAATCGAAGTATGAATGGACACACAACCCTACCGGTTCTATTGGTGCTATCTAATGCCTAAACCTCTAATCTCCTATGTGGGGAAGCGCCCGCGCGTGCAAACCCGCGGGAGGCACGCCAGACAGCTCCCCTAGGGCGGCGTGAGGCTGTCTAGATAGATGTTGTAGTTAGAATGCTGTTAGATAGATGTCGTAGGTAGCTGATGTAGATAGACTAGACCGGTAGGACTGTTTGCACCCATCCATCCATCCATCCATCCATCCATCCATCCATCCATCCATCCATCCATCCATCCATCCATCCATCCATCCATCCATCCATCCATCCATCCATCCATCCATCCATCCATCCATCCATCCATCCATCCATCCATCCATCCATCCATCCATCCATCCATCCATCCATCCATCCATCCATCCATCCATCCATCCATCCATCCATCCATCCATCCATCCATCCATCCATCCATCCATCCATCCATCCATCCATCCATCCATCCATCCATCCATCCATCCATCCATCCATCCATCCATCCATCCATCCATCCATCCATCCATCCATCCATCCATCCATCCATCCATCCATCCATCCATCCATCCATCCATCCATCCATCCATCCATCCATCCATCCATCCATCCATCCATCCATCCATCCATCCATCCATCCATCCATCCATCCATCCATCCATCCATCCATCCATCCATCCATCCATCCATCCATCCATCCATCCATCCATCCATCCATCCATCCATCCATCCATCCATCCATCCATCCATCCATCCATCCATCCATCCATCCATCCATCCATCCATCCATCCATCCATCCATCCATCCATCCATCCATCCATCCATCCATCCATCCATCCATCCATCCATCCATCCATCCATCCATCCATCCATCCATCCATCCATCCATCCATCCATCCATCCATCCATCCATCCATCCATCCATCCATCCATCCATCCATCCATCCATCCATCCATCCATCCATCCATCCATCCATCCATCCATCCATCCATCCATCCATCCATCCATCCATCCATCCATCCATCCATCCATCCATCCATCCATCCATCCATCCATCCATCCATCCATCCATCCATCCATCCATCCATCCATCCATCCATCCATCCATCCATCCATCCATCCATCCATCCATCCATCCATCCATCCATCCATCCATCCATCCATCCATCCATCCATCCATCCATCCATCCATCCATCCATCCATCGGGGTTAATGCTCCGTGACTCCCCAACGGGAGCACGAGTCTAATTAAATAATTAATTAATTAATGCGCCTAAACAAACGAAGTAAAGGGACATGTCGTGTATAGCATTTCATGCCAAGCCCTAGCGGTCACGCCGGGCGTTCGATCTTCCCATGGTGGGAGACGTACGCGCTTCATCCCCACTGTAGGGGGATCATTGTCCTCGCGACAACCTGCATGGGCCCAAATGGCGTTGTCCTGCATCCTTTTCCATCTCACTTCATAACACGGAGAGGCCTAAGCCCCTCATGTCCTCTACTAGATTCTGTGCGCTGTACACTGGGAAGTGGGGCTTTTTGCCTTTCAAGTGCGTACGCCAGGGACTCAGAATGTTACACGAGGTAGGGTAGTCTGCAAAAAATAAGTCTGTAAGTTCCAAAAAGACTACCTGGAGGAAAACTGGGCTACAACCCAACGAGAGAAAGCAGTGACAGAAAATAGTTTCGGAAATTGTGCTAGATAGACTTTGTGAGGTGCGTAGAATTACTACAAACGTGTCCACTTGATACAAGGCATCGAAACGTGCAACTGGTTGACCACGGCTGGATCCTGAACGGAAGGCATGAGTATACAACTTAGCGAAAATATGCAGTTAAGTGATCCTATTCGCTCTAACAACAAAAGCGTGAAAAAAAGTATGATCCCATGAGTCCACTTCTCAAACCAGACTTATGTGGTTTATTAACTTTATTGAATGGACAAAATGCTAAAAAGTGGTCATTTTGACCTATGATGCCCCATGCTTAGGACAGCTTCTTTGTTTTAGTTGGCAAGGACAATCCAAGATATGTCAGTCCCTTGTAGGGCACCAAATGTGCAACGCCCTGTGTTGCAGCATTCAGGGCTGGCCTAACTGACACCATAGCTCCCTACTGCCTTAAATAAAACTTCTTTCTCAATCTGAGAACGACAAAGATATTGATTTGTCAGGCTCTCAGCTGGCAGTGCCCCTGGCTCCGATTCCCTCGGCAAAGTTGCCGACGGATTCCAGACACTCCACAACCAGCGCCGTGCGCTTGTTTTCCAAACAGGTCATTCAATCCTTCATTTAAAAGATAAAGTAGAAGATTTACTTCCCATTTCTCTTGTCTGGCTTGGAGCTGGCAGGGACCAGGTTGTGGCGGCCCTTCTTGCGGCGGGCAGCGAGCACCTTGCGGCCGTTAACGCTGGACAGGCGGGCACGGAAACCCGACGCGCCGGCGCGGCTGCGTCGGGTCCGGGAGCCCTTGTTGGCACCCTGGAGGACCGCCGAGGTCTGCAGGGGCGAGGACGCGGGGCCCGTGGACAGGGACAGCCTTTCCAAGCCCAGGCTCAGGCCTGAAAGAAGCCCATTTAGGAAAGAAACACCACAGTAATTCAAGGAGCAAGAAAACAGTTAGAACTCCTCTTGGCAAAGAGCTAGGTTGAAAGGAGTGGATATGCGACATGGTACTGTGAGGAAAGGGAATGGCTGAAGAACACACATGGGCAAGCAGATGCATCCAGTCTCAAGAAAGAGGAGACTAAAAACGATACTAGTGCATCAGGCAAGAAAATGATAAGAATAAGCTAAGAAAACGACTCGTAATTATAGCAATGTGGATGAAACAGTAAATAGCTGGAATTTGTGCACACTACATTATTCACTGTGCAGGCCTCCAAATGCCACAACATTGAGTGATATAGACAGAAGGTAATGACAGGAGCGGTGCTGTAAAAGTACATGCCCATCTGGCCATACCTTCTTTACAATGAAGGGTGTGTTTGCATTATTTTCCCTACCCGGGTATAGTGAAAATATCAGCCAGAATGACGGAAATTACAGTTCAAAAAAGAGTCCTAAAGGTTTCACCCCGCACCTTCTACACGAAATCTGGACTGCTTGACCATGGAGGACGTTTCACTGACAACGAAACTACACCGAGATCAGTCTACACGGGAAAAGGTTGAGCTTCACAATAACCGGCTAGAAAAAAAATTCGCTGACGCGGAGAGAAGCTACATAGAAACCCAACTAGGGCGAGGACAGTCCCGCACCTTCGCACGAATGTCAATGCCATATTTCATCAACGCGCATTGATCCATGGGGCAGCCAGTTATAAAAATTCATCAGAAAACTAGGAGAGTTGCAATTTTGTGAGCGTGACCTATTGAAAACTAAAATTGTTTTGGCAATTCCTGTTCAACCATGGCCGCCATTACAAGCTACCATCCTTTGTTTTATACAAGCGATACCCAAGCTAACATAAGTATACGGTTCACATTAAATGAGAAAACAAAGCCACATGATGCATATCCTTATACCTGTCAAGGTAGACGAGAAACCGAACGAGGCCGCCTTGCCTCCGGACAGGAAGTCAGACCGGAGTGCGCATACTGAGGATTTAGATGGGCGAGCAGAGGGCGCAGCCATGCGCATAACCGTGCCATTGCTCGAAGCTGGCGACCGCGAAGCCCTGAAAGCCGATGGGGCAGCAACACCGCTAAAGGTAGCCATGGATAGCGACATTTTCACTTCTACCGCTGCTGTCGCCGCAGCCTCCGAGAGACAGTGGCGGGCTCCGCAGATTAGGATGTTTAGCTGATGCACGTCGTTTTAGGAAGCCTGCGCCTCCGCGGTGCAGTGGTGGATAATAGTTTGGACGCGGCGCTGGGGGTCATGAGGGCGCGGCTAGTGCCGTCAGAGACAGTGGCGCCCCTTGGGTGGTATCTGTTTGGCTTTGTTCGCTGCTTGCTGACTGGGAGGCCGGTCACAACGTCACAACTCACAAGTCACAACTCACAAGTCATCACAACTCGTGTCAGTCGTGTGGCAAGTTGGCAGTAATTGGCACAGGTTGGCACCTAATTCGGCCAGCCACGGCACTGCCGTGTTCCTGGATGTTTATGCTGCCGGGCTTCACCCTTGGTCATAAAATATTTAGATTTATTTATTGAAGCTGCTACTTGCCATACGCTGACCCTGTTCCAGATTTGGACATGGCTGACAGCAACGTAGGCAGCCTAGACGAACTTGCCATAAATAGGAAACAAGTCCACGAGAAAACTCGACATTTGAGCGATATGAGCAGTATGCAATGGTACAATGTTCCTAATTTTTGCTAATCGCAGTAGGACAGGTGCATTATAACCGTGGCAAAATTAGAGTAGCAAATGGACGAATTATCTGAACCAACGAGGCAAACGTTGTTGGAGGTCATCCAAGAGCGCCTGCAGAAAAAGGGCAAGGTAATTGAGGACACGGATGCGTTTGGTGAATCCTGTGATGTTCAATGTCACAACCTCCGAGGCACATGTTGAGCCGTTTGTGTCTGACAAGCTTCCCGACGCTACCGCCTTGACAGCTGTAGTGCCCTTTGCCGTTTGTAGTTTTGTATTGCCCTCGAAATCCTGCTGCAAATTTGCAGTTAATGCAGATATTTAGGCTTCGAAAGTGACGTGTCAAACTCAGGCATCGAGGTTCTGTCTAATTGACAGGCTCTGTTTTGTGGCTTATATATCCCCCTTTCTACTTGGAATGGCTATAAACCCGCGGACGGAAAAGTGCCACTCTACGCGATACCAAACATCTTGGAACTGTTCCACTGACCGCCATGGTGTAACATTTGGGACTGTATGCCCGTTGCAGACTACTATCCTCAGCCGTGTAATTTTCTTCGCCAAGACAAGTGGCCGACACTCTGGGGTTTCAATCATCGGGGGTGAGTTGGGATCGACGTAACCCGTGCACTCTCCTCCTGAGATTGCTATTCGGCGTCTTGTGATGAAGTAGCGTCTTTATGTCTTGTTTAAAGTTAGTATTTGATAGATTCATCAGTAGTAGAATTGCCTTTCTACAAGGGATTACTGCGGTCCCTAGAGCATGGCATCTGCGAATGAATCACGAATTACCTGGGATTGGCTGTATGGCTAGCTTTCAATACAGCTTCTCTTTTACTACAATAATTAGCACGCGCTGCATAACTTACACATGGATGTCTATACAGCAACATACACTGCCACGTTCCATCTGTATCTCACTTCCATCCCCTTCAACGGGTCAGTAACGTGTAAACTAAAGAGGCAGACTTTATGGTATACTCACGGTGCAAAGCATCGCGATGTCAAGCCTGGCCCTGTTGTCGGGTTGTTGTCATGGTCACTATACTATAGTAATGTGGTGTGTACGGATCATCACAATGTCAAGCCTGTGCTGCTTTTCTCTTCGATAGTTTGGCCAAACTATTACTTTTCCCCTTCTTGTCCCATGTCGGTATTACACGAAGAAAAGTCTATGGTTGATGCTAACATACGCTTCATGGTGCTAGTGTATGCGCCTGTCATAATGGGAATCTCTTTGTTTTGATTCCTAGGTTGCGCCTGGGGTTGCGGACAATAGCACACCTATACTAGATCAATGATCACAGCCCTGTGTAAGCTGGTTTTATATTATTATATACGTGCCAACTGGTTTAACGGTAACCTCTTTAACTGTAACCTATACCTGTAACCTATACTGCCCCGATATCACCCCTATGTTGCCCCTACCCCCCCGCCTCCCAGATTGGCTGTCCCGCGTGATCAAGAACGCGACCAAGGACAAGGACCAGGAAGAGATCACGGGGCTGCTGCTGGTGTACCCCTTTGCCGTCATCCACGCCATGGAGGTGGGTACATACAACACTACGGTGGTTTGTGGGGGGGGAAAGGGTTGCCACGCTAGGGATAAGGGCTGCGTGGCACTGTTTTTGCGCCCCTACGTTGACCGCCATGCCATGGACGTGGGTGTTAATCTCTACGAGAGTACCCCAAAAGGGTAGTGAATATGTTTCCGTTCTATTTCAGATCCAGGAAGCTTGCCATGCGGGCATGATCCGCCCCAGCCATGACACCTGCCCTACGGCTTCGCACGGCATTGGGGGTTGGCTTGGTGTAATGTTGGGTGTCGCCAGGCAATCGACATTATTGGATGACGGAGTCTATGCTTTCCCTTGTGTTCCTGTCCATTCTTGTGCGAGTGTTCACTTTGTGAAGAAGTGAAGCTACCTGCAACCGGCTCTTATCGCTCATGGTCGTGTGGGGTAGGCTAGGCTTCATGAAAGCGCGAGTCGGGGGCAGGGACCTTTACCACCCCTTTCCACAATGGCAGCAAGAGGAGTAGGAATAACACAACAGCCACAGCAACAGCAGCTACATCGGCATCTGCAATAACTTGCCTGATTGTTTGGTCGTATGCATCTCCTCACTGGCAACGTGTGAATGTCGTCCCCCATACTTCCCTTTTCCTCAATGCCCCCTCAACCCTCCCCCGCTCCCTCAATCCTCCCTTTCCCACGTATATTCCCATGTGCGTGCCTGCCTCCTTCCCCCCTCTATCCCCAGTCCACCACCCCCGTGCTCATGTCGGTGCTTCATGCCCGTGCCTGCCCCCTCCCCCCCCTCTACCCCCAGTCCACCACGCCCGTGCTCATGTCGATGCTTCATGCCCGCGCCTGCCCCCTCCCCCCCCTCTACCCCCAGTCCACCACGCCCGTGCTCATGTCAGTGCTGCACCAGATCAAGGCGGACCTGCAGCGCGAGGCCCACTTCCGCGCAATCAAGGTCGTCTCGTCGACAGAGGATGTGGGTAGCAGACAATGGTGATGTGCCCACACTTCCTTCCTGTTGCTGGCCTTCGGGGGCTGGGGGGGGGGGGGGGGGGCTAGTGGGTGGTAGTGGGGGTTAGTGGGGGTTAGTGGGGGGGGGGGGGCGCGGGGGCGGCGGGGGCGATGGATCCGGTGGTGGCAGCGGCAGTGGCTGATGTGCTAAGTCCCTTTATCAACGGCGGTCGGACTCTTACAGGCGGTGGAATACTTTCATGTTTCTAACTGTAATCCACGCCCCGCTCTGTCATGTCCCCGTTGGAAGTAATAGGTTGCCCCTAGGAATCAGCCCGTTGGGTTGTTGCCATCAGGGTGGGGCCTGCATGGAACATCCACCCTTATGGCAATTGGCAGAGCTTGACCCAACCAACCCTCTTCATGGCGTTCGTCGGAGTGGGCCACCCATGTAATCTTTGCCAGGCTCGTAGTTAACGGCTTCATGTCTCCCTAGCCAGCAGTGTCCAAGAACTGTTCTCCAGAGGCCGAAACGTTGCATAAGTAGAGGCCGACCCATGGAAGGAGGAGCCACCGTCGCAAAGCCTAGCCACGAGGTCATTGGGTGGCCATGTTTGCATGGAACATGAGACAGGAGGCAGAAGAAGAGGCAGAAGAAGTTTTTTTTGTGTGCATCCTCGGCCTGGCACGGCCACCGTGGTGTGCCGCCGTTGCACAGTTTTTCTTGGGAATTGTCTCAATGTGTAGCTAGGGGAAAGGGGCTGAAGTCGCCAAACTACTTGCCCCGCTGTTTTTGCACGCGTGATGGTTCTGCCAGGGGTTCCCTGGATGCCCTGAACCCCGCCATGGCTGCCTTTCCGCAATATTGTCGCTGGCATCTGCTTTATCATGGCTAGCACATTTCGTTGGGGACGATTGGTTCAGTGTGTGACTTTTCCCTTTCGTGCCCCCTGTTCCTAGCCCCATTTGACGGGCATGGGTCCTGCCTTGCTCTCTTGTTTTCCTTTGCACCCCTCTGCGCCCCTTCGCACCCCTCTGCACTCTTCTTCTTCGTCTTCTTGGCCCCGCCTTGCTCCCTCTTTGCCTTTACTTGGCACCCTGATGCGCCTTACTGCCCTTCTTTGCTTCCTTTGCTTCTTTGGGTTAAAATTCTTCCTTTGCTTCCGCACCGCCCTCTGCTAACTTCTTGCTCCACTTCCTGCTCCCCCTGCGATCCCCTTTGCTCCTTTTGCTCTTTCCTATTCGCTCGCTTTGCTCTCACCTTTTCGCTCCTTTTGCTCTTTCCTATTCGCTCCCTTTGCTCTTGCCTATTCGCTCCCATCGCTCTTCTATTCGCTCCTTTTGCTCTTTCCTATCCGCTCCTATTGCCTTTTCCTATTCACCGCTGTCGTCCCCAAGATCCCCGCGCGTGCGTTCAAGTCGTGGCACACCGCCTTCATCAGCCCGCTCTTCCCCGACGTGACGGACGCAGAGGACGACGAGACGGTGGTGGCCACGGTGGGTGGGCCAAGAAAGGAGGGAGGGGGAGGTTCAAGGGAGGGGACTGAAAGGAGGGAGGGGGAGGTTTAAGGGAGGGGGTCGACCCTGGTGGTGGCCACGGTGGGCATCGCCACACCCGCACACACCGTGTTGAAGAAGGTAGTTGCTGGTGGTGGCCACGGTGGGTAGGTCACACCCGCACACACCGTGTTGAAGAAGGTAGTTGCTGGTGGTGGCCACGGTGGGTAGGTCACACCCGCACACACTGTGTTGAAGAAGGTAGTTGCTGGTGGTGGCCACGGTGGGTAGGTCACACCCGCACACACCGTGTTGAAGAAGGTAGTTGCTGGTGGTGTCCACGGTGGGTAGGTCACACCCGCACACACTGTGTTGAAGAAGGTAGTTGCTGGTGGTGGCCACGGTGGGTAGGTCACACCCGCACACACCGTGTTGAAGAAGGTAGTTGCTGGTGGTGGCCACGGTGGGTAGGTCACACCCGCACACACCGTGTTGAAGAAGGTAGTTGCTGGTGGTGGCCACGGTGGGTAGGTCACACCCGCACACACCGTGTTGAAGAAGGTAGTTGCTGGTGGTGGCCACGGTGGGTAGGTCACACCCGCACACACCGTGTTGAAGAAGGTAATTGCTGGTGGTGGCCACGGTGGGTAGGTCACACCCGCACACACCGTGTTGAAGAAGGTAGTTGCTGGTGGTGGCCACGGTGGGTAGGTCACACCCGCACACACCGTGTTGAAGAAGGTAGTTGCTGGTGGTGGCCACGGTGGGTAGGTCACACCCGCACACACCGTGTTGAAGAAGGTAGTTGCTGGTGGTGGCCACGGTGGGTAGGTCACACCCGCACACACCGTGTTGAAGAAGGTAGTTGCTGGTGGTGGCCACGGTGGGTAGGTCACACCCGCACACACCGTGTTGAAGAAGGTAGTTGCTGGTGGTGGCCACGGTGGGTAGGTCACACCCGCACACACTGTGTTGAAGAAGGTAGTTGCTGGTGGTGGCCACGGTGGGTAGGTCACACCCGCACACACCGTGTTGAAGAAGGTAGTTGCTGGTGGTGGCCACGGTGGGTAGGTCACACCCGCAAACACTGTGTTGAAGAAGGTAGTTGCTGGTGGTGGCCACGGTGGGTAGGTCACACCCGCACACACCGTGTTGAAGAAGGTAGTTGCTGGTGGTGGCCACGGTGGGTGGGACCAGGCACGGGTGGGGCATGTGAGGGAGGGAATTCCCTTTTTTTTTTCTCTCTTTGCCAGGGTGAGTGTGGTGATGGCACACGCATGGTTGAAAAAGGTTATTGTTGTGGCGGCCACGATCAACGGTGGGTGGGCAAATGCCGACATCAAGTGAGGGACGATGAGGACTCTTGGTCGTGGTGGCCGAGATGTGGGTGCAGCGATAGTTGAGGGAGCTTTGCTGTGGGTGGTGCTACGGCTGGTGGCACCCGCGAGGGGGACAAGAGCCTAGGAAGAGGCAGGTGTGTGCGAGGATGTGGGGAATGAGGCCAGAAATCGCTCACTATCGTAGATCATAGATTTTATCTACTTTATTTTGACAGATTTCATATCATGGGTGAGATGAGGCGGGGCAATGGCCTGGGTGGGGGAGCTGGGTGCAGTGCTGGGTGGCAGGCATGGGTGGTGACATGTGGCAGATCTATCAATGAGACATCCATTTCTGTATGGCCATATGCCAGTGAGGATGCGTGTGGGCATGAATGAGTGAGTGGGTGACCTTCACCGCACCGGCGCATCACTGACTAACCAAGCAATCCATGGCTTCACTAGTCAGCTACTTGCAGCAGACTGAGGGGCCTTGTCCATGGTCTGCTGGGAGAACGCCCGAGAGAGGCTTGTTGCTTAGTCTTGCATACTTGTTACTTAGTCTTATGTACGTGTAACTTAGTCTTGCTTACTTGTTACTTAGTCCTGCTTACTTGCTTCTTCGTCTTACGTACATGTAAGTAATATTACATGTAATATTTCTGCAGTAGGCGGGCATGCCTTCGTCCTTGGCCTGCGGACAGAATAAACGAGAGAAGGTTAGCTTGCAATACTTTAGGCCGCCAGTCTAGTAGGACCCAGCATTCCTGGTTTCTCCAAGGCACTAGGTCCAACATTTTCCTAATCCAACCCCACCCTTGGGGCATGGGTTGTCCTTTCGGCACGCCCTGCCCATATGGCGTGCCTTGCCCTTACGGGGCGCGCATTTTACCCATGAGGTGCGAGTGCCCTTCTCACGTGCCTTGCCTTTGGTGCGTGTGTTTTCCCCTTGTTCGGTGTGCTTGCCCTTTTGGTGAGCCTCGCGCTTGGGGTGCCTGTACGCGGTGCCTGCCTGTACGCGGTGCCTTGCCCTCATGGCGAGCACGCGACCTTCTCATGGCGTGCACGTAAACTTCCTTCCCCGTGCACTTCGCGTATGCCCTGTTGGCGCATGCCTGACCCCATGCGGCATCATTGCCCGGACTCCCATGCGCCTATAGTATGCCTCCTCGTGCACATTGAGCCTGTGGTGCCTCTGTGCCCCCCATGGGCTGGTGCATGCACCTCCAGTATTCCTTTTCCTTATGTCAAGGAGACAACCAGCGCAGGCCAGAAATCGGGAGAATCCGGACCATGGAAGCTCGAGCCTGCCTAGTATACCTTGTTCTCATTTTGTGCCTTGCTCTTGTGGTGCATGTCTGCCTTCCTTGCCCGACATCCCCAGGTGACCAAGATCAACCTGGCGATCATCCGGCTGGGACAGTTCAGCTCCCAGATGACGCCCGTGAGTGCACGGGCCCCCTGATGTCCCCGTTGCCGCTCGCGAGGTTTCCCTGCACCATGCAGCGCTGTATCGGTTTGGTGTATCAGCGGTGTATTTGTTTTGTCCACTAGCAGACCTTGGATGGCTTTGCTGAGGCAGGAAAGCTGCATCTAGGGACACGGGGCATTAGTTAGTTAGCACACAACATGACTATGTGACCCATCATCCTAGATTCTCCCATTATCCTTCCCATTATCCTAGACCCTCGTATAAGATATCATAAGACGCTGTACCCGTGCACCTGCTCGTTTAGATGTTCATTTTCATATTTGCCTCCCCTGCTGCCCGCTAGCTCCCCGCATTGGCATCCACTTATTGACCTCCATGTGTACTGGCCTCACCATATTCTTTATGCCTTCAGAACGAACTGGCCAGCCTATTCCACAAGCTGGAGTCGTCCGATAAGCTGCCTTGCGACGGGCAGCTCGTGCAGAAAGGTGGGCAAATGCTGCCTTTGTGCAGGGATGGAGGCGTGCGGTGTAGCGGGTTGTTACGTACTAGGTTGTTATGTAGCCGGTTGTTCTGTCGTAGGTTCAGTAAGTTGTTATGTAGCCGGTTGCTATGTACTAGGTTGTTATGTCGTAGGTTCAGTAAGTTGTTATTTAGCCGGTTGTTACGTACTAGGTTGCTATGTAGCCGGTTGTTATGTCGTAGGTTCAGTAAGTTGTTATGTAGCCGGTTGCTACGTACTAGGTGGTTATGTAGCCGGTTGTTATGTCGTAGGTGAAGTAAGTTGTTATGTAGCCGCTTCTTACGTACTAAGTTTTTACGCACAAGGTTGTTATGTAGTAGGTTGTTGTGTAGTAGTTATTAGGTTCTGTAGTGAAGTGTTATGTACTAGGTAGGTTGTTGCGCCCGACATGCTGGCCTATACTTAGCCAGCACGTGCGCAGGATCTGGTAGCCAGCCGGGTCAAGACAGGAAATGTTGCATTGTTTTGCCGCATTGCCGAGAACGGTTCGTTACAAGTGACCACATAGTGACCGGATCTCTATTTGCGCACTGCCTGTTCTTGCACAAGACCGGTTTCACCTCCCAATGTCACCCTAAACATGTGTCATGTACTCCCCTGTGCCCTCTTTCAAACCTGTTTGTGACTGCTGTCATCTGCCACCCCCCACTGCAACACAGTGCTGCTCTGCCCGGTCGTGCCCACCTTGAATGAGTATCTGGACATTTTCGACGCGCCGGTGGACATTGACCTCGATTCTGATATCCTTTCCAACCACTTCCCTATTACGGGTCCCCCCTTTCTCTTGGAGTTGCAGCCTTTCTATAATTTTTTTTGTTTTTTGTTACTTGCAACCCTTGTCCATGGATTTGTGACCCCCATTACCGCTTGTGTAAATCCTCTTTCTCCCTGCGCCCATGGCTGTGTTTCCCCGGGTACCTGCTTACATGAGCGTGATGGTTTTCCTGGGCATATCCGTGCTGGCGCGCCATCCAACCATTTAGCACCCCCCTCTGGACAGCATTTGTTGGTACCTAATTGTCCCATGGAACATATTGTCCGACTGAAAATATGAAATTATGACTGGGAATACTGCCTTGGTAACACACAACACAGCCCCCCCCCCCCCCCCCGCTGGCATGGTACATGTAAGGGCACCCTGGGCACCTATCATAGCGCCCCCTAGTGACCGGTAAGGATCGGGCAAGCTTGGACTCGTTGGCTGTTTGGTCACGAGCTGCCCACTGCTGCACCCTTGGAGTCGTAATATGTGATTGGTCGAACGAGGAAGGGAACATGCACCCATCTGAGACCCCCCTGGTAATGTTTTTCTCTGCAATAATCTACGTATAACTTCGTGGTTTCCTCACCGTGCAAGTTGATGCACATGCATATGCCATACATGCATGCCAAGAAGGCTCGGTTACATTTGCAGTTGGAGGCAGTGCTGGCGCGGTACCAGCTGTCATGCTGGTATGACACCGCGTGTGCTGCGCTGCTATCCAAGCGTCTTTCTAGATTAGTAGCCACACTGCCGCAGCTTGTGTCATTGAGACATCCCTTTTCTGGTATGGGCCCCTGTCTTGTTCTTCACGAATATTGCTTATCCACTCGCAACAGCTCACTCTGTGTTAAGCCTTAACCGGATCTGGTCTCCTCCCCTCCCTTTCTTCCCGCTCCGCCACAGAATGTGTGGCCGATGCAGCCCATGCTGAAATTCTAGCGACCGCCACCCGCCGTGTGCGGCCGTAGCGGCGCTCGCCAGGTGTCCTCCTTCAGCATGGCCCACCATACCACCATACCCCTCGGCAACATCCACATACCGCTTTCCCAGCCAGCGCGAAATATTTGAGGAACGTGCCAAGTGCATGGCTTCTAAGCGCACGGGCGTGAAATCGTCAGTGGAAGATTTGTGGGAAGTCATGCAGCCTTTATGTTAGGTTGGCGGCATACAAGCGTGCTCCGGAATAAGGGCACTACAGCTCGCGAGACGAGTATGTGTGTTGCGACGAACATCCAACAGCATGGTCTCCATTTTGTGCGCGCCGATATGTTTCCATGTGGGCAGCTCGTGTGGCGCGCTTGCGCTAGCACTTGTGGAGGGCATGCATACCACATTAGTGCTCATCATAGTTGTAGGAGTACGTGCCGGATGTTAGACAGCAAAGCCACGTTTTTGGCTTGCACTTTCGCCAGTGGCGACGGCTTGCACAATTTTCTGAACGAAAATATGCCCGGATAGGTAACGATGACCCCGCAGTGCCGGGAGCTCGGTGGCAGTGCTTGTCCCATCTGCATAAAACGATGTCGTTGTGGTATGCTCGGGGGACCCCTTCGCCGCGGCAAACATGCCGTCAGGGTGTTCCAAGCCTTCGCGATTTGTATGGATGCATTTGGAGTGTCGCCATGACCAGTGGGTGCTTCACTCACCCGGATAGTGAATGCAGAAGATCTGAGAGATGATGGTCTTGGGTGCATGGGCAGCTCATCTATCGCATGGAATCAGGTGACTGTCAAGTATAGTAGAGCGCTGACAGCACAGTGGTGTCAAAGTTATGGAAGTGCTCCGTGGACTCTGGGTTCATGTATCACTTGAAAATTGAGGGCCAAGCTGTGCCCAGTGTGCTCGATCCGCAGGTGCATGCTAATTTGCAGAATAATGCCCATAAGATAATATTTAGCATGCACTTCTATTTCTGCCTTTATTGATATTTATTACTAATACTGTTATGTGTATAATTCATATATAAAATTCAATTGCCTATATACACCCTTTCACCTGGCCTTTTTCACATGCAGCTGGGCACGAGGCGCGTACATTGACCCTGTTGGGCTTGAGATCCTGGCCGGGTACCATGAAATTTAAATGAACATTAGATTATAACATGCATGACTCCGTTGTACGTGAGATCATGCATGTAGCGCGTATTCCATTGCTGGTGGATGAGCATGGGGTTGAGCGGAGCCGCGATCGAAAACGAGCTCAGCTACTTAATCTAATCTAGCTAGGCGCTACCATGCCTAGACCATGCATAGGCTACCTGCCGGGTACCAAGGGCGCTGAAAATTTATAGAACTCATGACCCAAAATTATTCCAACATCGATCGCCATTGTCGCGTCCGTGAGCTACATCGATCAGATCCGCACACTGCAACGATACAGTTTAGCGTCCAGGACTAGTTGGCTCACTGTAAATTAACAATTACTATTCCTGGACTGGTGAGATATCTATTCCTGGACGCCATCGCTGAAATCTAAGGGAATATATAGTAGTAGTGTAGATTAGTCAGGCTTAGCAAGTAGCACGTGGCCCACGCCTATGCGCATGTGCGCCTATGATGGGACTCCCCGCGGATGATGTGCACATAAAGAATTTAGCCAAGCTCTGCCTATGCAGAGAGCTACTCTCTGAGAAGCCATGCACTAGCCATTGTTTAGCCATGATGATCTTCCACCCTCTGTCCGCACCTTGGGTGCTGGAATACATAGCGGTGCAGGTGCACTTTGTGCACCCAGAGTAGGTGTAGTTTACACTCTACCCTAGCTTGCACGAAGTAGAACATTTGACAGAAGGCAGAATGTATTGAAAGCTGGACTATGTGCCCCTTCTCAGGGATATGTGCTACATGTGTACTCCCAACGAAGATATGTTACCATTTAATTTAATTTAATTTTTAATCGCTATAATGTATCCTATCCATTGGCTCCGACATCATATACAATTGGCATGCATGCATGTGTTAAAGAGAGACAACTATTAAGTGAGACAGCTTTATTCCTGGATGCTTGTCGGTCCCGGGTCCATCGTCGTGAGGACTAGAGTAGTCGTCTGAGAGGAAAGGCACCTGCAGTAACTATGTATAATAATGAACACTTGCAACTTTTTTGTGCATAGATGTACTGGTTGAGGCCTATCATGCATATATCTCACGAGCTCGATGGTAAGAACACATCATACTCGCGAGAGATTCCGGCCGGAGGTGAGGATTTGTCTCAAATCTAGCTGCATGGTTAGCGAAGGGGAGCCAAACTAGCTAGCCAACTTCAGCGCTCACAAGGAAACAACCTGAACGTGTGTGATGAGCTTTCGGCGCATCCCTGAAAAGCAAGATTTCGGGTAATTCGCTTCTTGTTTCTGTGATCGCTAGAGCGAAATGGTGACGCGACATGCATGATTTAATTTGAGACTTAAAACATCCTACGACCCTGGTACGACATGATCCCGGAAAACAGGCGCGCTCCAGGTAACGTCCCGGCTCAACAAGATTGTCTGGGTCTGAACAAAAAACTATCTTTAGTTGTTTATCAACGGCTTTCTTAGCGTTTCCAGTTGATATCCGAACCATTCCATGTTCAAAGCGCCGCGCTCGAGGCCGGAAATCCCAAAAGGACAGGAAAACGGAAACAAATTATCATGTTCTCCGGACTCTCTCGACTACTGCGTAGTATATCAATATTTACACAACCGGGCCGATAAACAAGCTATGGACAGCTCGATATCCATTTGATGATTATGGCTTTGTTTCTCACGCATCCATCCCGAGATCGATGCATGCTATATACGTGCATGCCATAAACTGAACCCGCGGAGAAAGCCTAGTGCCGGGATATCGAAGTAGCTAAACTCGACAATGCTGCAGGTCGTCCCACATACAAAACTATTAGGGTTGAATAATGATTCCCTGAAGACGGTGCTGGAACAAATCATGGTGCACATACCTCGTGGGCTTGCATAGAGCGAGAAATAGTGGGCACGCAGTGCCGGCGATTTGCTCTTTGCATAATTGCGGAGCTGTCGGCCTGTCGCACCAGAGCAGCTGTCGATGACTTCGTGCGAAATGTATTTTGGCGGGAAGGTTAATCGATTTATTGCGCGTGGGCGCAAGTTGTACGGACACAATTTACCCAGCCTGCCAGCCACTGCCCACTGGCACTGTATGTTTGGCAGCATTACTGTCAGCAGCGCGGCCGCGGTCGGCACGCTTACATACCATGTACCTACTTCGTGGCACAACACACGGAAACACGCATTGCACGACAGCACGAAAATCCAGTGTTAATTCCATTTTAAATCCAGTGTCGGCATTTGCTCGACAGTGTACATTACCTAGAAATTGCGGACAAACGCAATCATTTTCAAAGTTAACATATTATGTAGCAGTCCTATATCAGTAGAATGGCGCAGAACGAGCGAAGACGTCTAGACACTACATTTAAGCAATGGATGCGCGAGTCGAAATTCAAGCTTCGCGGGTGCGACATCATGGATTTTCCTGAGACGGGACGGGGCGTTGTCGCGACTTCGGATTTGCCCGAGTCGCATGTGCTATTTTCGGTATGCTCGCTACGTATGCACTCTACGCATTGTCTAGTTATGGTCGAATCTATCCAGCTTGTGCCAATGTCCTCACACCCCAAGTTGTGCGCAAATTGCAGACTTTCACGTTCACGTCTTTCTTAATGTAAGTCAATCACGCTTGCTGTGAACTTGCCGTGTGCAGGTTCCTCGAGAGTGCGTTCTGTCTGCAGCGAATTCGATTGCAGCAGAGGCGTTGCAAAAGGCGGGAATAACTGGCTGGGAAGCCCTAATTATCGGTAGGTTTTGGGTGGGGGTAGGGGGGGTGGGCGAGTGCTGCTGCTCTGGAGTTCAAACGCATGGCATTTTGGAAGGTCGAAACAGACATCGGTAGAGTAAAGTTGGCGAAGAAAGAAATGTAAGAGTTTAGAGACGCAAACACATAGGCAATGGCTGCATTACCATGCATTGACTTTGCCGTGGCTGTTAATGCATATTCATAGTTTATCACTTTTGATGTCGGACTGAACACAGTGGGCTCTCCAAGCAGTTGAGGTAGCTATTTGAGCCTATTGGTTCCATAAGTCCTTTCCCGGGCGCCTCGTCAGCTGACGAAATCAGCCAAAATGTTGAACAGAAATGTAATTGTACTACTGATCGTATCATTTTCTTGCTTGCCTGGCCAGCATGGAACATCAGTAGTTAGTACATGCACGTCGAAGGATGTAGCTTTGGGAGACAGCCTGTGTTGTTTTCCGACCTTGACTACCTTTGTTTTGGCAGCGATGGACCCGGACTTCCCATACATGCAGAATCACAGATGCTAGCAGATGTAATCGCAGATGCTAGCGTTGTGATTCATTTTGTACATTCTACAGTATAGGTATGGAGATTTCCAAGTGCCTGGGGTTGGTTTTATTCATATCACTTGTAGTGTCACGGTGATGCTTCTTATGACGCTTTGGACGCGAGTGTATGTTTAGGAGTCTCGGCTGACAAAACACAGGTATCGTTTGTAGGCATGACCACCAAGTTTGCTAATACAGTAAGCAGAACTAGGTCTATCGTCGAGGCACGCAGAGCTAAATATATGCTTGCTTGCTCTTTTAGAGCCTGCTTATGTCCAATATTTACAAACCTTGTGTCAACCTATTTATTTTACCGATGCCATTATTTTTACGTTAGGGGCCCAGCCATCGTGGTGGAAATGCCTTGAGTGTACCTTTGTTATGCTTGCGTCCTTTTCTATTCATATTCAATATCTGGAAACGCCTGGATTGCTATTTTATGAACTTTCCACGACTTGCTGTCTCAACCCCCCGTGTTGTTTGATTTGGTGGTGTGCCAGCCATCGTTGTGGAAATGGCGTACGGGCGCCGCTCGCAGTTCTGGCCCTACCTGGAGGCGCTTCCCCGCCACCTGGACACGCCCGTGGTGAGTGGCCCCGGGGTGGGGCCACAATTAGGAACAGACATCGTAGTAGTACGTTATGTTGTGTGTCACGGAAGAGCAAGCAGGCACACGATTAACACACACGTGATAAGCACAGGGAAACTCTGGACGCAATCAGGAATAGACATACGTGATGGAACAGCAAGCAGGCACACGATGCAGCACAGACAGGCATGTTGTTACCCGATTTATAAGCACCATTAATTAATAGGCACATAATATGCTGAATCAATACGCACATAGGCTTCTCACTTGATTAGGTCATGAAGTGCCCTAACCTCTCTTTGGTGCATCATGTGCCTGTTTGGTATTCCATTACGTACTACATCATGTAGTTTGTCTGCTCCTAATCGTGACTGGAGTCGCCCTGGTCCAGTCCTTGCTAGTTGTGCCTCATCCTGATTGAAGGAGTGTGTTTCAACCTGATGCTCAAGTGCCTCGTCATCAATGTGTTCATGCTGCAGCTGCAGCTGCTATATAACATATTGCCAGCTACTACATATAACAAATGGATGAACTCTCGTGCCTTGTGTGTACGCACACCGGACGTGAATGATGCGCTGCCAGCTGGACATGTCTGGCCTCCCTGTTCCTCTGCTGGACCTGTTGGTATGACCTAAGCTTGGCTTGTTGGCTGGGCACCAGCGGGAATGCCCTGTCGAAACTAGTGATGCCCCCTTGCCGAGTTGCTGCCCGCACCGTGCTTAAAGAATGCTTCATTCTTTCGTCCTCATCGTGCTTACCACAAACCCTCATCATTTTCTTGTTGCGGCCCTCATGGTGCTTTAGTTCCTTGTACAAAAGAGAACCGCCAGTAACCTTAGGTATATTCCTTTCTTCCATAGTTGTCGTATTGCTGACGGCGTAAACTACTCGCGGGAACTTGGAAAGTGAACGCCTTGCAATGGATGCTTTGACGGTGTAGTGTCTTACATCGTCCTTTCTAGTATCCCATGTTTCCTATTTTTAGCCTACTACTATAATAATTTATTCTTTCCATTCTTTGCCTGGCCCAAACTGTTTTCCTAGTTTAGCCGAGTTCACATTTGTTACCCTTCCGATCCTTCCCTTCCCTGTTCTGCCATCCGTACACAGCTGTGGGAGGAGGATGAGCTGGCGCTTCTCCGCGGCTCGGCGACCCACGAGCGACTCGGCCGCGACGAGGTTGCCTGCACCATCGACACGCTGATGCTGCCATTCCTAACGGACTTCTTCCGCGCGCACGGTGGCAGCTTCAACGCTGGCGGCAGTGGTGGCCTCGAGGACAGGTCCAACGATGGCCCTAGTGATGGGGTAGGCTACGCGAGGGGGACGCCTCGTCGGAAGGGGTCGGGTGGCCTATTTCTTGGGGATAGCGAGGTCAGCCGCGGTGGCCGCAAGGATAGTTCCAATGATGGGCGCAAAGATGGGCATAGTAATCGGTCAAGTGGTGGCGTTACGGATGCCAGCAGGTTTTCTGGTCTCGACGAGCGCCGCCTGGGGTCCATGGTGACGTGCGTCGGCACCGCCAGCGTTTCCTTCTCGGCCACCAAGCGCTGCTGCTACCACGTGGGCGCGCTCGTGTCGGCGTACTCGTTCACGCTGGAGGACGGGCAGCCCGCGATGGTGGGTGGTTAACAAACGCAGCGATGCCCATGCGAGGATGAGCGGTGGATGGTTGCGGTGATTAATACGTCATGGTGGGTGGTTAATGGTTGACATGATTTGAGTGAGTAACCCATGATGGTGGGTGTTTGGGAGGGGTCTGGGTCTCATAGGCGATAGGATATAGTGGGCGGGTGATGTTTGTGGTGAATATCACGTCATCATGGCTGCCGGTTGAATGTTGAAGGTGACCAAAATTCTATCACCCGGCACATTCCACAACAGAGGAACGTTTGAACCTGGCCAGATAAGCTGGTGGTGCTTCTATCTGGTCCCATATTGCCTCCATGACGTCACGTTTAAGCTTGCCACTGGAAATATCCTTGTCGATACCTCTCTGTGGAATCACTGGGCCAAGATCATGCTCTACCATACAGCCATAGTCTAGTAATACAGTCATCCCCGCGTTAAGTCACGATCGCTACCTAATTCTCGGCGTCCTAACTCAACGCGGGGACGTAACATTAGAGGTAGAATTAGGGTACCAGTCCACCCCTCGTCCTCTTATGGACTTCTGTACGGCATTCGACAGCTCTCGTTAAGCCCGATCCAGCTGCAGCATCGTAGTCGCCCAAAGTCCATTGTTCCGGCCAGATATTTTGTGAAAGATGGGCGGTGAGGTATGCGCTGCCAAAATCTGGGCGTCGTAACTTTACGCGGGGCCGTAACCTTAAGAATCGTAACTTAACGCGGGGATGACTGTCCCATGGAGTGCCTACTCAATTAGTTACTGAGCATTTAATGCAGTTGATTAGTCACGCAGTTCCATTGGGGAGCCTGCGTAGCCTTTGGCGCTCCCTGTGTGTTGCAAAACGAGAAGGGGGCAGAGACTCCTGTCTTCCCTCACGCCCGGAGGCAAGCCACGGCCATAAGCAACGCTGCTCTCTGGTGCACTTAAGGTCGCGTGTCCATGCAGCAAGCGCCAACTTTGATGCTCTACTCCCAACTCATGCCGCAAGGCAGCAACCTCGAGATAAACGAACCGTTCCCATGGCAATACCAGAGTAGCCAGACATGGCATTAACCAGACATGATGGTCGGTTTATTTAACCTTTTAAGGTTAAAGGCTTGTATTTAGGTTTATGTTTAGGTTCTCCGGCCCCTTGAATGGCATTTATCTGCACCCGACGTATGTCAAACCGCTTCCCGACCCGTTTTATGTAAATATGGGCATCCACCGGCGGTGCTGTGCAGGTCCCGTTTGCGGATTTCTTGAACCACAAGACGGGCCACAACAACGCGCGGCTCCACTACAACGGCACCGGCAGGCCGCTGCAGATGATCACCACGCAGCCTGTCAAGGTAATAGTGCGTGTTGCGACCATCTCGTTGAGGAGTAAACGTGTTGCAAGAAACTTCTTGATTATAGTACTGGCCGCTCCCGATGATCACCACGCAGCCCGTCATGGAAAGCGCATTGAAATTAGTTTTTTTCGCTAGTGAGCATATCGCAACAACCTTATTGGCCAGCCAGCGTATGGCAACGAGCTTGTTGATCAGCTTGCGTACTGCAACACCTGCTTGCTCCATTTTGGCTGCACTTTTGCCCCCCCCATCCGTAAGTAAGTGAGTAAGCAAGTAAGTAAGTAAGCAAGCAAGCAAGCAAGCAAGCAAGCAAGCAAGCAAGCAAGCAAGCAAGCAAGCAAGCAAGCAAGCAAGCAAGCAAGCAAGCAAGCAAGCAAGCAAGCAAGCAAGCAAGCAAGCAAGCAAGCAAGCAAGCAAGCAAGCAAGCAAGCAAGCAAGCAAGCAAGCAAGCAAGCAAGCAAGCAAGTAAGTAAGTAAGTAAGTAAGTAAGTAAGTGAACATGCACTGAAGGCATGCCACGGAGTACCCGATGAGGTACTTTTCTACGCGAATACTTCACCCGCGAAGTGGCGCAACTCACTCGCCCTGGTCTGGAGTCGCAGATAGCAACTCCGCATCATCCAGACTATCCAAGACGACTGGACGCTCGGCCATGATGACAGGTGTCTGGGTAGGTTGCATGCTAACCCCCAATAGCCCAGGAGATTATAAAGTCTCCTCCCGGAGCCTGAGCCCCCCCCCCGTACTCTACGTGCTTTTAAATCCCCCCCATCCCCAGGCAGTTGCGCACTACTCAACCCCCCTACGTGCATACCCCGTGTTTGTTGATGCGCTCTCTCCCATCGCCAGGTTGTGAGCTATTCAACACGTGTGGTGCCCTTCTCTTGGCCTTTGTTCGACCTTTATCAGCATCTATTCAACCTCTAATACTACTTCATCTTTATTCAACCCCGCATCACCTGTGTGCGCTTGCAACTGGTCTTCGTACCATGCTGTCCCTACACAACCCCAGGCAGGCAGTGAGCTGTTCAACACGTATGGTGACCTAAGCAACGCGGAGCTGCTTCGCAAGTATGCGTTTGTGGACGACGCAAGCAACCCGCACAACTGCGTGGAGGTGAGATGCTCTACATATAGCTCGTATATTTGCCTTGGTGGAGACACTCGAACACCTTTTTGCCAGCAATACGCACCACTGCGTGGAGATGAGCTGTCCTACTATAACTATACTACTATATCGCTAGTATAGTTGACGACGTGGAGATAATGCCACGTGTTTGTGGGCAAATCCAGCAACCCGCACACATCCGCAAGGAGGTGAGCTGTCTTGTGGTTAGCTTGTATCTCTGACCTTAGAGGAGACCATGCATGCTGGTATAAGAACCCGTACAACTGCGCGTGGAGGTGCGCTGCCCGATCCCTTGCCATGTCATCATGATGAGCGATGCATTAGCAAGGTCATGTCATTGTTTCAGCTCGACAATGAAATCCATCAGGAATGCGGACCTCAGGGGGAGGGGGGGGGTTGCAAGACGCTGATGATCCTGCCTTGTCCAAGTCTCTCGCACTGGACAAAAACTTGAACTCCCTTCGACACTTTTTGCCCAGCACCCTCCTTAGCCTCACCACCTTTGTCTTCCTCGTTTGCTGCTGACACCCGCCCCACAGATCCCAGCCACCGCTGTGCTGACCTACTTCTACGACCGTGTTTCCGAGGCCGCATGCCGGGCGGGGGGCCCAGCAAGGCCAGACCCACACGTATGTCTACCGCCCGAGGGCGACGCGAACGATGAGACCATCGCAGATCGTGGAAACCGCATGTCTCTGAAGAGGCAGCACCGCCCACGGGGGTTGTCGTCGTGTGATCATGATGGCCCTGACCATGGAAACAAGGAACCAGAGAAAGAAGAACCTGGAGGAGCGGGGAAGGGGAAGGGCAAGCGGGCTCTTCATGATAAGGACGGCAATGGGGCCATGAGGAAGGCGCGTGCTTCTGTTGACGGTGGCGGTGATGCTTCAGCGGGCGGTGACGGTGGCCGCATCACCAGCACGGTGTCGCCCAGGGGAAGGGCAACCCGGTTGCAGTGGGATGTTGCCAGCATGAGCGATGAGTGGGACATCGCCAGCATCAACGACAAAGCGGCGCTGCTGGAGGAGGTCGGGATCATGCCGCCGGACCACGTATTCCAGGTGCGGATGCAAGTGCAGGGATCATGCAGCTGGTTAGCCAGCACAATGGTTGCTAGCATCGTAGGTGCGGACGCAAGTGCAGGGATCATGCAGCTGGTTAGCCACAATAGCCAGCACCGTGGGTGCGAGCATCACTGCGGGAAACTATGCTGGCAGAATAGGTACTGGTGCAAGAAGGTGGGATGATAAGAGATGGGTGTCACTGGAGGGCTGCAAAAAGATGGGGTGCCAGTTGCCAGTAGCTTTGAATGCAACTTGATGCACTGTGGGTATGAGTAGGGAAGCAACTAGGGGTCAAGCATAGCAGTGCAGTACCACGTAAAGGGGTGCCAGTGGGATGTGGCCAATCGCGTCGGACATAACCTGCAAGTGCGGTTGCCAGTGGGGGAGTGAGTACGGGTGTCCGTAGGGCCCCGGCGGATAAGAAATTAAGGGGGCGGCCATACGGGGGCAGTAATGGAGTGCCGTTAAGGGGAACCATCATGGATGGGAGCAATTGGATGCAGGTTACAGATGTGGGTGCAGGTAGGGGGCCTAGCAGGGGTGCGAGGAGGGGGCCCAGGAGGGTGCCAATCAGGATGCAGGTGGGGGTGGAAGCAGGGATGTAGATAGAATGGCCATCAACTATCCCTTGCCTCGTGCCTCCCCCCATTAATGTTGTGCCTGTTAATGTTGTGCCTGCTTTAATATTGTGCCCCTACGGGCTGCGCAAATGGTCTCCACATGGTTGTTTAGATGGCCAGAGTACAGTACTGAAATATGATGTTGTGCGCGTGCCAGCTCCAGGAAGCTTTGCGTGCAGGAAAGAGCAGGAAAGTGAGTTATGCATGACAGCAGAGAACACGCATGCCATACATGATGTGGGCAGTATCAGGAGAGAATACGCTTGCCATGTGGTTGTGTAGGTGGCTCATGGCCCCAGGGGCATGGCGTGGGCCAGGACGGCAAAGTAGTAGATTACATGCGCCAAGGGGGAATACGCGTGCCGTGTGTGACGTGGGCAGTATCAGCGGCGGAGACATGTTCCATGTGTCATGTGGGCAGCATCAGATGTGAGGGGGTGTAACCACACGGCCGCACATTTTGCATGAAGAAGAAAGAGCTGCTTGGTAGCCTACAAGAAGGGCTCAAAGGAGTGTTGACATGGGGCTCACATGGGGTGGTTAACACCCTCGCATTCTACCTCTGGCATACTAGGAAAGATGGCCCCTGTGAACTTGGTTGTTCACAACGCACTGAGCTATTGCTAAGGGCCCGAAGGTGTGTTGACACGGGAGGAGGGTCAGCCGCTTACGCAGGCTTGGTGAGTTATTAATTAGTTAATTAATTAATTACTCGTGCGTGTTGAATCATTTAGTCACGGAGTTCCATTGGGGAGCCGCGGAGCATTGACCCTCATGATAATGGCGTATGTGACTTCGTGAGTCATGACTGCCATCTCGCTCGCTGGCAATAATATCTTGCTTGCGATGGCTCGGCTACGGCTTGGCAAGGCAACCCCTTTACCTACGTTCCCTCTCGCTCGCTGACGTCATCCCCGTCACCCCAATGCCCTGTGCAAAACGTTCATGGATGGACATGTCGCGTTTTATCATGCTCGTCATTCAAATCTCGACGCGGTGAACATTATGAGACGAAACAGATCCCGAGAGACGGATCCCCACCCCCTGACCTGGTGGAATCGATTCGGGTCTTCCTCATGTGCACGGGGCCGGGCCGAGGGTGTTTCCGCGCCCTCCACCGGTCGCTGCTGCTGAACCGGATGCCGCCACCCCAACCCCTGTGGCGGCTGGATGGCTCCGTCGCCGCGGCAATCGCAGGGATTGCCCGCGAGAGGCTTTCGCTGCTACCCTTTGGGGTTGGACTGGGGAACCGCGGGACCAGCGTGGGGGCAGGGAGTTCGGGCCCGGCTGATGTGCCGGCTCTGGAGCCAGGCACGCACGCGTGGCGGTGCCTGGCGGCAGCGGCGGTGGTGCAGGGGGAGCGCGAGATATTGGAGCGGTTAGTAGCCAACATGGAAGCTGATGATACTGGGGGGCCGCCAGCTGAGGAGTTCAAAGGCTGTACACGAGGCGGTGCGCAGGGGCACCGAGCAAGGCTAGAGAGTGTAGAGAGCCTAGAGAGTCAAGGGAAGCACGTAAGAAGGAACAGGCCGGTCGCGGTGACGGTGGGTCCAGCTGTCTGGCCCGCGCTGGGCGGCAGGCATGCCAAGTTGGCGGCCATGAAGGAGGCGGCGTGGTGGCGGTGCAAGCGAAGAGAGCTTGCTGGTCATTAAAAGATCACCGCAGGTCCGCAGCTGGTTGGAAGTTCATGTGGTACTGTCGAATAAAAGACATCTAATGGTTGAGAGGGATAAAACGCCCAGTAAATGAGTAATTTATAGTATGGTAGTTGTCTCACCTAAAACTAGTATAGTATAGGTCGATGATGGTGGGTCGATCTAGTGATATGCATATGGGTTGATTTTGATGCCTTCAGGCGGCCTTCTTGCTGTGTACCAATCAGGGATATTGAATATGATCGAACTTCATTGCGTTCTTGTTGTGCTCCGCGATTCGATCCAACAGGAGCGCATAATGGCGAATTCATGCATGAATTGGTCGATGCATATTAATTGATTAAACACGTGCTCGATCCCGTTGGGTAGTCGATCACAGTCGTTAATTAACCCCAACGGATGGATGGATGGACTGCAACAATATCCTACCGGAATATTAATTAATTAATTAATTAGACTCGTGCTCCCGTTGGGGATCGAGTCACGGAGCATTAACCCCGATGGATGGATGGAGGGGTGCATGCAAAGAGTCATATACCGGTCTAATCTATCTACATGAACAGCTAGCTACAAACATCTATCAACTACAAACCGGAATATATCTTAAAAATATAATTACTTACAGCAGAGTGAAATTTCACTCAAATCAAAGCAAACGCCCTGATATAAACCTATATACAGAGCCATGTCAAAGCTCACCGGAATATATCTATAATGCATTGGTTGATATTAGTCAGTTTCGGCTGCGTCCTCTAGGTTTGTACATCACACTACAACCAGATTCCAGCCGTGGTCAACCCGCCTGCTTCGGCGATGCTAGCATATCGCGTGGGTAGTACTCCTGCGCACTTCGGTCTAGTGGTGAGTCATCACGATCTATTAATTAATTCATTAATTAACTAACAATATTGAACATATTGGCACCCGTCTCCGGTAAAGAGGCTTTTCGCAGTTGGGCTGTTTCGAAACGTTAGGTGAGATGGCCTTCGGATCAGGAGACTCACACAGCGAAATCATGCCAAAGGTCCTATGTTCGATTCCTTGCTGGTAAAAATAAAATTAAATTTTAGCATAACTCCGTTGAGAGTACATTTAGCACATATTTCTGAGAAGGGGCATATGGCTTTTAATACATTTTTGGCTACTTCCTGCAAGGGTAGGGTGTAAACTACACCTGCTGTGGGTGCACAAAGTGCACCTGCACACCGCTATGTATTCCAGCACCTAGGCGGGACATAGGCCTGGACATAGGGGGGAAGATCATCATGGAGCTATATACAATGGCTAGGGCATGGCTTCTCAGCAGAGAGTGACTCTCTGCATAGGCAGAGCTTGGCTGAATTCTTAATGCATCATCCATGGGCCGGGAGTCCCATCATCAGGCAGAGAGTGGCTAAATTCTTAAGGCATCATCCATGGGGGGGGGCATGCATGTTACATGGGCGCACATGCGCGTAGGCTTGTGCCTCGTGCCTTGTTGGTAGCTTCTGGGCTTTCTTACTTTCTGTGTTCCGCGGAATCTCAGATTTGGGCCGCTAGCGTTTTCACGTTTGTTGCTTTCTGACGACAAGGCATAAACTAACAATCCGTCGAGGGAGAAGCATGCCACAGGTAGCGCGGGTAGTGCCTAGCTCTAGCGGTCACGCCGGACGGGTTAATTTCCGGCCCACGGTGGGTGACGCGCCTTGATCTTCCCCACTGCAGGGAGGAATCATTGTCCTCGACCACCTGGGCCCAGATGCACGGCCTTTTCTGTTGCATCTTTTTCCATATCACGGAGAGGTCTGAGCCCCACATGTCCTGCTCTAGCTGCATCTTGAACATGCGGGCAGCCCGTCGATGCACATGACCGGCTCCTGATACACCGATGGTGAAAGGGACCATGCATATCCACGATTCATACGGCCCCGTGCGCATTGACAAAACCATTTCACACGCACAGTGTAACGCAGTATGAGCGTTTTAAAAAAATTCTTCTTACTTCTAGAGTTTGATCTGCTCACCGTGCCGATGCAGGCACTCGCCAAACATGTTGTACTCAGGTACTGCCAAACCAGGGCTACATCAACCATAGATAAATTGCACAAGGGCTTGAAAGCAACCATCAGTGAGAAATCCATGACCTCCCAACAGAGGTGTGCGATTGATAATTGGCTAGACATGTTTCCGCCTCGGATATTGGGAACCCTTTTAGGCCCTCCCTCGCAAAGCTGCCCCACGGGCCACTAAAGTACAAGCAAACCAAGCCGCGATCGGCTAGATTTACAGATCGATAAGCTTCAGAATCATGCGGGCCCTTTCACAAACCGGCTCTTCCCAACATGCTTGTCCGCCGAGCCCGGATCCCCCCCCGCAGTAGTTGCCGCCGGCCGCACCCGGAGCGACCTGCCAAAGCTAAACTCCAAGGGGTCGGTGCTCGACAACCAATGCTGCGCCGCCAGGTGGCCCGGCTCACCGCCACCGCTAGCATCCGCCCCCGGGGCTCCCTCGCGGTGAGTACCGGCTGCACCGTCGCCCTCAAAACCCTGCGAAAGGACGCCTGATGGAGCTTGTGTGGCGCTTTGGCCAGCTCCAGTCAGCCCGCCCCGGTCCTTCCCCTCAATATACTCCCCGTTGGTGGAGGACATTGAATGGCCCCCATATACATCCAAGGGTTGGTTGCCTGCGGCGTCCGGGTATGCCCCACTCCCGGGGATATCGATCACATGACCACCGCTGTCCAGGTGGCCCGACGGAAACGGAAGGGAGAGTGTGCCTTCCCGTGCCAACTGTTGCGAGGGGCCACTGGCACCCGACGCCCTGCCCCTGGAATCCTGTCTACCGGGCAATCGCGAGCCTGCATTCATCCCGGCCGCCGCCGCAGACGCCGCTGCGGCCCCGTTGTCGCCACCGTTGCTCTGTGTCCGGCCCCCATTGCCATTCTTAGCAGCTGTACCGTTGACACTAGAGCGCTGGGGCACCCCATTGTGCTGGTGGTGACCGCGTGAGCTGACAGCTGTAGACATGCTGTTCTCCGTTCCCAGCAGCAACGGCACATCAGCATCACCAATAGCCCCCGATGATGGCATGGCATGTTTAGACCCATCCCCGTCGCCTTCTCCCCTCCCCGCTCCTCGATACCTGCCCATCTCAAACTCCGCCAAGGAGGATCCTTCCCCCAAGGAGTGGCCCACCTCAATGTCCCCCGGTCCCCCCCCGATCCCCCCCCCACGACGATCATACCCGCCTATTCGGGGCTCCAGCTCCCCTATTCCCTCCCCCCCGTATTGCCCCATCGCGAGGCCCTCCCACTCCATCCTCTCGTTCATCCCCTCGTCCTCGGCCTGTTGGGCGGCGGCCGCCTCCGCGGGGCGGAAGGGGAAGACGCGCCCAGCGGTGAGCACGCGAATTGCGATCAGCTTCAGGAGGGCGCGGGACTTGCGGGGGTCGACTAATGCCAGCGCGCGCTCCCTCGCGTCCATCTTCACGCGCAGCTGCGCCATGAGCGCGCGCAGGCGGCGGTTGGGGATGACCGAGTCCTTGGCCTGGAGGCGGGGGGTCAGCGGGAATGGATCGGGCAACAAGGAAACACATGCTACCATTATGAGATTGAGTGATTGTCTCATTGATATTGTGATGGTTGGTCGGGGGTGATTGAGTCATTGGCCCGGAGGCGGGAACAGTGGACAGCGCCATGGGTACCACAGGCAATGTAAATGTGGGGGGTTGTATGTACAAGGTTATTATACTGAAACGTACTGATGATCGGTTGGGGATGGCCAAGTCATTGGCCAGGAGGGAGGACATGATGGGCCATGGAGAGAAGGTGATGGGGCCGAGGATAGCACTGGCAAAGCGGGGTGCGGTAGTACACCAAGGCTGGAATACTACAATTATTGCTGTAGTATGTGAGCGCATGGGGGAAAGATAAACGCGCCCTAGCGTGGAAACAAAGACTGCCTTGGTCAAGGAGACGAGGCAAAAGTTTTCCTAGTTAAGGATAAGAGGTGGAAATTCATGGGGGCATGAACGGGAAAGGGAAATTGATGGGGCCATAAACAGCACCGACACCCACCTTCCACTCGAGCGTGGGCAGGCCCTCACCTGAATAGCGCGGTATGGCTAGATGCCATCATACGCCAGTCTCAAACCGCAGGCCCTCACCTGAATAGCGCGGTATGGCTAGATGCCATCATACGCCAGTCTCAAACCGCAGGCCCTCACCTGAATAGCGCGGTATGGCTAGATGCCATCATACGCCAGTCTCAAACCGCAGGCCCTCACCTGAATAGCGCGGTATGGCTAGATGCCATCATACGCCAGTCTCAAACCGCAGGCCCTCACCTGAATAGCGCGGTATGGCTAGATGCCATCATATGCCAGTCTCAAACCGCAGGCCCTCACCTGAATAGCGGTGGTATGGCTAGATGCCATCATACGCCAGTCTCAAACCGCAGGCCCTCACCTGAATAGCGCGGTAATGCCATCATACGCCAGTCTCAAACCGCAGGCCCTCACCTGAATAGCGCGGTAATGCCATCATACGCCAGTCTCAAACCGCAGGCCCTCACCTGAATAGCGCGGTATGGCTAGATGCCATCATACGCCAGTCTCAAACCGCAGGCCCTCACCTGAATAGCGTGGTATGGCTAGATGCCATCATACGCCAGTCTCAAACCGCAGGCCCTCACCTGAATAGCGCGGTATGGCTAGATGCCATCATACGCCAGTCTCAAACCGCAGGCCCTCACCTGAATAGCGCGGTATGGCTAGATGCCATCATACGCCAGTCTCAAACCGCAGGCCCTCACCTGAACAGCGCGGTATGGCTAGATGCCATCATACGCCAGTCTCAAACCGCAGGCCCTCACCTGAATAGCGCGGTATGGCTAGATGCCACCATACGCCAGTCTCAAACCGCAGGCCCTCACCTGAATAGCGCGGTATGGCTAGATGCCACCATACGCCAGTCTCAAACCGCAGGCCCTCACCTGAATAGCGTGTGGTATGGCTAGATGCCATCATACGCCAGTCTCAAACCGCACAGATGCTCACCTCACCTCGCAGTCCGGCATCACCAAGCCATCCATCGCATGACAGCACTGTGTAAGACTAAGATTCGATGCAGCTCGCTGAAATAAGCTTAGTTAAGCTCAAACTAGCTTATTCGCTCTATAGTGTCACGGATGCGACCTCTCCCCCCCCCCTCTCACCTTGCACCCCAGCGTGATCAGGTCAGCCACCGCAACATACCATACTACTTTAAGAGCTACTATTGAGCTACTATTAAGTAGAGATGACATGACAGCGGACACAGCCACACTAGCTTGCCCACCTTGCATTCCAGCGTCACCAGATCGTCCATCGCGTCGTCCAGCGCGTCCACCAATATGTGCCCCTCCACGCGCGCGTCGTCCAGGACTTCTTGCAGCCGCACCATGGCCGCCTCCACCTCGTCCCGCGGCACCAGCAACGCGGGCCGTCGGATCATCGCAAGGAAAAACCGACGGCTCTCGATGAGCGCGGACAGCACCCGCCCGCCCAGCCAGTCCCGTCGCATCCGCTCCAACACCCCATGGTGGACGGGCCACACCCCCTTGCCGGTGCGCAGGCGCTGGCGGTACGGCACCGCGGCGACGATGGCGATGATGGTGAGGGCGCCCAGGTTGAGGATAAGCATCGTCGTCCACATCACGTTGGGGAGGAGGAAAAAGGAGTGCATGCCCGAGTGGAGGAGCAGGCCTGGCCACGCCTGCATCACGAGCAGCCAGTGGAGGATCTGGGACAAGGGGGCAGGGGGGGCCGGGGGTAGAGGGAGGGTCAAGGAGGAGAGATTGAAAAGAACCAAGAGACAGAGTAGGAGAAGTGGGAAACAGGACAAAGGAAAAAAGGAGAAAGGGCGGTAAAGGGTGGGGACGGGGAGGAGGGGGAGGAGGGGGAGGAGGAGGAGGAGGAGGGAGGAGGGGAGGAGGGGAGGAGGGGGAGGAGGGGGAGGAGGGGGAGGAGGGAGGAGGGGGAGGGGGAGGAGGGGAGGAGGGGAGGAGGGGAGGAGGGGAGGAGGGGGAGGAGGGGGGAGGAGGGAGGAGGGGGAGGAGGGGAGGAGGGGGAGGGGAGAGGGGAGGAGGGGGAGGAGGGGAGGAGGGGGAGGAGGGGAGGAGGGGAGGAGGGGAGGAGGGGGAGGAGGGGGAGGGGGAGGAGGGGAGGAGGGGGAGGAGGGGAGGAGGGGAGGAGGGGGAGGAGGGGGAGGAGGGGGAGGAGGGGAGGAGGGGGAGGAGGGGGAGGAGGGGGAGGAGGGGGAGGAGGGGGAGGAGGGAGGAGGGGAGGAGGGGGAGGAGGGGGAGGGGGAGGAGGGGGAGGAGGGGAGGAGGGGAGGAGGGGGAGGAGGGGAGGAGGGGGAGGAGGGAGGAGGGGGAGGAGGGGAGGAGGGGGAGGAGGGGGAGGAGGGGGAGGAGGGGGAGGAGGGGGAGGAGGGGAGGAGGGGAGGAGGGGAGGAGGGGGAGGAGGGGGAGGAGGGGGAGGAGGGGGAGGAGGGGGAGGAGGGGAGGAGGGGAGGAGGGGAGGAGGGGGAGGAGGGGGAGGAGGGGGAGGAGGGGAGGAGGGGAGGAGGGGGAGGAGGGGGAGGAGGGGAGGAGGGGGAGGAGGGGAGGAGGGGAGGAGGGGGAGGAGGGGGAGGAGGGGGAGGAGGGAGGAGGGGGAGGAGGGGAGGAGGGGGAGGAGGGGAGGGGAGGAGGGGGAGGAGGGAGGAGGGGGAGGAGGGGGAGGAGGGGGAGGAGGGGGAGGAGGGGGAGGAGGGGGAGGAGGGGAGGAGGGGGAGGAGGGGGAGGAGGGGGAGGAGGGGGAGGAGGGGAGGAGGGGGAGGAGGGGGAGGAGGGGAGGAGGGGGAGGAGGGGGAGGAGGGGAGGAGGGGGAGGAGGGGAGGAGGGGGAGGAGGGGAGGAGGGGGAGGAGGGGGAGGAGGGGGAGGAGGGGAGGAGGGGGAGGAGGGGAGGAGGGGGAGGAGGGGGAGGAGGGGGAGGAGGGGAGGAGGGGGAGGAGGGGGAGGAGGGGGAGGAGGGGGAGGAGGGGGAGGAGGGGGAGGAGGGGGAGGAGGTTTGAGGCGGACGGATAAGGGGGGACGGTGCAGGAGAGGTGGTAGTGAGGCGGGTGACAAAGGAGGTGGAGGAGGGGGGAAGGGAGCAAAAGGTGATGGTCGCCGTGCACACGCCGTACAGGAGAAGCCGCCTGGATTTGACGTGAATCGTGCTGCTGCTACTCGGCGGTTGACTACTGGTTGAACAGCTTGCAGTCATGTTCATGGGAAGAACAAGAAGACCCACACCTGGAACGCTCACATGAAGACCCTCACCCATTCACACGAAGCTGCTTCCATACCCTCTCCGGATAGCATGACTAAAACCTGATATCTAAATGCCTCTCTTTCAAGCCCCTTACCCGGTACAGGACTGAATGCTGCGATCCACGTGGTTTAATGTTAGAAAAGAAGGAAGAGCTCATCTGCCGTGTTACTCAACCTTGCTATCCAGGCGGCTTAGAACTCAAGAGAAAGGCAATCAGGCAAAGCTCACCTGTGCATGAGGGGATGAGGTTGGAGGATGTGCTCCCATTCAGCCACGACACATGGCACATTATGACGGAAGTACAGTAGTACCAGTATAGTCAGATAGTAGCATTAGGAGGCCTATTCACAAGGCCCTCACCTGGCACATCACGTTGGACGAGGTGCACCCTTGCACGCATGGCATTCTATTACAGTAAAGGGTTTAGGGTGTAGGCCCTCACCTGGTACATCACGTTGGAGGACGTGCAGCGGTACGGCCACGGCCGCAGCAATGGCATCGCTGCCACCAACGCGATGAACACCACGAGCTGCGCAAGCCCCCAGTCATGCTTGTCCGGCATGAGCAGCAAGAGCGCGACCGCCGCTTTATGCAGCAACAGCAGCGGCTCCTGATACGCGTACGAGCGGCGGAAGGAGGAGAAGAGGTAGAAGCCCTCGGCGCGCCAGGTGGACGAGAACCCTGCCAGGTGCTCCAGCTCGCGGCAGCGCAGGTAGCGCTCGTGGGCGACGGGGTCGGCGTGAACCAGCCGCCGCATGATGGTCAGGGTGACGTACGCCGGAAGGAACACGAGGAATGCCAGGCACACGGAGAGGACGGCGAGCGTGCGCACGTGGGGGATGGCGTCGCACGACTGGTTGGGGGGTGGCGGTGTGGGGTGGGGGTGGGGGGGAGGGGAAGGCGGTGGTGGTGGTGATGGTGGTGGGTGGGTGGGTGGGTGGTGGGGGGCGGCGGCGGCGGCGGCGGCGGCGGCGGGGGTGGTGGTGGTGTGGTGGTGGTGTGGTGGTGGTGGGTGGTGGTGGTGGTGTGGTGGTGGTGGTGGTGGTGGTGGTGGTGGTGGTGGTGGTGGTGGTGGTGGTGGTGGTGGTGGTGGGTTTAGGGTAAGAAAGGTGGGGGGGGGGGGGGGGAGAGGAGGGGCGGGGCAGGATGGGGTAGTATGGGAGGGGAGAGGGGGCAGAGAGGCCATGTTAGAAATCTTATCATATGCAGCAAGGTGGATTGTTGCCGAGAAGGATGAATGTTACAAAACCATGGCCATATCATGCGACACCCCCATGGCCATATCATGCGACACCCCCATGGCCATATCATGCGACACCCCCATGGCCATATCATGTGACACCCCCATGGCCATATCATGCGACACCCCCATGGCCATATCATGCAACACCCCCATGGCCATATCATGCGACACCCCCATGGCCATATCACAACATTCCAATGGTACTGGTACGAGGACCTTGGATCTCCCAGCCCTGCCACCTGCCCTGATGCATGGCTGTTCTTCCTGTTCCAGTTGGAGGTTCTACGCCTGGCGGAGCAGACAATGTCCATCCCATCCAGGTGTCCTATCATCCATCCTAGGCTTTATTTATCACCCTTCCTAGGCTTTATTTATCACCCATCCTAGGCTTTATTTATCATCCATCCTAGGCTTTATTTATCACCCATCCTAGGCTTTATTTATCATCCATCCTAGGGTTTATTTATCACCCATCCTAGGCTTTATTTATCACCCATCCTAGGCTTTATTTATCATCCATCCTAGGCTTTATTTATCACCCATCCTAGGCTTTATTTATCACCCATCCTAGGCTTTTTTTTTCATCCCTCCTAGGCTTTATTTACCGCTAATCCTAGGCTTTATTTATCACTTATCCTGGGCTTTATTTATCACCCATCCTACGCTTTCTTCATCATCCCTCCTAGGCTTTATTTACCGCTAGTCCTTGGCTTCTTGACGGCAACCCCTTTTCAAGATGTCCTGAGGGTTTTCCATCGTGCTGGTCCACCCAATCCATCCCGTGCTGGCCCATCCCGTCGAATTCCAACACCTCCCCAATATCCCCTCCCCTCCGTCACCTCCGCCCACTATCACCTCCCCTCCGTCACCTCCACTCAATTCCTCACATCCATCACTGTGCCAGTAGCTAAGTACCATGTCGGCGCCTACCCCGCACCATCCCCTGACGACAGCAACTACTACTACCACAACTATATAGTAACAATAATAGCATTTACAGTATCATAAGTATTAAGGTAGGAGGCTGGAGGCTATAACGATTGTAACGCTATTGGGCTCCCATCTCGTTAGGGTAAGCAAGCATCCCACCTGATTGATAGTGATAATATTAGAACCGATAAGAATACCAGCAATAACAGCACACCTCGCTGGGCTTCAAGCAGCACACCTAATACTTGGAAGTAGTAAACAATGACTATAACGATAGCACACCTCGTTGGGGTCAAGCAGCACCAGGTCGACGGCCGTGATGCCCCGCTTCTCGTAATAGCGCGGGTAGTCGGTGGTCAGCCTGTGACCCAGCACGCGGCACGAGCACAGCCGCGCGGCCGTGATGGCGATCGGCAGGTACATGCCCCGGGAGATACCAAACCCCAGCCGGAGGAGCTGGCGCAGGCGCTTGCGTAGCCCGTGCGCCAGCAGAAAGAAACCGATGGACCCCGCCGAGAGGCCCATGAAGAAGGTGAGGTAGCTGTAGTAGCGCCAGCCTGGGCCACGGCCGGCGCTGATCGAGAACCCCCGCATGTCGAACCAGTCGTCGATGCCACCTTGGAATTTCGGGGCGTCAAAGTAGGCGTGGATGTCACCGACCGCGATGGCGGTCCATTTGAGGTATAGGCGGAGGCCTTCCGGCCAGGGCCACACGCGGGAGATGATCCACATGAACCCGAGGAGTTGGGCGTAGTCGAGCCCGACGTTGGACTTTTCGAGCCAGTAGAGGCTGACGGAGCGTTTCCGCGCGCCGGCGCCGGTCGCACGTGCTATGGCATTGTCGAGCAAGGGATCCGCTTCGCCGCCCAGCAGGCGGGGTGTGAGGTCATCCGACTGAGTGGACACGGTCGCCCGCTCGACCGTCTGACGCTGGCCAACATTCTCAGTCCCGCTCATTTGTTGCACAGTGCTTCGGACGTGGCGCCCAGTCTATGCAGGAAAGATGGCGCGCCCGCGAGCATGGATAAGGGGGAATCACAGTTGTCACTCTTTGTCCGCGTGTGTTTACGGCAGCCATCATATTAGCCTGCCGTTTATCCTACATTGTGGCAAGGGCATAACGTATCTGAAGCGGGTAATTATCATCAAAGAAATTCCCTAGAAACAGATGGCATCTTGTAATTTTTCAGGACTCTGGGCCCGCGAAACACTAGGTCATGGTGGGAAAATATTCTAATGGTGTAATATCATTAACGGGAGTCCTTGAAATAAACAAAGATACCCGCCCACGCAAGCTGAAGTCATTCGTCGCATTTGTCGCCGCTCTACGTCGTATGCTGGTCTCTGCCGCGCATCCCACAGCTCTGCACGCCAAATAAATTTGGCAAAGTTACCACCATGACCACGCTCCAAATTGAAATGACATAACTGATTCGGTACTTGCGAATGAGCGCCGATAATAAAATTAAGACGTCATATACCGATATACACCCGAGGTCTCGGGCGCGGGTTGTGGTTAACGAAAGAGATTTTAATTTACTTTGTGCACGAATTTTTAGAATTGGATTCACCGATTCGATAATCCTGCCAGCCTTGAACAGGGCCTTGACGGGTTATTTCTACCAGGGTGTTTAATACTAGGCTCCCGTTCCCGAAAAAGATACGGTTCACATCTCTCAGGGTGCAAGTCAGAGCCAGTTGTGCGCACAGAATGGCTAAAACGACGACTTCCTCCCGGCCATTACATCATCGTTGCCTCGAAAAGCGGGGATATGGTGTGCTCGGTCCCGCGGTGGTCAAGTCAATAATTAATATCTACGTGCCCGATCGCAGACCCCGGCGTGTGTCCCGAGGTTAACCCGAAAATAAGCTAGGCGGGCATTTTCAATCGAGGATGCGCGGCGGTCGCTCAGCCTCACCTGCAGATGCGTGGGCGGAGCCATTACTTGGGGGCATCCAGTCCGACGAATGGCTCTACTTACATGGCAGTGGGATCTGATAGAGCGAAAGTTATTCAATTTCTTCTCATTCAAGCGTGTTTGGGTGATGAGTTAAACATTTATTAGTCGTAAATAGCCTTAGAGCGCTTACATGGCTCCCGGCAAGGAAACATCGGCCAGTAACATGGCGCTCATCGCGTCTCGGGCGCAGGAGCTTAGGGCGTCTTTTGACTCCACTTGCCGCACGCTCGGGCTACATCGGTGAGTAATGCTGCTTCTAGTGCAATTGCGCTGCAGCATGGTCGCCTTTTTAGGGTATGTCGCGAGAAATTCGAAATGCGTTTAGGGATTTCTAGATCCTTCTGCCACACACTGATCCCCGTTCACGGCGTGTTACACGCAATATCCACCATCCGCGTAGGTTGTCAAAACGTGGTCGTGAAATATTACTGGAAACGATACCGGCTTGATAACCAATCGGTGCCTTTTGGCTGCTCCTGCAATGCACACCGTTGACTTCTCTCTGCCGAGAATTCAAACCGAGAATTCCGATCGTGCCATTCTTTATCCGAGCACCGGTTCTCGCCACTGCTCGAATCCAGTGCCAGCAGACGGTTGTTTTCCGCAATCATCTCGGCTGGATTGCCTGGCATGCATGTGTGGCAATCAGGAAGGTCCATCAGGATTTCTGAACATGCCTGTCTCTTTTTCTGTTTCCAATTATCCGATGGTTTCCATCACCTCACTGCGGCGCCCCGGAACCAAACTGGCGCTGCGTCCTGGGTTCGTTCCTGTGAACGGTCTCCTTTTCTGTCTCTTATCATTTAACACGGAGGTAATGCACACTCCTCCGACCTGGCGGTGCGCCCTGGGCCATCCCTCCGATCTGTCCCCTTTTTTGTTTCCCTTCGTCCAACTTGGCGGTGACGCGTTCCAGCAAGAAGAAGAACAAGAAGCCTCCTGCGCCGGTGCTGCCCCCGAGCAATAACAGCGTCCGGTACCGGGACACGTACGGCTTTGAGCTCAAGCAGGAGCACGTGAATGTCTTCCGCCAGTATACCGCCGTCTACGCGGTGCGTGCTTGACCTGGCGGTGTCTCGTAAACTGGTTTGTAGCCTACTTTGCAAGCATCAGATGCATGTTTGATGTGTCCTACCCCCCCCCCCCCCGCTGTCGACGCGGTGCGTGCTTGACGTGGCGGTGGTGGTGGTGGTGGTGGCTCGTTGCTTGGTGGTGGCTCTGAGACTTGAAAGGTGCACGCTCGTTGCTTGGTGGTGGCTCTGAGGCTTGAAAGGTGCACGCTCGTTGCTTGGTGGTGGCTCTGAGAATTGAAAGGTGCACGCTCGTTGCTTGGTGGTGGCTCTGAGGCTTGAAAGGTGCACTCTCGTTGCTTGGTGGTGGCTCTGAGGCTTGAAAGGTGCACGCTCGTTGCTTGGTGGCGGCTCTGAGGCTTGAAAGGTGCACGCGCGTTGCTTGGTGGTGGCTCTGAGGCTTGAAAGGTGCACGCTCGTCGCTTGGTGGTGGCTCCGAGGCTTGAAAGGTGCACGCTCGTTGCTTGGTGGTGGCTCTGAGAATTGAAAGGTGCACGCTCGTTGCTTGGTGGTGGCTCTGAGGCTTGAAAGGTGCACGCTCGTTGCTTGGTGGTGGCTCTTGACAGGATGGAAACTGCATTACTAGGCAGAGAGCTTTTCAGCATCTACATATCTTTAAACCGGTGTGGCCTAATTTGCAAGCGTCACATGCGTGGTTGATTCATTCCTAACTCCATTAATGTCTAACCCGTGTGACGTATGTTTTGTAACTTGATGGTTAGCTAGTTTGTGGCCATTTGTGGTTTCGCTTGCAAGGTTCGGCCGCATGTTCTTTGCGCTGTTGATTCTGCGCTGTTGACACCGCCGTCTAGGCCGTGCGTCTGGGTGGCCGTTTTGAAAATGTTGTCTAGCCCAATCGCAAACCATTCAGAACATGTTGTCTAGTTCAATTGCAAGCGCCGCACGCTTGTTTGATTGGTATTTGGACTCCTTATTTTGCTAGTACAGCGCTGTGCATGCGCATTGCAAATTTGTTTACTGTATGTATCCCTCCTGTACAATCCCAATGATGCGGTACATTGAATTGCCCTATAATCACATACTACAGTACTACAGCAGTATTCAATATCGCATTTTGAATCCCGATTCCATCATCTTCGTAATACAATTCGTAGGCATTTGCCAAGCGTCAGTCGGGTAGTGAGATGCAAGCTTGACATCATTGCCAAGATGCACCTTGCTGCATGACGTTATAGGTGGCTGTTGGCTGGGTGTCATGAGATGGTGGCGTGTGCTCACGGATGTACTCGCACTTTTTACTTGTTTTAACTTTCATGTTGCGCTGCTGGCACATGCATGTGAAGCTTCATACCGCCCCGTGCATCAGGCCCCTGCATAACCATGCGTTTCCATGCATTCAAGTGCATTTCATTTCATGCCTGTCCTGGGTGGTAGACCTTGTTCAGAAATCACCACCTCATAAACCCGCCTCACAGAAATCTTTTTCCTGGGACTGTGAAAGAGGGTTCCATGGCGACGGTGTTCCACTTTTGGTGTCCAAATGCGGTGCATGACCACTTTTCTCTGGGACGTCTAGCGCTGTGTGACCAAGCGTGGCCCTAGGGCCCAAGCGCGTTGCAACAAGCGTGACAGTAGTACAAGGTTTCCATGCGATGCGTGGCCTAGTTTGCAAGGTCATGTCATTTGCACATAATCTGTTCTTAGCCTGTGACCTAAAGTTGAATTAAATCACGTGACCGCCCTTAAAGGAACTGGTTGCCTTTGTGTGTCCGATCGGACATGCGATCCAGGCTAAGTCATTGCTCTTTCCAATCGTGGCTCTAGGTCATGCCGTTTCTTCTCCCTACCCCGATTTTCCTTTTATATCATTACAAAGAAGCTAGAGAAAGCACCCTGCAAACACTTGGTAAACAAGGACGCTTACACTGACAAGAAAGGCGATGCACACAGCTGATGAGGAGCCTCACCGGCCAGCTGGCAGGGCCAGCTGGCCAGTTGGCCAACTGGTCAACTTGCATGATGAGATCGTCACGATATCATTTTTCCTTTGGTTTGGTAATTTTTCCGCGTCTTCCCGACGATGGTTGCCGCTGTCCCCTTATTCCGGAAACGTTGCTGCCCTCCTCTGGTGATTTTTCTGATGATTCGGTTGCTGGGAATCTTGCCGCCGTTTTCTCTGGTGCTCTTTCCTGCCATTTGCGCCCCGTTTCCCGACCATGCTGTTCCTGGCGCACCGCAGGAGGAGGAGACGGAGCGCGCCAAGCGGTGGGACGCGTTTTTGCGCGTGCACCTGCCCCCCGAGGCAGTCGCCAGCAGCGCCACGCCCGATGGCAGCAGTACCATCAAACCAGATGGCAGCAGTAACAAGCCACCTGACGCCAGTTCGATGCACGCCAGTAGAAGCACCATGCAGCCAGATGCAAGCAGCATGAAACCATCACTACCGTTTTCCTCCAAGGCCCTCACGCCAGCGGGCGAGCCCTCGCAGGGAGCTACCTCAGATGTCAGCAGACTGGCGTCGATCCTGCCCGAAGCAGCTGTGGACACCCGTGGTCAGCATATGGCTGATGCGACCTCGGTTCCCTCCGCAGATGCTATGGAGGCTGCCAGGTGGCTTCCCCATCCGCCCCATGCCACGTCAACTACAGTGACCACATCAACTACAGTGACCACGGGTGGTGCCACATCAACAATGATGACCACGGGCGGTGGCCATGGCAGCGGTGGTTGCGACATGTCGCCGGCCACGGATGACAATAACGGTGCGACGGTTCCCAACGCAAGCGGGGTGGCAGCACCACCCATATCCTCTCCCTCCCTCTCCCCTGCCTCCTCGACCGCATCCGCCGCGTCATCCTCCCTCCCCCGCGTGCCCTCGGCCAGCGTCCTCATCCCCGATGAGGTCGTCACGAAACTAGGCGAGGCGGTCGCGGCGATGGCAGCCCGCCCGCCCACGACCCCTCCCCCCTCGAGCAAGACAGATGCCCACTCCTTAAACGACCCGTGGCATGCCATCGACCATAAACAGGGCGTTGACCAGGATACGCACACCCTGCATACTCAACAGCGCATTCCATCCCCGGCGAGTGGTGTTCCCGTCCCAGGGGCCCGCGCTAGCGCGGGACATGTTCACCTCGCGGGGAGCGAGACGGCGTATCGCGCGGATGCCAGCGGTCACTCGGGAGGAGCGGCGGGGTTCCCTTCCCAGTTTATGCCCGGGAATGGCTCCGAGTGCGACGAAGGGATTATCTCTCCGGGAGCTGGGGATCTCGGGAAGCCCTGCCCAGACCCTCCCCCGCTGTCCCCCAGGGTGGACCGGCTGTCCCCGAACGACCTGGGGGTGATCTCAATGCCCCAGCTGCTGGCCAGGGGCCTCGGGGGCCCTGGCGGCAACACGAACGCTGACATCGTCTTCTTCTCTCCCCCGGGCGGCAAGGGGGATGATCCGACCACGCCCGTGTTTGGGATGAGGAGTGGGATGAAGGTTAGTGCGGGGAGCGGGGCGGTGAGAGGTGGGGATCGGGCGGAGGAGGATCAATCCTGGGGGCGGACGAGGCCCCCCCTGTGGGCGGTCGAGCGAGCGGTGGACGCCATGTGGCAGGAGCGGCTGGTCGGTTCGGGCATCGCTGGGTTGGATAAACCGCTGGACGCGGTGGTTACCGTGGTGGTCCCGCCGCTGCTGGTGCCCGCCACGCCGATGGCAGAGGAGGCGGCGGTGCTGTCGCATGCGCAAGGGGCTGCTGCGTCGCAAGAGGCCGCTGTCGAAGTGCCACAAAAACATTTTCACAATTCACAACAGGCGGTCACGGCACCCGTCACGGCCTCATCGGCGGCGGCGACATCATCCGTCGTGCCACCCGCATCAGCATCAGCATCCGCACTACTTTCATCGTCCGAGTCCTCGAGAACACGGTTTGTAGGAGGCGAGGAGTGTGCCTCTGCAGGGGTGGTGCGGCGGCCTGGTGTGGAGACGGAGCTCGCACGGGAGGTACGTGGGGACAACGAAGGCGCGGCAGTCGGTTCCACTTGCAATATCCCTGGTGCGGTGACGGAGGTGGATTTAGCATTGCTAGTCCCCGCGGGTGCCTCCGCTGGTCCTCACAGGGAGGAGACTGATACTGCCGAGGGAGTGGGCGTGATCTGTGGTGTCCTGGTGGGTGGTCTTAGTGGGCCGAGCCACGCCGCCGGTGGCCATAGTCGGCCCATGGGTGGGTCGACCCAGTGCGGGCCATTGGGTGGTGCGGAGGGAATATCTATGGAAGAGGCCTGCGCCCGCTTGCCCTCACAAGGGGATGCCAGCATGGTATCTACCGCAGACGGCATGCTGGTGACGAATGCCAGCATGATGTCCGTTGCTGCCAGCATGTCATCAACGAATGCAAGCACGCTATCCGCCGAGGAGGGCATGCCGATCAGGAGCGCCAGCATGCCGGCCGTGAATGCTGGCATGTTAGCAAGCGATGCCAGCGTGCCGGTCAGGAGCGCCAGCATGCCATCTACGGCTATGGATGCTATCAGTAATGGGTCAGAGCCCAGCACACCGGCGTCGACCCGTGTGCCCGTGTTGTCCCCCAAGTGGGCATCAACATCAGGACCGTTGACCGATGACGTGGGTCAGGATGCCGGATCGCGAGAAGGCGCCAAGTGGCCAGGGGGTGATGGAACAAATAATGATAAATTGTCCGGAGGCGGTGTTACAGGTGGCAGCACTGGCGACGCCGATGGCAGGGGAATGGCAGGGGAGGGTGATGGTGGCCGAGTGGAGGTGGCCGACACCAGCAGAGTGACCAACGAGCGGTCTAGCACTGTGGCGGCTGGTGCTAGGGAAAGGGAGCTGGCAAATGCCAGGGATAGGGAGGTGACGAATGCCAGGGATATAGTGTGGTTGAACAAGGACGAGGGTGAGGGTGCTGACGAGGGCAGTACGAGCGAGCGCCGCAAGAACACGGGGGTGGCCAGCGCCAGTATTCTCGCAGCCGGGACGCCGGGTGCAGGGGCCCAGCCACTGGGGACGGTCGCAGATGCCACGACTCCGGACACCAAGGGGGGGGGGATCGTGGCAGTGACCCCCGGGGGGGCATCGCCGGGCATCCCCAGCCCCCAGGCCTCCCTTTGTCCCTGGTCTGAGGAGCTACACACGCTCGTCCAGGGCGGCGTGCCCATGAACCTGCGTGGCCAGCTGTGGCCTTTGTTCGCGGGCGTGAAGTGGCGGCGCGTCCCTGGCTACTACCAGCAGTTGTTGGAACGAGGGAGGGGGCGCGGGGCGCAGCCGCCATCGTCGCCCATGTCACCTGTGTCATCATCCGCAACGACCGCCGCGCCCGCCTCGTCGTCGTCATCATCGTCCACCACGCATGACGCGGCGGAGGTGTATCTGTCTCAGATCGAGAAGGATCTACCGAGGACGTTCACGGGGCACCCCGCGCTGCAAGGAGGGGGGCGTGACGCGCTGTGGCGGCTGTTGGTGGCGTACTCGCGCCACAACGCCAGCATCGGGTACTGCCAGGTGAGGTGGCAACGCTTATATCAGGCGGCGCTAGTATTGTGCAACGCCAGGTAACGCAATCGCCGCAACAAAAGCCAGCATCGGCTACTACCATGTAACGCGCAATCGCTACCAATGGGCAAGCCCAGTATTGCCAGGTGAGCCGATGGCTGCAACGCCAGCATCAGTAATGGCAGGTGATGCGGCATTGCTATTAGTGGCCAAGCCTCATATTGCCAGGTGAGCCGATGGCTGCAACGCCAGCATCAGTACTGCCAGGTGATGCGGCATTGCTAATAGTGGCCAAGCCTCATATTGCCAGGTGAGCCGATGGCTGCAATGGCAGCATCAGTAATGGCAGGTGAGGCGGCATTGCTAATAGTGGCCAAGCCTCATATTGCCAGGTGAGCCGATGGCTGCAATGGCAGCATCAGTAATGGCAGGTGAGGCGGCATTGCTAATAGTGGCCAAGCCTCATATTGCCATGTGAGCCAATGGCTGCAACGCCAGCATCAGTAATGCCAGGTGAGGCGGCATTGCTAGGTTTGGGCGGCGCTAGTAACGGGCTCGTGTCGGGTACTGGCATGGAAGAGGGGGGGGGGGGGGGCAAGGCTTTTGGTAGGCAATGCTAGTATGTTGTAAGATTGGAAGTCAAACGCCTCAAGGAGTGGTTGCACTGATAAGAGGAAGTTGCCAGGTGAGGCAATATCCACAATGCCTGCGTGGGCTACTGCCAGGTGAGGCAGTAAGCCACGACGCCAGTATTGCTCCGTTTTTGGAGCACGGCCATTTTTGGAGGCTGTATTGCAAAACGGTAGTGGCTACTGCCAGACGAGGCGGGAATGCTGCTGTTATCGCTTGTTCGTGCAAGCTTGACAGGTTGCTGTTCCCTGATGGACGCGCACGCAAGCGTTTTGTCCATTAGAGAAGCGGGTCCACGTTCTGTTACCCCACCTCCCGCCAGCATCTGTGTCTCCCTTAATTTGTATAGCTATCGTCCATTAATTCATTAATTAATTAAACTGGTGCCCCCGTTGGGCAGTCACATGACTTGAAACTACTACACTATCTTCCATGACCCGAAGCATAGTGTGTTTAATGTGCAGCAGGGCGCGAACTTTGTGGTGCGCGCTGCTGCTGCCGCCTCTGCTACTTATGATGTCATGTTTACTCAGCAAAACCTGGCGTCTTACAATTACCTGCAGGGCATGAACTGAATCAAAATCGTAATCTCACCACCCTCATTGGTGGTGCTGCTGATGTTAATGGTTTTACAAGGTTGTTATTGTATTTGTTGATTTTGTCATACTTGTTTGTTACTTGGCAGGGTATAAACACGGTTTGAAAAGGTTATTGTTGTTGTTGCTGTATTTCATCGTATATGCTCGTCAAACTGCAGGGCATGAACTTCGTGGCGGCATTGCTGCTGCTGCTCATGCCCGAGGAGGACGCGTTCTGGACACTTGTCGCGATCGTGGAGGACTACACGCGCGGGTACTACAACAAGACGCTCGTGGAGGCGCACGTCGACCAGCTGGTGTTTGAGCAGGTGGGTAGAACGGGGGGGCTAGATCTACACGCCGGCCAAATGGAGGGTGTACAGGCCGGCCACGTGGGATGCAAGGAAGGGAAGGATGGGGGGTTAATCTAATTATACTCAACACATGTGGACCAGCGGGGGGGTCAGCCGGTGGGGAAGGGGAGGCGGGTGGGGGTATAGCAGGAAGGATGCACGGGTGTCAGTATGAATACAGTATCGGAGCACGTGGACCTGCGGGCGCTGGAGCAGGTGGGGAGGTGGGGAGAGAGTTGCGAAGAGACGTGAGACCGAACAACCAGAGCTGAATGAAGCTTGCTGAATGAAGCTTGTATTATGACAATAATACGATCGCGTAGAGTGCGGCTCAGAATTGAAGCTGAGCAATGGAAAACACGAGAACAGCAATCACCCCCCACCAGGCCACATCGAGATGCACTCAGCGCGCCCACGGCTAGAAGCTGCTAGATGTGGACAACTGGACACTACAATGCCATCCGACCACGGCACCCATCCCACAGCCTGTCGGCACCGTACTGACGGTACCGACAGGTCACTAGGCTATGGGCACTAGCTGGCACTGCACTGGCATTCCACTCGACACCTCAGTACCATACGGGACACGCTCAGTTGCGGCATGCAATACACGGCGCGCAGGGCGGAATCCGTGTGTCAGCCAACTGAGAAAGGGGGGGGGGAGAGGGTGTTTGGGGGGGGGGGGGGGGGGGGGGGGAGGAGTGTGCTTGTTGAAGGAATGGAATCGGTGCATGATTTCCCCTTCGTTGGGACTACACGCACGGCGGCTCCTACAAAATATACAGGAAAATTATCGCACATGCTCATATCTTGCTTGTGCATAAGGAAGGTTCATGTCGCCCAGCTGTTGTTTGAGGAGGGGGTGGGGGAGCTTGGGTGGGTTGTCGGAGCTGGTGAGGGCGCCGAGGCATGTGTCCGTGCCGAGGTATGCAAGCTGTCGACCAGCCGTTTCAAGCAGGTGGGGGACGGGGGGTGAGTCGGCATTGGTTGATCCTCGCTTAGGGGTCCCATCTACTGTAGGGGTTCCCCTTATTGAGGGTGATTTCCTAATAATATGTGATGATATAGGTTATTTATCTCCCTTGCCCTTGTCGTGCACAGCTCCTATTTGAGTATTTTGCGGGTATGGGCGCGGACACCTTCCGTCCTACCCCCGCTGGGCCATTGCTTTCTTCACAATGCCTCTCTCTCTTCCCATATCGGCCCATTCTGCAGTACGGGGTATATGCTTATATCTTGTGGGTGCATCAGGAAGGCTCTCTTTAACCCAAACATGAGGTATTTATGGAGCCCATGTGAAGTATGGACCAACGCGGCTCTGTTCTCCCCCGAGATGGGTGATCTGGCTTGTCCGCGCAGCTCCTGGTTGAGCGCTCTATCGGGTGGCGCAGCTCCTGGTTGAGCGCTCCCTCGGGTGTGGGTATTGAATACACGATCTAGCCCTCTTCTGTTATACTTTGTTTTGTCGTCCGCTTTCATTATTTCTTTTAATCCTTTCTCGCCCTCTTTTGTTATTTCTTTTCATCTCCTCTTGCCCGGCAGCCTCTGTTTGAGCGTGGTCCGGGCGTGGGTGCTCATACGTGGGCCCTGGCCGGTTTCTGCGGGGCCATTCCCAACTCCTTGATGATGATATTATTTTGATATTATTGTTATTACTATTATTATTTTATTCTCATTTTGGTATGATGATGATACGATCGTCATCGTCTTCTTCTATCAACCTCCTTCCCCGCCCCTGTTCTTCGAGCACGGCTTTGTGAATACTAAATGTGCAAAGTTCTTCTATCGGTGCCGTTGAACATCCGACATTTCATTGATCACACACAGCTCCTGTTTGAACACTTTCCGGGCGTGGGCGCGCACCTGGAGAACCTGGGCGTGGACGTGGCGGCGGTCAGCAGCGGCTGGTTCCTGTGCCTGTTCGTGAACGCGCTCCCCTGGGAGACGGTCCTGCGCGTGTGGGACGTGATGCTCTTCGAGGGCTGCCGCGACGTCATGTTCCGTGTGGCACTCGCCCTGGTCGAGCTGAACGCCAAGGTGGGTGGGTGGGAATGGCGGCAGTGTTCGTTTGATGGGGTATAGGTGGACACATGAGCTCGCTAGCCACACACAAACAAGGGCAGCCGCACAGAAGATGGTGTCATGGTCGGTGGGGCACTAGCCCTGGTCGAGCGGAACGCAAAGGTGGATTGTTTTCAGGGCAATCCATGTCCATCACATCATGCGTCATGCCCGCCTCACTCAGCGGGGCCACGTCAGCACGATGCCACGGAGGATGCAGAAGCCGGCAATCAGGTAACATGGGCTTATCATCACAACAAGTCTTTCCCAGCATTGCTTTCTTTCAATGAATGTGAGGGCAAAAGTTGCAATGGATGTATGAGGCTGCTATATTTCGGTACGTCATCATAAACAGAGCTCTTAGCCGTAGGTAACGCAGCCACCTTTTATTAGAAGGGTAATGAGCACCGTGTCGTGGGAATGCTTTGGCTATCTGCTTCCCATGCTCGTTACATTGTTTGGCACCCATGGATGGGTGGGCGTGAGAATCACGTGGGGGTGGCCAGTTTTCGTCACCCACCGTGGCTCAGTCATGTGGGCATGAGGTGGCTGCGTTACCTACGGCTAATGGCTCTGTTTATGATGACGTACCGAAATAGAGCAGCCTCATACATCCATAGCAACTTTGTGCCCTCACATTCATTGAAAAAAAACAATGCTGGGAAAGACTTGTTGTGATGATAAGCCCATGTTACCTGATTGCCGGCTTCTTCATCCTCCGTGGCATCGTGCTGATGTGGCCCCGCTGAGCGAGCCGGGCATGACGCATGATGTGATGGACATGGATTGCCCTGAAAACAATGTAACGAGCATGGGAAGCAGATAGCCAAAGCATTCCAACGACACGGTGCTCATTACCCTTTGAGCGTGGCACTGAAATGCCTTGGGTCTGCTGGCGCTTCGGAGCACAGGCAGGGTGTTGTCATGTCAGTGCAAAGGACGACCTTGTATACGGCGTTTATAGTATAAGGAGAGGATGTTTATGGCCTAGCTGGCTTCGCGTGTGTCCCCACAGGAGCTGCTGGCCACGCGCGACTTTCAAGTAATAACATACAACCTCTCCTGCCCACATCTTATGTCCTATGTCCCTACATCCCTACAACCCTGTCTCCCTTAGTATCTGTGTCTCTAGTAATAACATACAACCTCTGCTGCCAAGATATTATGTCCCTATGTCCCTACATCCCTACAACCCTCTCTCCCTTAGTATCTGTGTCTCCAGTAATAACATACAACCTCTCCTGCCAACATCTTATGTCCCTTTGTCCCTACATCCCTACAACCCTGTCTCCCTTAGTATCTGTGTCCCTGTAGACCTATGCCTTTGTCTCTATGTCCTTATGACCCTAGCTCCTTTTCTTCCGCAGGAGCTGCTGGCCACACACGGCTTTTAAACAAGAGCAACAGTAACACGTGTCCTGTGGCGCCCCTATTCGTGTTCTCTCTTTCAGGAGCTGCTGGCCACGCGCGACTTTGCCGAGACCCTCCACCTGCTTCAGAGCCTCGCGTCCTCCTCCTTTGACGCCAGCCGCTTGCTCATGGTCGCGTGGGGCGGGTTCCCGGAGATCACCCACGAGTACGTCGAGTCCCTGCGCGCCCTCCACCGGCCGCACGTGGAGGCCGCCATCAAGGCGCGTGTGCCGATCAACACGCTGCGCATCCACAGGCAAGCCGGCGGGGGCAGCATGAACGACGGCAGCGTGGTCGGGGGGGGAGGGAGCGGGAGCGCCCACAAGGGCGATGTCGGGGGGAATGCCAATGGAGAGGTTACTCATGGAGGCAGTGGAAGTTTTCATCATGGCAGCTATAATGCCGGCAACGGGAACGCCGGCGCGGGCAACAGCATTAGCGGCAAGAGCAGCTCGTCGATGTCCTCCATCTCCAACGCCTACTCGGGCAGCCCCGAGATCGTCTGTGTGTCGCCAGGTGGCGGCGCGTGGTCGCACGAGTTTGCGGCCATCAACCTGGACGCGGGGGACCTGGGCGCGCGGGCGAGGAATGGGGGCCCGCGGCGGGGGGGAGCCCAGGACGAAGGGAGCAGCACGGATGGCAGCAGCTCCAACGGTACGCGCAAAGTTTTCATTTTTTTATTCATTTATGTAAGGGAGCAGATAGCGAACAGGTGGGAGGTCATGCTAGGGAATGGTAAGGAGGCGGAGGGGTTGCCTTGCAGAGCAAAAGTCTGCAACGTATCTCAAGTACGAGGAGGTTACTCTTCTACAGGGCCATGTTAGTGAGTAGGTTACTCTACTAGTTCCTTGTTCCGCTACAGCAGTGGAAGGCATGGGATGTCCTTGCAAAACGGGAGTGGTCTTGCGACACACCTGTTTGGACTCCTTTCTCCGTTGGTGTCCTGGTCGTGGGGGTGCGAGCGTGCCGTGGAAATGGAGTCGATGTGAGGGGGCAGGGACGGAGACTGTATGTGCGATTAGTGTGCGTGTGGGGTTTGTGGACTGGGGCTTGAAATGATGTTTTTTAACCCTAGGTGACAGGTCACGTCTAGTCGTCCACTATGTCCCCCCACAACACAAAGGTCCCACTGTTCATATCCCCCCACATCCCAAGTCCCCTGCTGACACTAGTATTGTTTTTACTGCTGTCTCTTGCTGGTGCTCCCCCAACGGATGCTCCCCCCCCTCATGGTTCCCCACCCTAGCGGCTGCCAGACGACATTGACCTGCTCCTCTCCTGTGACGCCGACAGCAGCAACCGCTCCACGCCCGAACGCAAGCAGGGCCCGCCACGCCACCCCCACGACCCCTCCCACAGCCAGGGGCAGCACGGCCGCCACACGGCCTCCCATGCATCCAATCGGCATGACCACGGTCAGACATCCAACCACCACGCCAAGGGAGGCAGTGGGGGCAATGGGCACGCCATCGAATGGGTCCTCGTGGGTGCGAATGATGGAAACCAGCACCACGGCGGTATTAATCCCTACCCCCACAGGCATGCCCCTGCGGGGGCAGTCGCCCGATCCTCCTCGGGGGGGTTGTTCGTGTGCCCCGGATGTGGCGTGGCCTCGCCCGCGGGAGGGGCGTATGGAGGAGCCGGAGGAGGGGCCGGGGCGGGGGCGGGGGCGTTGCAGCAGCGCCAGAGTGACGAACGCCAGAGGATCAAGGACGAGCGGCGGCAACGGCGGCTGGAGGTGCAGGCGAAGATCAAGGACTTGGTGGCCGCGGGCGTGACCAAGGACTTCCAGGTGAGGGCGGGAAACTTGTTCTCTGTTTCAGTTACAGTAAAGTCAACAAGGTCATAGCGTACACAAGTCCAGATTTTTAATTAATGCATATTATCCTTGGTCGCCGCGGTCCGTGGCCGTGACCTTCGTGCTGGGATAGACTTTTAGGTGACCAGAGAGAGGGAAATGTTCAAAACAACGAGCATGGTGTGTTTCATAGTACGACAGGGGGCGCAATAACCGTGAATGTACGTAGTGAGATAGTATTTCTGGCCTGCGCTGGTTGTCTCCTTGATAGTGATGTTAATTCAAGGCAGGTCAAAGATATCTGGTGTTTGACGGGATCACCGGGGGCATGGCCAAGGATTTCCAGGTGCGTGGGCGTGTGATCGAGGACTGTTAGGGGATGCGGTAACACGCCAGCATCCTTAAACAAAGTAGCTTAAGACCTGCAGCCAGCGTAACCAAGGACTTCCTCATATGTAAAAATAAATTAATAAATAAATAGAATTCGTTGGATGCAGGTCAAGCCAGACGCAAGGCTAGTTGTATTTTATTGCGTGAGTGTCAGGTTTGCGAAGACAGACCTTGCAGGTGAGGTGTCATGACACCGTAATTATGGGTAAGGAGAGGTGTTAACAGGAATGAGAAAGACGTCTATCTGGCCCAGAACAGCCACGATATTCGATGACCATTTGTTGCGCAGGTTATCTGTTGGCTTTTCAACTGGTCCTATCATTGTCATCGGCTCCTACGCTTGCGCCGCTGCCCGTTTCAGGGCGCAGGGCACGGGGCGCAGTGTGCACGGTGCAGGGTACAGGGTGGAGGTTTGGTTTTTTGGGGGGGTCTGACACTTTGTGGCTCCTATCTGCACAGGTTCTCGTGCATCTCCTCCGTCCGTTGTTGGCACCCTAGCACTCTCCTCTGTATAATCTATCCAGGCATGCTCCTGGAGATTCTATCACTCTTTTGTGTTTTTCATCCTGTTTTATTGGAGAGATATGAGAAACATGTGTGTGTGGGGGGGGGGGGGGGGGCGCGCTACGGCTTGCTGTAACGTTGCAGGGAGGGAGCATGGGGCCATGTTGGGCCTCGTTTTTTTTACCCGAGGTCACGTGCTCGATGTCTTTGTGCGCTACCTGATGCCTTGGGCGCATCGTTTGGGAATATGTGCCTTGTGCGCTGTCTATTTCTAGATCGCCTCGCTGCAGGAGTACGTCCGCAAGCGCTCCGAGGAGGAGAAGAAGCTCATTGCGCGGTGGGTGCCGGATGGATGCTACTAGGCCAGGTGTTTCATGTTATGAGGATCCAGTATCGACGAGACACGCAGCGCCGGCCGGAAACATGCTACCATGATGTGCCTTGTGTTGCGCACCTGTCCCCCCATCGTGGGTGCATTGTGTGTAGAACCCGTATATCATGATCCATGGTCATGTTGTGTATATCATACTAGTGCATGATTACACTACACTACAGTACTAGTATAGTATGATTACACTACAGGTTAGGGCCCTGGTATCCTCTCATCTTGTATCATGTCCTCTAGTTTTTTGCTGTCCCTTCCTGATCCCCCCTTTTAACCTGTTAGCATCGTGGCGGTAGGCTTTCGCGATTCTCGCACCAGGCCGCACCAGGCGGAGTCGAGGAACTTGGTTGTTATGCCCTTCATATACTCTTCTGCTATTTTTCGTAACTTCCACCCCTTGACTCTACATACCTGCAGGCTTCAGGAGGCCGAGTCGAGGAATGCGCGTCTGCAGACGGAGCTGTCGTCGACCAAGCAGCGCGCGCGGTCGGCCGACGACGAGCTTATGGCACGCTTCCAGCAGGTATTACATGCTATCGTGCATTGTCACAACACGACAACAGGTGATGATACTCGACAAGGAGGTGATCATACATTACAGGTTTTTGGCTCACCAGGATGGTACAGGCTGAGGGTATAGCGGATAGCGCGCCGTCAGCCGGTAACAGTTCCAGTTGGCAAGTGACAGCATTCCATTTTAGAAGGACGTGACTCCAGCCAGTGATGCAGGTAGCATGGTTGCACGTGTGAACCTCTGCTCCCATCGTGAACCCTGCCCCCACCCACCCAACACCGCCAACCCACACCGCCAACTCATCCCCCTACCCCAATTCCGACACCCTACGCCAACCTTGGACCCCCCTTTCAACCCCGCCAGCAACCTCCAAGCACCCCCCAAATCCGGGCACATCTGCAACCTCACCTACACCCCGCCAATTTACGCCCACGATCCAAAAGTTAGCAACCCACCCACCCACGCAACCGACCAACCAACCAACCAACCAACCAACCAACCAACCAACCAACCAACCAACCAACCAACCAACCAACCAACCAACCAACCAACCAACCAACCAACCAACCAACCAACCAACCAACCAACCAACCAACCAACCAACCAACCAACCAACCAACCAACCAACCAACCAACCAACCAACCAACCAACCAACCGACCAACTAACCAACCAACCAACCAACCCACTGCCCCCCCCCCCCCTTTACCCCAGAATGTGGTCCTCCAGGCGGAGCTCGAGGACGCCACCGCGACGCTTCAGTCGCAGGAGCGCGGCATGCATGAGGTGGGTGGCATGGATGTGACGAGGATGTTTATAGCTAGGTTGCGTAATAGAGAGCAGTAGGTACAGGAGCGTGGCATGCACGAGGTGGGGGACATGGATGTTTGTTGCCAGTTAGCGTAGTAGAAAGTAGGTACAGGAGCGTGGCATGCACAAGATGATGATGTGTGTAGACATGATGGTTACGCCACCACTAGCCTGCTGGAGATTTTTGTAGGAGCGCGCCACGCATGGGATGAGGATATGTCTGACTGACTCTAGCGTTTTAGGAGGCATATCATGCTTAAGGTGTATTCAACAACGTAGACATCATGGATCGTATGAAATATTAGACATTATGGGCGTGCTAAATATAATCATGACTTGCAATGAGTGCCTGCTTTTGTGTTCATATTGCTGGCTACTGTATCTTACCAAGTCTCGTCGTGGCGTGTACCTTGAACTGTCAAAACACCCCCAGCTGTCCTCCACCCTCACCACCATCCTGTCGCATGGTGTGGAAAGCGGTACCCCTTTTCTCCCCTCACTTCGCTCTATCATGTCTTACTATGCCTAACGCATGTTAGCACCTCCTTATTGCCTCCTTGTCGTTGCCCGCCCGCCAACTATCGGTGCGCGTGGGGTGGGACCTTGTCACTATAGCGTCCCGTCTCTCCCTAACGCCCTTCTGACATCTTTACTAGGGCCGTTGCCTACGGTGGCATGGCACCAGTTGTCAGGGCGCGTGGCGGCGGAGCTGGTCACTATAGCGTCTCTGCCTAATGCCATACTAGTACCTTTACTAGTGTGGTTGCTCGCGATGGCGTGGCACTAGTTGTTGGCGAGCGTGGTGGCAGACCTGGTGGTCTCACCCCTGTCTCCCTACTGACTATTACACACCCTTGGCTTGCTTCTGCCGTAATACTGCCCCCCCCCCCGCCCCCAGCTGTCGGCACGCGTGGAGGCCGAACTGGTCGTCTCCGAGGAGCTTCGACTGGAAAATGACACACTGCGGCGACGCAACGCGCAGCTGGCCGCCATGCTGAGCAGCGAGCGCGAGGTGTTGCAGCGGCTGCAGGTACATGGGCGGCGATTCTGAGGGAGGGCGGTGAGACGAAGGACAGCAAGACTAGGGGCTAGTACAGGGACCATGATGCTTGCACCCTGCTGCAGGTGAATGGGCCAGACTCGTAGCGGCTTCCCATGGGGCATTGATGCTGGCACTTGACCGCAGGCAAGTGGTTTGCCATAGGCGCACAAAATTTTCTCTTTTTTCTTGTGTTACATTTTCCAAAAAAAAAAAACATGACCCCCTGCCTCATCCCCCTGCCTCGTCCTCGTTGTCTAATCCTCGTTGCCTCGTTTTCAGAAGACATCCTCTTCCCCTTTTCTCTTTATTTTGTCTCATTTTTTTCACCCTGCCTCATCCTCAGACCTGCCTCACCCCACCTCCCCACCCCCTCGACTTTTTGAAACTCTTTGTGTCTCAGATTCGTTTCCCCCCCTCCTCCCTTACCCCACTTCCCCTTGGCCTGACCCTCCTTGCCTTCCCCCCCACCCCACCTGCCCAACCCCCCTTGCCCTATTCCCCCCCTCCCCCTTACAGTCCCAGATGTCTCAGTCCGTGTGGCTCACCGAGGAGCTCGAGGAAAGCGTCCAGGTGTCCTCCTCCCTGATCGCCGAGCTCATGGCGCGCTGCCGCAACCACAACATCCCCACCTCCGACATCGCCGACCTGGCGTCCGCTTGCTTTGCGACGGCCGCCGAGTGCCGCAGCAGGAGCCGGGGCATTGGTGGGACTGGCAACAGTGGTGCAGGCAGCAGCCATACGGGCAGCGGCAGCGGTGGTGCTGCTAGTGGCGGAGGCGGCTCGGCCCGTGGTGACCACCACAGCTCGGCGGTGGCGAAAGGTCCCAAACCAGCTCCCGGGAAGGCCGGCGGCGGTGGTGCCGGCAGCCAGTATAGCCTCGAGGACATGGGCGACGACGCCCTCTTCATGAGCCCGGGGAGCGCGGTCTCGCGCCACCTGGCGGCCAACAGCCGCTCGCACAGCCCTGAGATGGCTGCCCACACACAAAATGGTGGCAATGCGTCCTTGCCCGGTGGGCCCGGCACGCCGACCACCCCCCTCACGCCCGCCCCCCCCGCAGCCTCTTCGGATCACCAGGGCACGTCATCCAACGGCATTCCCGCTGGGGCAGCATCAGCGACCGCAACAGTCGGCTCGTGGTCCCTCTCAGGGGGGCGCCTGGCGAGCTGGTTCTCCCGGTCCTCCAAGCCGGCAGATTCCCCCGTCACGCCACCGAGCAAGTCCCCCGTTCTGTCAGGCGTAAGCGTGCCGTCGACGCAGGGGGCAGGGGCGGGGGTGGGGGCAGGGGCACCCCCCACGATGCCCCCGAGCATGGCAGCTCTTCCACAGAGCGTGAGCCTGCCCGGGTCCCCCGCGCAAGGGGGCGGGTCCAGCAGGGGTGGGAGCACCACGAACCCGAGTACTCCTGATAATAACATTAGGAATGATTTGTTTGTAAATAGCGCAGCGGGGCGAGCAGGATCGGGTGGGTACGGCCCTTCTGGTTCATCCTCGCGACTGTTCCCTGCGGGAGCCGATGCGGCGGATCTGGCGTCCCCGGGGGGTAATGCTGGTGACCGGGGCCGGCTGTCCTGGGATGCCACGGCCGTGGTGGCGGCGCCAGCATCGCCGGGGATCATGGCGGCAGAGAGAGGGGCATTGCTGGCGGCCCGAGCGGCAAGGGGGTCTGCGCACGGGCGCGGGCTGGTGCCTGGGTGCGAGCCGCTTGGGGTGTCGTCGGCGGTGCAAGCCCGTGTGAGTCAGGCAGGGCAGTAGCAGGCACGAGGAGGGTAAGCAGTCGATTGGAGTAGACCGGAGTAGTAGTCGTTAGGAGTGGATAGGACTAGACATTGGTATATATGTGAGGCAGGGTAGCGGGCACCAGGAGGGTAGGAGTCGATAAGAATAGACAGCAGTACTAGTCGTTAGGAGTCGGAGAACAGGGGAAGGGTCAGGAGGGAAGTGCAATGGGGAGAGCGAGGAGGGAAGGTGAGGGCAGATACAAGGCCAGGGCTTACCAAGACGATTATAATCCAAAACTGCCGCGAGTGCTGTGTCGCTGTGCTGGGAATGGGGATGTTTGCGGGGGCTAGATGATACTTAGGTACTGTTTATCATGCTTGGGACGTTCTGCGTGGGTGTGCTTGGAAGTCACCCATGAGCTTGCATCGCTCCAGTGGTCACAAACGTGTCAATACCTACCAAGGATTACGTCTATACCAAGGATTAGGTCTGAACTTGCAAAGGATTAGGTCTTTACTTGCTCATTATTAATTCTATACTTAGTCAGGATGAGGTCTATACCTACAAACGATTACGTCTATACCTACAAAGGATTAGGTCTATACTTACAACGGGTTAGGTCTTTACTTGCTAATAATTAGGTCTATACTTAGTAAGGATTAGGTCTATACCTACAAACTATCACATCTATACCTACAAAGGGTTCGGTCTATACTTACAAAGGATCGGGTCTTTACTTGCTAATTATTAGGTCTATACTTAATGAGGTCTTTACTTGCTAATGATTAGGTCTATACTTAGTAACGATCAAGCGTCTACGTGACTGTGACCCTCCTGTCGGTCTTGTAGGTGTGCCTTACCTGCACCTTTCAGGGTTGAAAGACTCTCCATAGGTGTACAGGTAGCTGCAGAAATGGCACATATATGAAGCTTTTTTGGCACAGGGGTCTCCGTCATGGTAGGCAACCCCGTTTCCATTGCGCCTCATCTCCATGTCCAGCCCCATGTCCGGATGCGCCTGCTATAGACAACAAGGGCAGCCGACCAGATCCACAATCCTGCACAAATATCCCTTATGAGCACTGTCGCCTTGCATCCTTGTTGGTACCAGTCTCCTGTATCAACAAATTTTAGTTTACTCGTGTAATTTTAGTTATTTACGGTAAATTCGATATCGACCTGCTTCTCAACGTGCTTCTCGACCTGCTTGCCATGCAATGCCCCCGCCTGCCAGGTGTCCCGCACCACCCTCTCACGCACGATATCCTTGACTACAGAGGATCATCACGGCCATGGGGGCCCCGATGAGCTCTCAAACTTTCTTGCCCGGGCTGGGTCCGCTGGAGGCTGCCGGCTACGTGTGGCCACGTCAGGGTATCGAGAGGACCCGGATGCCTTTGGTGACGCACAGGACAGCTCAGGGTCGCCCAGGCAGCCCACGTCGCCGTCCTCGCCCTCGCTGGCCGAGTTTTTCCGGACGCACGGGTTCCACGAGGATGACAGCGGCAGCGACGCGAGTCTGCAGGAGCTGGAGAAGCAGTGGGGGGTGGCGGACGCGACCTCGCCAATGTTCCGTGACCACCAGGATTAAGTAGTTGATGTAGTTACGCGGTCCTGTTGGGGAGCCACGGAGCATGATCCGTCGGGTTGAACCAGTGGCGCTGTTTGTAGTATAACCTACGGATACCCACGGATTCTATGTATATTACATTATGTTACATACTGGGGCTATCACAGTTGGACAGCATGTGCGTTACAACGGCTTAAGTACCTTCCAAAGTACAGAGCCTGTAGTGTTACTAATCAGACAGGCAGCAGAGGGCTTATTTATATCGTTCTGGGCTTATTTATATAGTAGTACCTTTATACTATGGATGAATAATTAGCACATTTATAACGCAATTTTTTGCGTTATAACACTTTATTTCAATTAAACACATCTAATGAAGCAAGCATGATATGGGCTATCTGAGGCCAGTTATGAATTCTCTGAGATATATAAAAAAATGTAGTATATGGTCTTGGCATGTAATTCCCAGCCTGGCTATGTGAAATTCAAAGTTGAAGACACATGGGTCTCGTAAACTATGACCCCCTCACACTACAAGGGGCCGGTATGCCACATGGGTCAAGTATTGCAGGCACTGAATTTTTTGGAGTAAAAGCAATATATGTAGACCCTCGTGGCTGCATATGGGCTTGAAATAAGCAGCCCTCCTATTTTCCCCACACCCATGAAATTATAACACTATAACACTGGGTAGACAAGTGGGTGCACACAAAAGGCACCGTGGGCCCCTTGGGGGGCATACACCCATGGAGATGCACAAACTAAGCCCAGATATGTCAAAATAAGACAGGGCAACCACCTGCAGCCAATAATACAAGCTGGCCACATGCCACGCTTAACGAGAAGAGCGGGCACTGCGGCCACCTTGTCCATGCACGTAGGTAACGTGGTACGGACACCCTACGCAAGGCATGCATTCTAGGAGGCAGCCACCAACAAACTAGTGGTGTTGAGCCTATTTCAGCCTGCCCTAGCAAGGATAAACTAGGCCTAAGCTGCTATAGCTTGCCAGGTGATGGCCAGCACACCTGGTGGCACATGCTGTCAATGGGAAGCTTTTACTCACCAGTTACGTGCTTGATGATGCCACAGAGACCAGCCAACTGCCTCACACTCATGCAATATGTGTATGGGAAATGTATAACAAACATATATGGAGGTATTCAAACCCATACAGCCTCTAAAACTTATCACCATCACCCTGTGGCAGGTCAACTGACTGAGGGAAGCATCTAAGAATGGTGTTTTAGAAAGGGGCCAGGCCAGGGTCAAGAAAGAGCATGAATAGTGCAAAAAGAATGTGCTACACAAGCTAGAACGTATATATAAATGTCAAACATCGATAGGAAAACGATGCTTAAGCTTTACCAGGCATGGATGGCGTTACCTTGGCCCAGCCGGTGGCCGCAAAATGGCGCATTTCGGCACACCAAAGCTGTGCAGCATGGTCGCTGGATTCGGCGATTTCTGGCCACCCTTGCACGTTTACGACTACTATGTATCATAAAAAGTAAAAAGAAACCGATATATCCTTTAAAATACGCCGGAAAGGTATTGCTGTCAACGTTTCTATCGTCCGGCCTGATCGCAGTTTATTCCAGCAAGAACGCTGCCGACACCTATCAAATGGCCCATTTCTCACCCCAGTATGTTGCTGGGACGCTAACATGTCTTCCTATTAGGTTACGATCGCGTTTCCTGGGGTCAAACAGCTGCGCCATGTCGCTAGACTACAGCAGGACTGCAGTGGGTACGCGCGATTTCGTTCGGCCATCACCTTCGTCTTCCCTAAAAAGTCCTGATTTACAGCTGGCATTAATTGCATGATGCCACGTGGCAACCGTTGGGTACTTGGGTACGGGGATTTTTTTATGAGATCCTAGGGTTATAAACTAAGCCTGACTGCAGTTGTTTGGCCTCTAAACTATTGGGAAATAGTTGTTTGAACTCCATGTTAACAACGCAATTTTTTGCGTTATAACCTCACAACGCAAAAAATTGCGTTATGTAATAATAATAACATAACGTTAATTACATAACTCCGTTGGGAGTATACGTAACACATGGCCCTGAGCCATGTAGCGCCACGTAGCGGCTATCCTCAGGGGCCTCATATCTCATGCATAGGTATGGCACGAGCCACAAGCCACGAGCCACGAGGTAGCCATGGCTGACAGCGGAGCTCATGTAACTTTCACGTTTGGGCACAAAATTCGGCGGTGAATATCACAATCGCTTCGTCTTTCTAAGACGCACACGCTGATATACTTTCCCGAAGCTATTACGCAATATTATGACGAGCAAACGCTTGTCTGCGCAATGCAGCCTAGCGGCTGCGATGAGCCAAGAAAATTCGCCTGCTACTCCGGCTGTAGCTAGCTCCAACCGGCCTGCCAGGCAGCGGTGACACTAGTTACCCTTGGAAACGTTAATTAGCAGTGCACTCGGCTCCTGCGACCTCGCCCGGCCTCGGCCGGCATCGCCTGATCCCAAACGCAGTCGCCCAGCAGAATCGCGCCCAACAGAACCGCGCTTTCCGCCCCAACCCTTCAAAGTCGACGACCACGACTGGACCAACATGGCCCCGGCAAGTGCCATGCACTGCCTCTTCTACGGGGACTACGCCTAGCTCGCTTTACGACCTGTGCCTCCATCTCCACAGCCTCAACCGCCTCATCCATCCGGACGGCACCTGGATGAGCCCCCACGCTCTGTTCGGGTGCGCCGCGCCCGGTCCCAACTCCGACACACCATTCTCTGCTCCCTCCTCGTGCGCTCGGATGGTGAGATCTGGGCTCCTTCCATTTCCGTACCCACCTTCCGCTCCCTTAAGGAGGCCGTCGAGCAGCACGTGGGTCCCCTCGCTGCAGATGTGGCAGCAATGGGCAGCACGCTGGCTGCTGAGCTCCCTCATAACCTTTCCACCACCGCCACCTCCACCTCCACACTCCTCGCCTCCACCTCCACCGCCACCACCGCATCCACTGCCGCCATCACCAGCCGCCCAGCTCCCAGGGACATCGACAAGCGCCTCCACGATGTACACCACCATCGCCATTCAGTGCCTGCAAAACACCGCAGGCCTCGCCGCTCAGGCGGTGAAGGAATTAAATTGCCGCCCGGCCAGCACCTGCTGGCCCAGCCGACGATGCTCCTCCCACCCAGACCTGGGCGGACATGCTGAGGCACCACACTGACCACCTCCACCGCCTCCACCATCGCGGCACAGCTTAAGCAACAAACGCTCGACCTCCGCGAGGAGGCCGACAGCTCACCAAGCGCAGCCATAACATCATCCTCAGTAATAACTTCGACAAGCCGGTAGCTGAGGACTCCGAGTCTCTAGCTTGCAAAAGCGCGTTCTTATCCCCATGGCACTCACTGGTGAGCCGTGGATGTCGGCTGTCCGCCTTCCCCGCGCCCAGCGTAAGGCCAGAAGCTCAAGTTATATGAAATCCTCCCCGCGACCCATTACGCCATGGATGATGTTTTCAGGCAACACCCAGCTAAGGGGAGCCTGTCATAGGTGGGGAAGATCAGCATAGCTATACAAAAAAGCTAGGGCATGGCGTCTCAGCAGAGAGTGACTCCCTGCATGGGCACAACATAACTAAATAAAGCTAGGCATCATCTGGAGGGTGGCTTATCATAGGCACACATGTACATGATTAAATAAAGCGCGTGGCTTAGCTGGGATAGTGCCTCTAGGAGGCGTACATGTACATTCTGATGTACATGGCCACGGTCTATCTATTCTACACTACTACTGCTGTATTCCCCTAAGCTGGGGCGTCTGGAGTCGCTGGGGTCGCCTGCCAGGGCTTGTGGCCGCCGTAGATGGCCGCCCCCTTCCAGTACACCGGCTGCCCCGCCTTGGTCTGCCGGAGCTGGAGGTAGGTCGGCCATAGCTCCCGTCGCCGTTGTTGCTGCGCCAGGGTCAAGTCGTCATCAAGGGTGAAGAGAGCCTTCTCGAGCCGCTTGCGGCGTCTGAGAAAAGAAATCTTGTCCGCCGGGGTCTTAAAGGTGAGAAGGAGCGGGGGCGGCCAGCTCGATCTCACCGTTAAGGCCCATGCGACCAAGGATTTCTCTCTCAAACGCACGCATAAGCTTCTCGGAATTCTCACCTTCCTCCATCTTGAAGTTCTTGACAATGACGTTGAGGCTGCGCTTGGCGAGCTCGGCCTCCTCGCGGATATGTGCTACATGTACTGGGCGAGCTCGGCCTCAGGGATATGTGCTACATATACTCCCAACGGATCGTTATTCTGATCGGAGTTATGTTCCAATTCAATTCAATTCAAACATGAATCTCGAAATGCATAACTCACGCATGCTCAAAAGCAACGTGCACATGGGCTGGACTATACGCGCACTCTTCGAAAAGATCTATTACAGGGCCGGATCACTCAATACCTGGCCTGTGTACTTGATTTCACACCAACGAATTTCATGTTTCAAGTAAATCACACAGAAAGTAAAAGGTCGTGTTGACCAGTCAGTGCCAGGCTGATTGCTCGCACAACCAGTACCGCCCCGAACACTGAGCCAACCAGACTGGCTGGAGCCTTACCAGTTGTCATGCCGGTGCCCCAACGTCCCTCATATCAAAGTACGCAGGTCCGTTATTGGGGCAATACCAGAGCTTTGCCCGAACCTTTCACTCTGGGAAGATCAAGCCTACCATAGTCGTACACTATGCTCAGCGTCCTTACTCGGGGAACGGACAGCAGGATGGGCGGATCATTAGATCAAACATTGTGTGTGAGAAACATAGGCATGCCACCATGAATTTGGTGCTAAAGGATGGAAAAGCTGGACCCGTTTGCAAATTTCCTTTGGACGTTTCACGTCGCTCCATGTACAACATGGGACCACGGGCATGCAGCTCCTGGCTCGCCTCGTCAAGCGCGGGGCACTTTAGACAAACTCAAGAGGTTTCCACGGCCCCATGATGGTAGGTCTTGAACCCTGCAGGTGGGCCGGGGGGATAAAGAAACGCAGGCAGTATCATCAGGGGCATGCAGCGGCATTTAGAGCAAAGGTCCCATCCCGAAGGTTGTGAAGGTGCTGCGTCTGTAGAGAAGGTGTATTAGCACCTGAGCTATCAGAGCTGGCTACTACGTTGACGGACCTATTATCATTATGACAACAAAAAACTTAAGGACACGATTTCCAAGCACCCGATATGAGGCCCATTCCTCACACGGCACCCATGATTCATGCATGAGCTGCCATAAACACAAAGTCTCAAAACAAAATTACACATAACAAACATAAATGGAAACACTTGGACATTGAATCAAACACATTGCCACCCACGCCTGATTGTTGTCGGCTACCATGGTTCACAGGGTCATGGAAAGCCGACATACTTCCAGCCAGTCACACGACCCTGCCAACAACCTTCTGCCTGGCCTGCCCCTTGCCTTGTCACCGCGATGCCTCGACTGAGCAGATGGCAACTGGTCGAAACCTGGTAACCCCATGACCACCCCTACGGCCCGACAGCCAGCGCTACCTTTCTTTTGCAGAACTGCGCCTTGTTTGCGAAGACTGCGTTGCCCTATACTCAAGCAACCTAATAGCATAATCGCTACACACTTTCCTGGCCCATACCCAGCATTTAATCTGACTATTCATAATAATTGAAATAGTTGTAACAATAATGAGGTATAGTAAAGCTGCGTGCGCACCTGCTGCCCCCAATCCCAGCAAGATGATCACTCTATGTAAGTCAGCTTAGAACAGTCATAGTGATATAGTATAGTAGTAGGTTAATTACTCCGTATCTCCCCGTTGGGAACAAGTGATTAGTTGACCGATGACCAACTGGGCGCGCAGCGCCCAGCAGGTCTACCACGCTTATAGTTGAGGTTTAAAGCAGCGATAGATGCATACTGTCCTGCGTTCGAATCCAGAATTGTACCAAGTCTTTCAATACACTTTCCTCATGCTTGGTGTTGCCTGCTGCGGCTGTGCCCAGCAGGATGACGGCAATAAACAAATGATATGACAACTTGGTAATGACTGAATAGTTTCCACTAAAACAGGGTGTTGCCTTCTGCGGCTGAGCCCAGAAGGATGACCGTCATCAAGCGTCAGGGCTAGAGCAAGGATGCCAGGTCGGGGGGTACAAGGTCGGTTTGTTGTGGGCACCTACCTGCCGCGGCCATGCCCAGCAGGATGACCATGGCCAGCTGAAAGCGGTTGATGGATGCAATTGTGCGCAAGCCACGAACAAAGAACTTCTTTGTCCCCTGCACCGCGCGCCCGACGATGCCGTGCGGCGCCGAGTGTGCGTCGACCTGCGCAAAGCATACGTGCCGGGACACGCGGTGGGAACAAGAAACAAAAGTAAAAACAGCGTTAATGGTGGGCGGAGGGCGGGATAGCCACAAGCGCATTTCGCCAGATTGTCGGGGGGGGGGGGGGGGGGGGGGGGGGGCTATGACACGAGTCAGTGCCTGTCCATATGAAGCATTCACTATCATCGTCATTCGTGTGACAGTGTCACCTTGTCACACACGCAGGCAGGCAGGCAGGCGGGTAGGTAGGTAGGTAGGTAGGTAGGTAGGTAGGAAGGAAGGAAGGAAGGAAGGAAGGAAGGAAGGAAGGAAGGAAGGAAGGAAGGAAGGAAGGAAGGAAGGAAGGAAGGAAGGAAGGAAGGAAGGAAGGAAGGAAGGAAGGAAGGAAGGAAGGAAGGAAGGAAGGAAGGAAGGAAGGAAGGAAGGGAAGGAAGGAAGGAAGGAAGGAAGGAAGGAAGGAAGGAAGGAAGGAAGGAAGGAAGGAAGGAAGGAAGGAAGGAAGGAAGGAAGGAAGGAAGGAAGGAAGGAAGGAAGGAAGGAAGGAAGGAAGGGAAGGAAGGAAGGAAGGAAGGAAGGAAGAAGGAAGGAAGGAAGGAAGGAAGGAAGGAAGGAAGGAAGGAAGGAAGGAAGGAAGGAAGGAAGGAAGGAAGGAAGGAAGGAAGGAAGGAAGGAAGGAAGGAAGGAAGGAAGGAAGGAAGGAAGGAAGGAAGGAAGGAAGGAAGGAAGGAAGGAAGGAAGGAAGGAAGGAAGGAAGGAAGGAAGGAAGGAAGGAAGGAAGGAAGGAAGGAAGGAAGGAAGGAAGGAAGGAAGGAAGGAAGGAAGGAAGGAAGGAAGGAAGGAAGGAAGGAAGGAAGGAAGGAAGGAAGGAAGGAAGGAAGGAAGGAAGGAAGGAAGGAAGGAAGGAAGGAAGGAAGGAAGGAAGGAAGGAAGGAAGGAAGGAAGGAAGGAAGGAAGGAAGGAAGGAAGGAAGGAAGGAAGGAAGGAAGGAAGGAAGGAAGGAAGGAAGGAAGGAAGGAAGGAAGGAAGGAAGGAAGGAAGGAAGGAAGGAAGGAAGGAAGGAAGGAAGGAAGGAAGGAAGGAAGGAAGGAAGGAAGGAAGGAAGGAAGGAAGGAAGGAAGGAAGGAAGGAAGGAAGGAAGGAAGGAAGGAAGGAAGGAAGGAAGGAAGGAAGGAAGGAAGGAAGGAAGGAAGGAAGGAAGGAAGGAAGGAAGGAAGGAAGGAAGGAAGGAAGGAAGGAAGGAAGGAAGGAAGGAAGGAAGGAAGGAAGGAAGGAAGGAAGGAAGGAAGGAAGGAAGGAAGGAAGGAAGGAAGGAAGGAAGGAAGGAAGGAAGGAAGGAAGGAAGGAAGGAAGGAAGGAAGGAAGGAAGGAAGGAAGGAAGGAAGGAAGGAAGGAAGGAAGGAAGGAAGGAAGGAAGGAAGGAAGGAAGGAAGGAAGGAAGGAAGGAAGGGAAGGAAGGAAGGAAGGAAGGAAGGAAGGAAGGAAGGAAGGAAGGAAGGAAGGAAGGAAGGAAGGAAGGAAGGAAGGAAGGAAGGAAGGAAGGAAGGAAGGAAGGAAGGAAGGAAGGAAGGAAGGAAGGAAGGAAGGAAGGAAGGAAGGAAGGAAGGAAGGAAGGAAGGAAGGAAGGAAGGAAGGAAGGAAGGAAGGAAGGAAGGAAGGAAGGAAGGAAGGAAGGAAGGAAGGAAGGAAGGAAGGAAGGAAGGAAGGAAGGAAGGAAGGAAGGAAGGAAGGAAGGAAGGAAGGAAGGAAGGAAGGAAGGAAGGAAGGAAGGAAGGAAGGAAGGAAGGAAGGAAGGAAGGAAGGAAGGAAGGAAGGAAGGAAGGAAGGAAGGAAGGAAGGAAGGAAGGAAGGAAGGAAGGAAGGAAGGAAGGAAGGAAGGAAGGAAGGAAGGAAGGAAGGAAGGAAGGAAGGAAGGAAGGAAGGAAGGAAGGAAGGAAGGAAGGAAGGAAGGAAGGAAGGAAGGCACGCAGGCACGCAGGCACGCAGGCACGCAGGCACGCAGGCACGCAGGCACGCAGGCACGCAGGCACGCAGGCACGCAGGCACGCAGGCACGCAGGCACGCAGGCACGCAGGCACGCAGGCAGGCAGGCAGGCAGGCAGGCAGGCAGGCAGGCAGGCAGGCAGGCAGGCAGGCAGGCAGGCAGGCAGGCAGGCAGGCAGGCAGGCAGGCAGGCAGGCAGGCAGGCAGGCAGGCAGGCAGGCAGGCAGGCAGGCAGGCAGGCAGGCAGGCAGGCAGGCAGGCAGGCAGGCAGGCAGGCAGGCAGGCAGGCAGGCAGGCAGGCAGGCAGGCAGGCAGGCAGGCAGGCAGGCAGGCAGGCAGGCAGGCAGGCAGGCAGGCAGGCAGGCAGGCAGGCAGGCAGGCAGGCAGGCAGGCAGGCAGGCAGGCAGGCAGGCAGGCAGGCAGGCAGGCAGGCAGGCAGGCAGGCAGGCAGGCAGGCAGGCAGGCAGGCAGGCAGGCAGGCAGGCAGGCAGGCAGGCAGGCAGGCAGGCAGGCAGGCAGGCAGGCAGGCAGGCAGGCAGGCAGGCAGGCAGGCAGGCAGGCAGGCAGGCAGGCAGGCAGGCAGGCAGGCAGGCAGGCAGGCAGGCAGGCAGGCAGGCAGGCAGGCAGGCAGGCAGGCAGGCAGGCAGGCAGGCAGGCAGGCTGGCAGGCTGGCAGGCTGGCAGGCTGGCAGGCTGGCAGGCTGGCAGGCTGGCAGGCTGGCAGGCTGGCAGGCTGGCAGGCTGGCAGGCTGGCAGGCTGGCAGGCTGGCAGGCTGGCAGGCTGGCAGGCTGGCAGGCTGGCAGGCTGGCAGGCTGGCAGGCTGGCAGGCTGGCAGGCTGGCAGGCTGGCAGGCTGGCAGGCTGGCAGGCTGGCAGGCTGGCAGGCTGGCAGGCTGGCAGGCTGGCAGGCTGGCAGGCTGGCAGGCTGGCAGGCTGGCAGGCTGGCAGGCTGGCAGGCTGGCAGGCTGGCAGGCTGGCAGGCTGGCAGGCTGGCAGGCTGGCAGGCTGGCAGGCTGGCAGGCTGGCAGGCTGGCAGGCTGGCAGGCTGGCAGGCTGGCAGGCTGGCAGGCTGGCAGGCTGGCAGGCTGGCAGGCTGGCAGGCTGGCAGGCTGGCAGGCTGGCAGGCTGGCAGGCTGGCAGGCTGGCAGGCTGGCAGGCTGGCAGGCTGGCAGGCTGGCAGGCTGGCAGGCTGGCAGGCTGGCAGGCTGGCAGGCTGGCAGGCTGGCAGGCAGGCAGGCAGGCAGGCAGGCAGGCAGGCAGGCAGGCAGGCAGGCAGGCAGGCAGGCAGGCAGGCAGGCAGGCAGGCAGGCAGGCAGGCAGGCAGGCAGGCAGGCAGGCAGGCAGGCAGGCAGGCAGGCAGGCAGGCAGGCAGGCAGGCAGGCAGGCAGGCAGGCAGGCAGGCAGGCAGGCAGGCAAGCAGGCAGGCAAGCAGGCAGGCCCGCAGGCCCGCAGGCAGGCAGGCAGGCAGGCCCGCAGGCCCGCAGGCACACAGGCACACAGGCACAAAGGCACGCCGCCGGTATGTAGGCCAAAGCAACATAACCAATATAAAGCATGTTCTATAAGATGGTTGGTAGTATTATAGGATGGTTGACTATTATATAAGATGGTTGAATTTTGATTTCAAAAAGCTGAGCTACGCATCCACTCCAACTTAAAAAAATCTTCCGTGGACAACTCCACCTCACCATCTCCGTAGCCAGATAGCAGCCCATCCCAACTATGTCCAGATGCACCAAACATGCTTGATTAGGTGTATATGCATTGACCGTCCCTACAAAAAACCCGCCATCCAAGCCAGCCACCTCACCATCTCCATGTCCAGGTACAGGTCCTTCCCGCCCTTGCCCCCCGGCTGCAGCAGCATCGCCTCGAGCTGCACGTTCTGCATCTCCCGCAGCGCCTCCAGCCGCTTCTCCTCCGCAGGGTCCTTGGACGCTGCCGCCGCCACCGCGACGCCGTGCCGCCGCTTGCCCTCCCCAGGCGCTCCCCCCCATCCCTCATCTCCACCCCTAGAAATGCCCCCAAGCGCGCCATGTCGTGCTCCCCCGCACCGCCTGACCCGGCCGAGGGCCCTTCCCTCCGCACCGGCCTCACGGCGCCGTCAGCCCACGAGGGGCTGGCAGCCGATGAATCGGGGCTGGCTCGGTCCGCGTCGCGCTCGGCGGCAACCCGCGACTCGTGCGCCATCGCGGTCGCGTTGGCGAGCGTGCGGCGCACGCCAGAGACCAGGAAGCGCAGCGCGGCGACAAACTGGCGGCGGCGGGCGAGCTCCTCCTCGCTCACGTGGAACGTGTCGGGCGCGAGCGAAGTGACCTTGATGACCTTGTCAAACTCGTCCAGCTGCCGAGACCGCGGGAGTGTACAGGTCCAAATAACAGGTACGAAGAGGTGGAATAGACAGGGGTAGGAGGGGGGTCAGCGGACACGAGATGAGCACAGGGATATCGGATGAGGAAAATGAAGGGTAACGAGATACGTGTCAAAATCGTCCAGGTGGCGGACGGTGAATAGGAAAAGACAAAGGAATGAAGGGACGGGAAACTCAAGCAAGTGGGAAGCAAGTGGGTTCTCAAAATCGTCCAGCTGGCGGGCGGGATGACAGAGTGGAGGTCAGAGGATGCAAAAAGTGCACAGGGATGTCGAAAAAGGAAGATAGAGGGTAGTGGGACACGTGTCAAACTTGTCCTGCTGGCAGGTGAAGAGTAGGGAAGCAAAGTACAGGAAAGTAGGCGAAAGTAAAACAAGCTACAGGTCAGTGTGCGGCTGGTCAAACTTGCCCAGCTGGCGGGAAGGAGAGAAGAAGAAGACAAAATAGGTAGAAAGAAACAGAGGTGAGGAGAGGATACATGGAGTCCCAGTACCCATCAAGGATGATAGGGCAACTGGAACAAAAGCAGTACAACGGTATTGAAAAAAAGTCCGAGATCATTACTTAGATCATGTGTTGGTATGCTGTTGAATCCCTCCCTCCCTCCCTCCCTCCCTCCCTCCCTCCCTCCCTCCCTCCCTCCCTCCCTCCCTCCCTCCCTCCCTCCCTCCCTCCCTCCCTCCCTCCCTCCCTCCCTCCCTCCCTCCCTCCCTCCCTCCCTCCCTCCCTCCCTCCCTCCCTCCCTCCCTCCCTCCCTCCCTCCCTTCCTCTGCTATTTGCAGCGCAGAAGCCAAGCTAAAGTCATCAGTTGGCATATAACCATATTACAGGCGCAAACAAGCAGATGCATGGGTATAGAACATACAAAGAAACTGCTAAAAACTTTGGCAAACATATTGCTGTTACTTGAAGACGAGGAAATGGCAAGCATATGATTGCATTTAAATTTCTATTCTTATCGTGCTAAGAACTTTTCTTTGAATTCAAGTACCGCACCTGCCATTCGATGCTGTCGCATGCAGCAATCAACTCGCGCTCCGTGCATTCATCGTCAAGTATCCCGTCCTCGCTTCCCTCCTTTTTCTCAATCTGGCCACCTCTTCTTCGGCTTTGCCATAGCCGAAATCGCTCCTGCAGCCTATCGCTAGCGTCTTGCACATCATCTGCTGCACTGTAAAAAGGATCAACTGCCCAAACGCGATTCATCGCTCGAAGTTGGCTGATCCGTATGTAAACACGTTACGGCAAATAATCTGTAATATAAAACACTGTTTCAAGCTCCGTCAATAACAGAGGCACAGCCGCATGTCACAACGTGTTAGGAAAGGATTTTTTCCCGAAAGTAAAACGGTGTAACAAAAAAGTGTTCGTCATGTCTACAACGGTAAGACAAATGCGTCTCTTTGACCAGTATAAAACCGCCTCCTTGACTTACAACGGAGCGCGCGTTTTCATCCAAGAGGTGGTTAAATGTAGTCGTTAGTTGTACATGAGGTATAATCACAACGACGCCATGGCTTGGACTCGCGTAAGTATATATCCGCCATATTTCTGGCCTGCGCTGGTTGTCTCCTTGATATGTATCCGCTGGACGTTGCGATTTGGCTTTGGTATAACTGGTGAAGCCGTCATAATGAGTTGGCACCTGTCAGCTGTTGTCACCAAATATTTGCGAAATTACGAGCAGCCCAACACTGGTATCTGACGGTATCTTTGCACGCGCAGGAGGCCTGACGGTTTGTGGCCACGAAGTACGCGGAAGGGCCGGGAAGAGCCAAGTTCGAGCAATTTCTACGGTTCGGATCTGGATGAAGTGTGGGAAACAACAACAACAACAACAACAACAACAACAACGGTTCTGGAGCCGGCAGAGCAGAGCGAGGCACGGAGAAACTGGGTGCATGAAGAACACCAGGCAGCGACATGCCTTGATTGCCTTCGTGCTTTCCGGCTGCCAGGCTTCGTACGTTGCTGTTGTTGTTGCTGTTGTTGTTGTTGTTGTTGTTGTTGTTGTTGTTGTTGTTGTTGTTGTTGTTGTTGTTGTTGTTGTTGTTGTTGTTGTTGTTATGTCCCACGCGTTCGTACCTAGTACAACGACGGCGTGGGACACAACAACAACAACAACAACAACGACGGCGGGTCGGCGGCACCAATTTAGATCTTGTGTACCGTATATTTGGAATCTGTACTAGTAACAATATCAACGTGTCTAAAACAACAACGACAACGCTGTAAGGAACCACCCACACAACAACGACAACGGTCTGGCCGGGTCGCGGGCCGCGGCGTTCGCTCGCCAATTTTCATGCCATGCGAAGTACATGAACGCAAGCGGGCAACATCTCTGTTCAGCGTTCAGAAATTCCCTTGCACGAATCTGACGGGATCAAGGTGCCATTCTGGGCTCTGGCCGTATCAAAGCGCTACTACAGTACTCACAAGCCTTGGCAGGACAGTGCGAATTTACGCGAAAGGGCAAAAATAATGGCCATGGCTTCAGCTGCCAGGCTTCAGCAAGCGATTTTATTACTGTTAGACCTGGTGCGTGCGCAAGGAGTCTTAAACGCAGATGGCACAGATGTCAGAAGCGTAAACCAGCTGACAGCGTAGGGCAACATGGCGGTCATGGTTTTGTGCAAGATGAATTTGTGCAAGATGAAGTGATGAAAATGAAGGCCGTCATGTCTTCTTGCGGTATTCTTTGCAAGACCTCGTCCAATGTACGACATGGCAGGTTTTCCAGAGTGCATGGCCCCAGCGAGTCCAGAACGTACAGGTGCCTATGACAGCTTTCCATAGCTAATGGACATTCATGAACAAGGATGCAGCCCTCGCAGAGATTCAAGTCTCATCGACATCTCGCCTTCAGCCTACGCCGTCGAGCTGACGGCGTTCTCTCCTGCATCGGAACATGGGAAGTCCCCGCAGCGTTCCCCTCACTCGCACGTAAGGATTTCTCTATCTCTTTTTCCCGCGTATTTTCATGTGAACGATACAGCCATGGTACAGGGCTCATCAGACTAAGCTTTAGCGTACTGAGAGAGTTTCGGGCCCCTTTGCTTGTCATGCATTTGAAGCATTAGCGCGAGACCAGCCGAGTCATTTCTTCCGCCTAGCTGTCAAGCTTGCCTGTCCAAAATATCCAACAATTTGCGAAGGAATGCCGAAACCAATATTCAATTGATCTCACATGCTCAGTATAAGCACCAGAGGGAAACGGTAACAACTGCCGGCACCTTGTAACATCTTTTGTGAACACAGCAGGGAATAATGCGGGTTCCTTTATTCATGCAAGAATGCCCGTGTCATCTATTGCAGGCATGGAAACGCATGCATGAAGTTCCTCTAACAATTGGGAGTTCTGAGGTTGGACAAATGTCCTAGATGCTCACAAGTGACCGGCTTCAATTCTACATGTCTGGCATAGTTTCCTGTTAAGTTCGTTCCTTGTCTGCATGCCGCGGTATTCAGATTTTATCTCGTGACTTACACGCCTTATTTTGGTTGTGTATGATGAGTTCACTGCCTCGTGTGCTTCTGACGTTCGGCCTCCTTCAGCCTCCTTCAGCCTCCTTCAGCCTCCTTCAGCCTCCTTCAGCCTCCTTCAGCCTCCTTCAGCCTCCTTCAGCCTCCTTCAGCCTCCTTCAGCCTCCTTCAGCCTCCTTCAGCCTCCTTCAGCCTCCTTCAGCCTCCTTCAGCCTCCTTCATCCTCCTTCAGCCTCCTTCAGCCTCCTTGTTATTCTGACCCCTTTCATGAACATACATTTTGTTTGTGAAGAAGACAGATGGGCTGCCCTTATCGATGGCATCACAAATAGCTATAAGAAAAGCCTTGGACCAAGTGCCTATTTCTGAACATGCCTATCGTGCCCTCACGTGTTTCTGCTTTCGGAAATGATTGAGCTCCCCACATTCGTGCTCATCGCACCATCACATTCCCACTCTCGAAACCAACAACCAGGATGCGCATCCCTCGGACCCCGCCGCCCTGGACATCCCTGCTCCGCTGACGTTCACCCCGCGCCCTGGGGGCATGGAAGCCTTCTCTGTCGATGGGAGCTTTGCGGCCCATGCGCCGAGCCTGAGCCAGCACTCTCTCACTACGGACAAGGCGTCACCATCAACCCCCTCCCAGAGCCCTGCCCCGGTCAAGGCTTTGCCCCGCCACCTGCGCATCTGCACTGACCGGGAATCGCTTGCTGCGAGGGACGCGACGACGGCGAGGGCGGGCGAGTTGAGCGCGGCCAACAGCACACCGAACAGTGCGGTTGGATTGCTGGCAGACATCTCCTCGCCTTCGGGGGTATGGTTGAGGGGAGAGGAGGCCCTGGCGGGGGGGGGCGGCAAGGCCAGGGGCGTGCCTCACCCCTTGTCATTCAAGGGGCGCATGTCGAGTATTTTCCGTCAGCCATCAGCAATTCCAGTGAGTGTGGGTGTCCAGTTGATTGCTCATTGGCCTAGTTTGGTCTTCCCACGGGTTTGGTGGATGTCGTAGACGTTGCTTTTGGCCTGGTTGGAGCTTTCTGGCGCTAGCATTTTTGTCACTGATTCATACCCAATCATTCTAGAGGCCTGTCCAGGTAGTTTTGAGGGTAGTCTTGAGAGTCTGGGTCGTGGCAGGCCACCGTTGCATCATCGCATGTTACCATTCGGGCCCCTGGCCAGGCATTCCTTGGAATGTGGGCCTACCAACGGTCTCCAGAAAACCGGTTACGATTAGGGAACGCTAGTCGTGGGGCTTGTATTCAAGAATTCAATACGAGAGGGAACGGTGCTAAGGAGATCCATGGCAAATATCCACTGCTGCTAGAGGTCCTGTGTTTCAAATCCAGTAAGTATGGTACCAAAACTTCACTGATGGCTGTTCCACATCCTGATCTCGAGGAAGCGCTTTCGTGACGAGCCTTCCATGGGATCCCAGGGCGGCCGCACGAATAACAAGTAACAGTACGACTGCCAGTATCAATAACACTAGCAGTGATCATGCCAGTCCCAGTAACTGCGAGATTAGCAGCAGCAACAAAACCGACACCAATTCCAGTAACAGGAACCCATTGGCAGGTATTATAACAAGTCCCCCACGTGCTCCTACCCAACGTGCGCCCCAGGTGGAGGACGTGGGCAAGCCGCCCGAAGAAGGGCTGAGCCCATCTCCAAAGATTCCTGGCTCGGGCCGACGGAGCGCCAAATCCAGCCCCCGAATCACCGCCGCCGACCGCCAGCGCTTCGCCGAGGCGCTCTCCTGGGAGGCCCAGGGCGACCTGGCGCTGGAGCAGTCCATCCGAGGGGGCTCGGTACGGTCGGGTGGGGTGGGTGTGGCGCGGTCGCCGCTGTCGACGCGAGGGCGGCGGCGCAGTGGGGCGCGACGGCCAAGGAGCGGCCTGTTGCGCACGATGGGCTTGCTGCAGTCGCGGCGGGACCGGCTGCGGCGGTGGGGCAAGGAGTTGCTGCACCGAATGGAGGCACCTGCGCCCGTGCGCGCCGTGCGGTAGGTTCGGGTGGTGGCCAGGGGGAGCGGTGGCCTGTCGGAAGGAAACCGGCAGAGCTTACGAAAATCGAGTACTCTATTAAAGACGATGTCTTAAGTTGTTAGAATAGACTGGCAGAGGGGACGGGGCATAGGAATCGGGCAGGAGAGCCTATAGCTTTGCTTGGCAATCACCTTTGTTGAGGTGGTTGGATTTCAGTTCTGTAGGACTGGAGTTCTTGTCCACTCCCCCAACTTCGGGTCATACAAGGGAGCACGAGCTGTTTCTTATCTGCACTCAACAGGCTTGGGCCAGGATGGCAAAATGGGAGCTAGAGCACCAGCAGGATTCGCCGAATAAGATGCTGTTGTTACATGTATGGTGTTGTTACCGCGGCTCATGTCTGGCCTGTGCTGTTTAGGGTTTAGGGTGTAGGGTGTAGGGTGTAGGGTGTAGGGTGTAGGGTGTAGGGTGTAGGGTGTAGGGTGTAGGGTGTAGGGTGTAGGGTGTAGGGTGTAGGGTGTAGGGTGTAGGGTGTAGGGTGTAGGGTGTAGGGTGTAGGGTGTAGGGTGTAGGGTGTAGGGTGTAGGGTTTAGGGTTTAGGGTGTAGGGTTTCGGGTGTAGGGTTCTCTTGTTCAGATACTTCCTGCCCCCGCCCACCCCCCCCCCCCCCCGCCCACCCCCCCCCCCCGCGCCCAACTACCGCTAGCAATGGTGATTCCATTGGCAGCTGTGGCATTTTGTGGGTGGTGGGGTGGGAGAGACTTTGCGTGGCAGAGACATTCATTACTGCGTGGCAGCGACATTCATTACTGCGTGGCAGAGGCAGTGGGGACACTATGAGAATGTGCGGCAGAGACATTGCAGCAGGTGGTAGGGCCTGCAGGTATGTGGCAGGGAGCATAAGGTCACATAGATGTGATAGGGGACATGGTGCTGTGTAGAACCCTAAACCCCACTTAGTAGACGCCAATGGAAATTGTCTCAGCACGTATAGTATGTTGGCTTCGCCCTTTGTTCGAACCCTTGGTTCTTCCGAAAATGGGCTCCGCCGGCGAAAGTTTTAACGTGAACGCTACAATGCACGGTACTTGATATGGATGTGATAGGGGACATGGTGCTATGTAGACGATATAATGTGATTTGGTGATTTAATATCTGTAATGCATCTTCAGCATCAATACCTCGTGTGGGCAACTCTATGCCTGTTTACACCTAACTATTTCCCCACCACCATCTTTTCCCATTTCATCACCCTTACGACTTCATCCTACTAATTTACCTTACGAGCTCACCCTTCTATTACACCCTACTTAACATCGCCGCCCGATTGATTCTGCCAACTGACTCACCCTATCATCTCCCCCCCCCCCCCCCCTTTCGACTGCTTCCTTTGGTGTCCATGCCAGCAAAGCGGCCCAGTCCGTGGTCCAGTGGCCCTACTTTGACCGCATCATCCTGGTCGTCATCGTGGCCAACTGCATCTTCCTGGGCATCTACGACCCGCTGTCGCCGCCGGGGTCGCGCTTCAACCACGCGCTGTGGATCGCTGAGGTCTTCTTCATCATCGCGTTCATGGCCGAGATGTTGTTTAAGGTGAGAAGCGGGGGAGGTGGTAACATGTAAAAGGTGAGAAGAGGGGGAGGGGGGTCACATGTAAAAGGTGAGAAGAGGGGGAGGGGGTCACATGTAAAAGGTGAGAAGAGGGGGAGGGGGGTCACATGTAAAAGGTGAGAAGAGGGGGAGGGGGTCACATGTAAAAGGTGAGAAGAGGGGGAGGGGGGTCACATGTAAAAGGTGAGAAGAGGGGGAGGGGGTCACATGTAAAAGGTGAGAAGAGGGGGAGGGGGGGTCACATGTAAAAGGTGAGAAGAGGGGGAGGGGGGTCACATGTAAAAGGTGAGAAGAGGGGGAGGGGGGGCACGCCGTCGATCACTAGGTTGTGAATAAGGATGCGTCGATCACTAGGATGTGAATAAGGATGCGTCGATCACTAGGATGTGAATAAGGATGCGTCGATCACTAGGATGTGAATAAGGATGCGTCGATCACTAGGATGTGAATAAGGATGCGTCGATCACTAGGATGTGAATAAGGATGCGTCGATCACTAGGATGTGAATAAGGATGCGTCGATCACTAGGATGTGAATAAGGATGCGTCGATCACTAGGATGTGAATAAGGATGCGTCGATCACTAGGATGTGAATAAGGATGCGTCGATCACTAGGATGTGAATAAGGATGCGTCGATCACTAGGTTGTGAATAAGGATGCGTCGATCACTAGGATGTGAATAAGGATGCGTCGATCACTAGGATGTGAATAAGGATGCGTCGATCACTAGGATGTGAATAAGGATGCGTCGATCACTAGGATGTGAATAAGGATGCGTCAACCACACACTGTGGATCGAGGAGATCTTGCTGTGGATGACCAGATCTCCTTCCTTGTCCTGTTCATGGTTGGGTTTTTTAATTTAGCAATGATTGATGATCCGTAGAGGCCTAGACAAAAAGGTGCTCTGAGGTCGCAATTGAGATTTGTTTCAACAAATTTGGGAAAGTATCCTTTTAACATAATTTTTTGGTAGTGAGACGGAAGCATCGTTGGTGCAGCTCGGTTGTGCTGCCTGCTGCCTGTCGTGACAATCCTTTTGAGGCTACTGAGCACATTCGAGCGATGCGAGGTATAGGGCCAGGTTTGTGTGTGATGTAACAAGACTTGGGATCTACCCTTTGTAGATATGGCGATGGAGCTCTGCTTTGACCAGAGCAATAGGCAGGTCAGAAGGGGGCATTCTTAATGATGGCCTGAATAGCATTGGCGATCATCCTCAAGATGTTGACTCGTGCAGGAGTGGGTGGCATGGCCCCTATGCCAGCGCAAAGGGGCATTCTTATTTGCCTACCGGTGGGTATGTGGGAAGTTGGGTGCCGTGTGAATTGCACACTCACTTCACGTGCCCACGCGTGTGCATGTGTTTTTGTATTCGGTTTCCCTTTGTCTGCTGGCCTGCGCTGGGATCTGGAGCGTGCAGATGGCAGCATATGGCTTGATTCTGGGTCCTAAGACCTACTTTCGGAGCCTGTGGAACATCGTGGATTTCATCGTGGTAAGCAGTCACTGCTCAGCGCCCGCTTTTCCTTGGCCCTGTTGTGTATGGCCTTGTTGTTTATCCTGCACGTGGGTTACCTAACCAGACTGCGAGCCCTGTTGCAATATTCCAGTTATTGCTAGTTTATGCTAGTCTATGGAGGTAATCTGGTGTAATCTATTGCCTTGCAACCGTGTGGGCAGCGGGCGTCAGAGCTACAGCCCCCTGTCCTCATCACTCCCCCATTCTCCCCCGCTAGGAGGCGTACAGGACTGCGAAGGAATTTTTATGCTTTTTAAAATGTTTTTTTTTTCGGGGTGGTGACTCATTATCTTAGGTGTCAGACTATGACTCTGAAAAATATACCGCAAGTATGGAAAAGCGGGCTTTCAAACAAGGTTTAGATCCCAAGTTCTTTGCCAGGCTTATGGTCACAGGCTTATGGTCATGTCTTATGTTTTATGGTGGCTGACCATAGCGATATTTTTATCTGGTTGTACATGGTTTCCTTGCTTCTCGCTGGCTGGCCCTGCCCCAGGTGATTGCCTCCTGCATCTCGGTGGCGGGTGACAGCAACCTGAGCGGGCTGCGGGCACTGCGCGTGCTGCGGCCGCTGCGCACCCTGGACGCGATGCCAGGCGTCCGCATCATGGTGCGCCCTTTTGCCTTGTATGGGTGCTTGGTTCTTGTGTATAGTCATGTGGGTATGTGTCCGCATCATGGTGCGCCCTTTTGCCTTGTATGGGTGCTTGGTTCTTGTGTATAGTCATGTGGGTATGTGTCCGCATCATGGTGCGCCCTTTTGCCTTGTATGGGTGCTTGGTTCTTGTGTATAGTCATGTGGGTATGTGTCCGCGTCATGGTACGACCTTTTGCCTTGTATGGGTGCTTGGTTCTTGTGTATAGTCATGTGGGTATGTGTCCGCGTCATGGTACGACCTTTTGCCTTGTATGGGTGCTTGGTTCTTGTGTATAGTCATGTGGGTATGTGTCCGCGTCATGGTGCGCCCTTTTGCCTTGTATGGGTGCTTGGTTCTTGTGTATAGTCATGTGGGTATGTGTCCGCGTCATGGTGCGCCCTTTTGCCTTGTATGGGTGCTTGGTTCTTGTGTATAGTCATGTGGGTATGTGTCTGCGTCATGGTACGACCTTTTGCCTTGTATGGGTGCTTGGTTCTTGTGTATAGTCATGTGGGTATGTGTCCGCGTCATGGTACGACCTTTTGCCTTGTATGGGTGCTTGGTTCTTGTGTATAGTCATGTGGGTATGTGTCCGCGTCATGGTGCGCCCTTTTGCCTTGTATGGGTGCTTGGTTCTTGTGTATAGTCATGTGGGTATGTGTCTGCGTCATGGTACGACCTTTTGCCTTGTATGGGTGCTTGGTTCTTGTGTATAGTCATGTGGGTATGTGTCCGCGTCATGGTACGACCTTTTGCCTTGTATGGGTGCTTGGTTCTTGTGTATAGTCATGTGGGTATGTGTCCGCGTCATGGTACGACCTTTTGCCTTGTATGGGTGCTTGGTTCTTGTGTATAGTCATGTGGGTATGTGTCTGCGTCATGGTACGACCTTTTGCCTTGTATGGGTGCTTGGTTCTTGTGTATAGTCATGTGGGTATGTGTCTGCGTCATGGTACGACCTTTTGGCCCCTACCGGTGGTAGCTGCAAGATGTGTGTGTGGTGGTGGTGAGGGTGGGGGTGGGGGGGGAGGCAGGGGGTCGGAGAGGGGGGAGGGGGGTGTGCACGTGCATGTGTGTGTGTGTGTGTGTGCGTGCGTGCGCGCATGTGGTATGTGTGATGCTTGTAGCTCATTTCTGGGGTCTCCAGGACCGTTCCACCATGGAAGAGAAACGTAAGATTGCAATGGAGCCTTCAAGGGGGAAGCAATGACCTGGAGGCATGGCGGTCCCGCATGTCATGTGGTACCGCAAAACTGTGTTCTAGTATATCGCACCAGGCTAGCCATGTTTATTTCATCAACACAGGTCACCGCTGGTGTGCACGTCACAGCCACTTGTGAACCTGCCTGTTTTTTTTTTCCCTGTAGCTTTGCACTGGAACTGCTCCTGTAAACTTGGCGGGGTTTTCACCCATCTATAGTGCCCCTGGGGGTCCATCATACCTGAGGGGCCAGTCCCCCCTTCTATGGCCTTGCAAGGCACCCCCCTGGCGTTGGATTGCGAACATGTTGTCCCCAGGCTTTTCTTAACATGCCTATCTTTGACCATTGCGTGCATGCCTTGCGGCGATGGCGCCTTCTGCTGCCGGCCGCCATACATCCTGCAGGTGAAGACCCTGGCGGCCTCCCTGCCCCTCATGGTGGACATTTTTGGCTTCTCGGCGTGGCTATTTATTTTTTTTGGGCTCATCGGCGTCCAGTTTTGGGCTGGCCAGGCGCAAGGGCGGTGCTATCTGATTAATGAGGTGAGTATATCCATTTCTATCTGATTAATGAGGTGAGTATATCCATTTCTATCTGACTAAAGAGGTGAGTATTTCCATTTCTATCTGACTAAAGAGGTGAGTATGTCTGTCCATGGCTTGCGTCGCCGCTCTCGCTTCTTGTCATTTTCCATTTATACATGCTGTGGTCTCCCAACAAGGCCTGTGCTTTGTTTTTCAAGTAAATACAAAAATTGCCGTGGTGTCATGGAGTGGAGTGGGGCGAGTGCCTTTCTTTTCAGTGTTATCTGCTTTCTCCTTTGTCGCGCCCAAGCGCACGCTTTTTGTTCTATTATCTCTTGGTAGGAAGAAAAAGCAAGGGTTCACACCGGTCACTTTCTGGTCTTTTCCCTCTCCTCTGCGTGCATGGTTTCACGAATGCGAGGGGTAAATTGTAGGAGAGCCAGGGATCTTTTCGAAGTGACAAGAGACAAGGATGGGTTCCAAGTACCCATCATCTTAGCGGTGTATGTAGAAGCCTGGGAGTAAGCAAAGCTCAGAGAAGGCTTTGTACAATACGTTGAAATGAGAAGTTTAAGATCTACCGTAAGAAGGATCCTCCTACGTTTTCTTGCTCAAAGTCTTGAATATCGTGCTAAGGTGCTTATTAAGGGTTGGTTCTGGTTTTGCCATGCATTGAATTTCTGGAGATATTACGAGCCCACACACAAGAAACATGATTAGCTGATGCAAGCTTCAATAATTTGCTATCTCCCTGAGCTATTATGTATATCCCACACACAAGAAATATGATTAGCTGATGCAAGATTCAATAATTTGCTATCTCCCTGAGCTATTATATGTATCCAACAAACAAGAAATATGATTAGCTGAGGCAAGCTTCAATAATTTGCTATCTCCCTGAGCTATAGCATTGGAATTGAAGCACCCGAGGAGTGCCTGCCTTGTGAGGCCTTTTATTATATTGTTTGTTTGTTTGATTGATTATTTATTGAACATGTGCAAGGCGACAGGGGACACAATCAGTTCTCGAGGTGAGCTGTATGGGCCTGTCTCTTTAATAGACTAGTACTCTCTTTAATAGACTAGTACTCTCTTTAACAGACTAGTACTCTCTTTAATAGATCAGTACTCTCTTTAATAGAGTAGTACCCTCTTTAATAGATAAGTACTCTCTTTAATAGACTAGTACTCTCTTTAATAGATTAGTACTCTCTTTAATAGATTAGTACCCTCTTCAATAGATTAGTACCCTTAATGTTGGGTACTATTGTACTCTGGGTTCATGATCTTTGGCCCATTGGGGCCCAAACTACCCCGCCCCCTCCTTCCCCCGGGCCCCCATTCCTCCCCCACCCTTCACTTATGCCCATGTCTCTGTGTGTTTGTGTGTGTGTGTGTGTGTACCTTGGGGGGTGGGTGGGGGTGGGTGGGGGGGTGAGGGAGTAAATGTATTTCTTTCCTTAATGATACACCTTCCTTGAAATGGGGGGCCGTTTGCTGTGCTCAAACGGCTGGGGTTGCCACGTCCATGCTCTTATGCTTTGCACCACTTTGCCAACTCTTGCAATTGCCACTTGTCACGCTCTCCCTTGATTGGCCCACGCTGGCAACCGCGCCCACAGGACACGGACGGCGCATTGGTCTTGGGCTCGGACCCCTGGAGGCCGTGCTCACGAAGGGGGGAGTCGGGCAGGGACTGCCCCCGGGGGGAGGTTTGCCTGGAGAGCGGCGAGAACCCCAACATGGGGTACACCAAGTGAGTCGAACGTAATCACTTCAATACACACTAGTAATGAATAAATATTAATGCACGGCAATAACAATGAATGGGGTAGAACGGGGGGAGGCTGTACGGGGGAGCTGCACGGATCCCAACATGAGGTGCCTTATTTGCCTACCAAGGGATCGCAATGGAGTAACAAAGGTTATTAACCAATTGCTTTTTGCTTTCTGACGACAAGGTTATTAGCCCATATATATTGCGTTGCTTTAAAACTCACACCACAGTTTTCTTGACACTAGATTGGATCACATCACGACGAGGTGTTTATAACATGTGAGGTACTGGTACTTGCTGGATGGAGGATCGCATCATGATGAGGTGTTTATAACATGTGAGGTACTGGCACTTGCTGGATGGAGGATCGCATCACGATGAGGTGTTTATAACATGTGAGGTACTGGAACTTGCTGGATGGAGGATCACATCACGACGAGGTGTTTATAACATGTGAGGTACTGGAACTTGCTGGATGGAGTGTCTCATATGTAAGGTTCCTGGACTTGTTGCTGCTGGAATCATATTTATTAGCAGCCGGTTGAAGTTGCTAGCAAGCTGTTAGCGAGTTGTCCGCACATCTCCAGCCATTCAATAGCAAATTGTCAAGTCAATAGCAAGCAGTCAATGAATCCTTGGCAAGTCCTTGACATGCGTGCTGCCACCCCCGCCCCCTCCTCATCCCCCCCCCCCCCCCCCCCTTCCCCCCCTCGCCCACACACACACAGCTTTGACAATATCCTGTGGGCCTTCCTGACCATTTTTGAGGTCTTCTCGCTCGAGGGCTGGGTGGAGAACATGCGCGTCTTCTTCGACGCGCACGGCTGGTTCGCCGTGATCTTCTTTATACTTGTCGTCCTCCTTGGCGCACTGTTCGCTGTCAAGCTCATTGTCGCCGTCATCAGCGCCAAGTTTGCCCAGGTGTGTGTGTGTGTGTATGTGTGTGTGTGCGTGCGTGCGCGCGCGCTTTTACTTGCTGATTGGCCTAGTTCAATAGTCCCATGGGTTTGGTGGACGTTGTAGACGTTGCTGTGGGCCTGGTTGGATCTTTCTGGCGTTTTTGTCACTGATTCTTTCCCATCTTTTCTAGAGGCATGTCCAGGTAGTTTTGAGACTAGTCTCGAGAGTCCGTCCTGCCCACGTTTTGCTGCTGGCATCTGCTGCCCCCTTTTGTCATGCCAGGTGGCGGAGCAAGAGCGCGTGGTCCAGTTCAACGTGGTCGCCAAGCAGGCGCGCATCAAGCTGGAGCGTTCCAAGGCGTTGCCCCCCAAGCGCAGCCTGCACGGGCGCTTCCGATTGCGACTCGCGAGGGCGCTGCGTCACCGCTGGTTCTCAAGTTTCAACTCGGTAAGGAGTTATACCTCGGGGACCAGGGCGGGCGCCAGGAGGCAGGGCAATGGTGAAGCACGGCGGCACGGCTGCCCATATGTCTGGAATCGCGGAAACGTCAGGGGGAGAGCACGGTTGACTTCAGTTCTATTCGGTTCCGTACAGTATAATACAGTTCATTCCATTGGGAGACCCAGAATAGCATGCGCACTCATACCAGTGAGCGCCATAAAGCCTGCTAATTACGGCCATGCGTCCGGTCGGGGCCAAGGATACTCCTGGGCCACAGAGACCAGACACAGTCTACGTAGCAATCCATAAGAAGCTCAGATCAGATATGGTAGATAGGGTAGATAGGGTAGATAGGGTAGATAGGGTAGATAGGGTAGATAGGGTAGATAGGGTAGATAGGGTAGATAGGGTAGATAGGGTAGATAGGGTAGATAGGGTAGATAGGGTAGATAGGGTAGATAGGGTAGATAGGGTAGATAGGGTAGATAGGGTAGATGGGGTAGATAGGGTAGATAGGGTAGATAGGGTAGATGTGGTAGAGTCGGTAGAGTCGTATAGTATAATTCGCTTGTGCACTGGTCTAGAGTACGTGGCTGATCTGACAGGCATGGCTGACCGTGACCCACACACATTTCCACAACAGAATCAACACTGGGAGTGCAGTAGTAATCTAACAGGTTACAAAATTGCATGATAGGGTTTACTCCCAATCACTCCCACGAATTACCAGTCTTTATTGAAACAATGAGTGGACTGGGCCATCATGAATGAATGACAATGGGTGGGCGGGGGAAATATACTACCTAGACGACAAACATCGTTTGGCTATATACCCTTTCGGCCAAGCAGGACAGCCGTTGACAGCCGTCATTGACTTTCCGTGTAACATCCGACTTGCATCACAAACTCCCTACGAAGTTCATTAGCTTTTAAATATTCCTGCGCCTAGTTTCAAGACCACTAGGGCTTGCCCCGCAAAGTGTTTTCGTTGCAAAATATGGCCACCGACAAGTGGCGACTGTCACGTCACTAGCCTGTGACACCGGATTTTCAGCAACGTCGTACATTCCGTACTAGAGCCTAAGGACTAGTGGCACGCAGCCTGACCAATGGTAGCGGGCCCACATGTTGAATTCCCACAATTTCCCATTATTCCCATGTTGAATTTATGATTTAATGGTCGAGCGCCTGCCGTCCGTACGGCCGGCAGGACTTAAAGACGCAGGTACCTGCGGCGGTCTTTCTCGTACCACTACACTAAACTATTTTCAAAGAAATCTGATTTTTACGTACTGTCGTATTCTTCTTTAGCGGATCAAGTCTCCTCAATTCTCTCCCCGTTCTCCCCAACCCCACTTGCTCACACACTCTGGCCCTGGCCTTGCTCACCAACCCACCTTCCCACCCACATACACACACCACACACACTCAGCCCTGGCCACGCTCCCCTGACGCCCTTGCCCCAGCCACCCTTCCCTCGATCATGGCCCTCATCCTGACCCTACCCCCAACCTAGTCCTAACCCTAACTCCAACCCTAACCTAGCCCTAAACCCACGCGGTCCAGTCCTGGCCTTAACCCTACCCCTACCCCTCAACCCCGGCCACGTCCCTGCAGGCGGTTATCCTAGCCAACGTGGTCGTCCTCGCGTGCGAGCATCACGGGATGCCGAGGAGCCGTCACCAGGCGCTCGAATACCTCAACTATGGCTTTGTCTCGCTGTACACGCTCGAGGCGGTCCTCAAGGTGTACGGGTTTGGCCCGCGCGAGTACCTGGCGGACCGCTTCAACTGGCTGGACCTGCTGGTGGTGGTCACCTCGTTGGTTGACGTCGCGCTCGCGGGCGTGGGGTCCATGTCGGGCATTCGCGCGATGCGCATGCTGCGCGTGCTGCGCAGGTGGGCGCCCCAGGGGAGATGGGGCAATTTTTTTTTGTTTTGAGGGGGGGGAGGTAATGGAAGTAATTGGGTGGCGGTGCGAGCCAGATGGCAGTGGGGGCGGGTGAAAGTAGAAGTCATTGTAACGGGAGATACAAAGCCTCCGGACTTACCAACATAAAGGTTGCCGTCAGCCGGGGGCAAGGGAAACAAGGGGACGAGAGGGGGTAGCGAGCATGGAGATATGGGGGAGCCAGGCAGGTGAGTAAGGGTAGCAGGGGGGGCGAAGGGGGGAAGGGGGAAGGGGGAAAGGGGGAAGGGGGAAAGGGGGAAGGGGGGAAGGGGAAGGGGGGAAGGGGGAAGGGGGAAGGGGGGAAGGGGGAAGGGGGAAGGGGGGAAGGGGGGAAGGGGGAAGGGGGAAGGGGGGAAGGGGGGAAGGGGGGAAGGGGGGAAGGGGGAAGGGGGAAGGGGGGAAGGGGGGAAGGGGGAAGGGGGGAAGGGGGAAAGGGGGGAAGGGGGGGAGGGGTTTGAAGGCGTGTTGGAAGTGGGAAGGATATTTGTACTCTCAGGCTGTAATCCAATCTTATGTGCTTACGGTATCAAAGGGTACCGTAGGGTTGGCCGGGGCAGGAGGGGCTGAGGAAAAATAATGAGGGATGGTATGGTGGTCAGTTCCTAACCTGCTAATTAAGATGATTCGACGCTTGGCTTGTCACCTCCATTTTCACTCTCAGCTCCTTTTCCAGCATCCGCCCCCAATACAAGCTCCTTTTCCAGCACCCGCCCCCGATACAAGCTCCTTTTCCAGCACCCGCCCTCAATACAAGCTCCTTTTCCAGCACCCGCCCCCAATACAAGCTCCTTTTCCAGCACCCGCCCTCAATACAAGCTCCTTTTCCAGCACCCGCCCTCAATACCTCGTTCCCTTTTTAAACACATGCCACCCTCCACACTTTCATGCATGAGTTCCTCCCTCGGGCACCTGGCCAGCCCCCCACCCCGCGCCCACCATTCCCACCCTCCGACTTAAAAAACCGGAAGTGGACAAATAAAAGGAAACAACAGTAATGCCATGCTTGTTCAAGTATTCCACGTATTTTAACTTTACCTCCCCCCTTCCCCCTCTTCTTCCTCCTTTCCTGCCCCCCCCCCTGCCCAAGCCCCTTCCCCTTCCCCCGCTCCCCAATCCCTCCTCCCCCCTCTCCAATCCCCTTCTCCCACACCCACCCACACCCACCAGCCTGCGCCTTCTCCGCTCATACAACAAAGTCGGCCACCTGGCGCGCGTCGTGGTGCGCGGGCTGGACGTCCTCAAGGCCTTCTTGGCCATCATGCTCCTCTTCCTCTTCATCTTCACCGTGCTGGGGATGCAGCTCTTTGGCGCGCGGCCCTCGTTGGCGGGTTCCCGCCGCTCGTTCGACTCTTTCTGGGGCGCGGGGCTGACCGTGTTCGAGATGCTCACGGGGAACAGCTGGTCGTCGACGATGCGAGATACAATGTCCGCGACAACACCCTGGGCGGCCTTCTATTCCATTCTGTGGATGGTCGTGGGAAACATGACCCTGCTCGCGCTGTTCCTCGCGATATTGATAGAGAACTTCAGCGTGGACGAGGACTGGGACCTGGGGGGGCCGACGGTGGACCCTGGTAAGCAGGCCGAGGAGGGGGGTCAGGCGCCGGGCGGGATGGGTGAGGGCGGGGAGACGCTCGCGCTGGCAGAGAACAAGTCCGCTCGCGGGCAACAGCAGCAGCAACAGCAACAGCGACAGGTAGGTCTCTGTCATCCATCAGGAACATCTTCAGGGACATGTACTTTTGAGCCTTAGGTAATGGCGTGAAATCGTGGCCATGTGGTTTGTGGTTAGTCTGGATGACAGTGGGTGTGGAGAGTGGGTTCTGCGAATGCGAGCGTGAGAGAGTGTGAGCGAGAGAGTGGGTACAGCAACCCTTGGCCTACACACGCAAAGCAATGTCGGCACAGAGCAGCAGCAGCAGCATCACATGGTACGATTCCAATCTTACTGGAGGGCTTCGCACGGGGTTGAGGTGGCAGTGTGGGGCTTGCTGTGATCATGGGGCCATGGGTACTGATGGGTTGTGGCTTTTTTGGGATCGGTATAGGGGGGATGGTTTGCAGGTTTTGGCTTCGGGGTGCTTCGGGGGGATCGTCTCTGGGAGCATGCTGGTCAGCTCTCCACGGTCATTCTCGCCTCCACGGTCATTTTTTGCGTCGACGGTCAATCTTGCCGCCTTGGGCTCAGCTTGGCAAGGCCATGATCTTTGCCTTGCACCGAGGGAATGCACCCGTGACTGGCTTTGAACGGTGGGCCTGTTTTGTTGGTATGCTGCTGTGACGGAATGCGTTCTACTGCCTCTGGTCCGTGCCATGTCATGATATTACCGTTATTCATATCTTAGTATCAGCGGAGGGAGACCTGAATAATGGGCTCTACCATGTCATGATATGGTCATTTTGCATATCATAGTCTCCGCCACGGGGAGACCTTGAATAATGGGCTCTGCCATGTCATCATATCACCACGATTCATACTACTCCCCTAGTCTCCGCCATGGGGAGACCTTGAATGATGGTTTGGTCAGCTGGGGGTGTTGCCTTGCACGGCGGCTCGCCTAGAAAGTACGTTAATTGTTGTTGAATTGGTCGTGAATCTTGCTGCTGCTCAAACGCCGCCTAGGCCATCCTTTGAGCCATTTAGCATCAGTGACCCATACACAGTTAGGGAGTCATGGCGTGAGTAAATAGACCCTTCCCAGTCTGACCCAAACTGGTTAGTGCCAGGCTGATGTGTTGGGCGTACACCTCAGGCTGAAATGTCGATATGACCGTTGAGGCCTGTTGTTCTTTGGTCCCCCGGTGCATCTCTCGTTTGGATGCTTTCTTTTTGCCCTTGTCGCATTGTACCAGACCAACAACCCGCTAATGATCATCCAGGATGATGCCAACAAGAAGCTTTTTGACTCTCAGGTGGGTGCAGGGGAGCCTGGACAGGGGCCATGGTGTGACACGCCCCTGGACTCTACCGCTTTGCAAGGCAGGCATAGTAAGAAGTGGTTGGAATCCTTTACCAACAACAACGAATTTGTCTGGCCTCACCAGCGACCGCTTTGCAAGGCAACGGCTATTGTTTAGAGGATGAGAAAAGGGTTTGTTGGTGTTTTGGTGGGCAGCTGGCTGCGTTCATCGCAGATGCATGGGTGTTTTCGCAGGTTTTAGAGGGCAGGGTTGCTGAGATTAAGCTCTCTATGAATGAATATTGGCTGTGTTTTACTGGGTCAAAGGGAACACAGAACTGAAGAGCTGGGCTTGCACTAATCAACTTGGTCATGCGGTCAACTAAGTAGTTACTAATTATTTCCACTTGTATCCGGTTAGTTACTGTTCAATTGCTAACTAAACAGTTTTAGTCATCGACTTCTTATGATTGGCCTCTTGTTGACAACCAGTTGACCACGCCTGGTGTGGGACACGTATCACCAGGCTCGTGGTCATGGGAAAGCGCGCCTGTATGTGCCTGCCAATCAAAGCTGCGGGCTCTCGGTGTCCACCCTTGTTGGTGACCCTGGCTGGCAGTATTTCACTAGTCATGCACTACTGTGCAAGCTGATAAAACAATTAGGAAAATGGACGGCTCAGCTCTTGCTGTATAATTACTATGCCTGCTGCATCAACGGTATATGCCTGATGTATCATCCATCATGTTTTCAATGTTGCCAAACACTGGCTGACCTGATTTACAGACTGTCGCGGTCAGTTGGTGTTTTTCTATTGGTTGTCCTTCACAACCAATAGAAAAACTGTATACTTGCCCCTGCTTGCTATGTTCCCCACTCTGGTGCTGCGCATCAAGCTATTGCTGCAAATGTACTCTCAACCTAAAGGGTCCATGATATATAATATTTGTATAGTAATCCATGCAATAGCAGCATAATTTAGTAACTAATAAAGTAACCATAGCGATGAACTTTGCTGTGCAATAAATCACTAAATATCATATTCACAATAAACCCACTATCTTCCCCCAGGTGCTACGCATCAAGCTCTGGCTCGCGTCGCTGGACGAGCGCTACGGGTTTGTGGATGAGGAGTTCGAGCTCTACCAGGAGCTCGACGAGGAGATCGCAAAGGGCGACTTTGCCAACCTCATCCCCAAGCTGCTCATGCGGCTGCACCCGGTGCTCGCCACTGCCGCTATGTCGGAGAAGCACACCATTCTCAACCACCTGTCCGGCTGGAACGCCGCGGGCGACAGCGGGGACACGGCCAGCGACTCCAGCAAGCCCAGCGAGGGCGGGGCGTATTTATTAGGGGGCAAGCCCAGCCCAAAATCCAGCGAGGGCGGCGCGTACATGGTGGAGGGTAAAGCCAGCCCAAAGTCGGGCGACGGAAGCAGCGGGTATTTATTCGGGGGGAGACGATGGTCCCATGGGGAGGACCCCGGGGGGGGGGGCTCGACCAAGGGCGGGGCGGGCGGACCTTACCAGCCCGGTGGGGGGAAGCGCGTTCTGGACTCGAGAGGCCTTCCCGTGGCAGACACGGGTGACTACAGTCGGACGAGTGGCGAGATGCTGAGGAGATCGAGCGAGGACAGCTGGTCGCAAGCCAAGGGGGAGATCCGCGTGGCGAAGCGCGTGCTGGAGGATGTGCTGGCGGACAAGGGGGTGGGGACCGCACCTGGTGGCGGGGCCGCGGTCATGCACACGGCAATACGGCAGGACATCAAGGACATCTACGGCGCGGGGGTCAGTGCCGTGAACACGGGCGTGTCTGCGGTGGCGGGCCTCCTGCGCGGCAAGGGGGGGGGATTCTTGGGCCGGGGTGGGGGGGTGGGGTTGGGCATGGGTGCGGGCATGGGGGGGTGGCCCGTCGTAGGAGCATGTCGGCAGGGAAGGACAAGGACTTGGAGCACACGGCGCTGGTGACAGGTGTCAGCAGGGTCACACGTCGAAGGAGCGTCTCCACAGGGAAGGATGCGGACTTGGCGGTTCTTACGAATCCCAGTTTGGGCATGCGCGGGAAGAGTGCCTCCGCAGCCACCCACGAACAGGAGCAAGCTTACCCGGCCGCGATGTCGGCGGCTGCGGCGGCGGCGGCGGCGGCAGCGGCGGCAGCAAAGGCGGGTCTTGCGTCGGCCCAGCGCTCCCCCAGGGGCAGGGGGGTGCCTGACCGCAAGACCTCGGCGCCACAGCTGCCGAGTCCGACCGCGCTTGTGCTCATGCGGGCGTCAGCATTACCCGAGGCCAGGGACCGCTCTGGGGATGACAAGGACGACAGACCCTTTCACGCACGCGGGGTCACACTAGGGCTTAACGGCACCGCTGAGAGCGAGGGAGATGATAATCAGAAGGGCATTGAAAGTCTCGAACCCAAGCGAGCCCGGCCTCGCTGGTCCGAAGGTTCACCATCACAGGTAGAAGAGAGGGCCGGGACTGGTCATGCACATGTTGTGGGGCTAGGTAATGCTGGTGCGCGGTCACCCCGCACATCCCCCAAAGCACCGCGGGGTTTGTCCATCACCATCCCCGACACGAGCAGCGATGCGCCTGCTCCTTCGCGCGTACTTCCGGAACAGCTCGCCCCACCCCCTCATGGACTTACCCCGCTTCGCATCGTCCCCGGCCCTCACCCCGGCGGCGCCTGGGCTGGCCCGATGGGCGTCGTCCCAGGGAGCCCCAGGGGGTCGCCCCGTTCCCCCCTGGGGCTGGGCGCGGAGGCCCGGCCGCCCAGCTCACCGTTGGGCCGGCGGAACGCGGTCACGGAGGATGGCATGGGCCGGTCCCGGGGGCGGCCAGGGTCTTCCAATAATGCAAACATGTATAATGGGTCCAATGGCCCCAATGCCGAGGATGGTCAGTGTGGTGAAACAGCGCTCTCTCCGCGCAGCCGGCTGCAGCAGCAAGGTGTGTTTGGCAAGCTGTTGTCGGGCCGCGGGAGTGGTCGGCGGCTCAAGCCCCCGGAGCCGGAGCCGCTGCCGCCATCTCCCAGGAGCAGCCCGCGTGAGACCCTGCGCGGAAAACTCCTGGCGTCGCTGAGTTTCAAGAACCGGGGCCTGCCCGCGGGGGCAGAGCATTCGCCGGGGGTGGCGGCGCAGGGGCGGCAGAGTAATATTTTTCATCACAACCATGCCGCGCCGAGGGGGAGGGCGGACCAGCACGGGCTGCCGAACCATGGCGACGAGGAGAGGGAAACGGGGGGGTTCCGTAAGTCGGTCTCGCTCCCCCGTGGCGCCGCCGACCGGCTCAAGGGCCTCTCGTCGCGCTCGATGAAGAAGCGTTGGGAGCATAGCGCGTCGTTGCCGAAAGGGTCCCAGGACGGGTCAAACGCGAAGCGGGGGGCCATTAATGCGGGAGGGGGGGGCGAACGGGGGGGAATGGAGCGGGGGTTCTCGCGGCGGCACGGGGAGGCGTTTCCCGCGAGAGCCTCGCTGCGCCTCAAGGAGGGGATGCTGAGGCTCTCGTCCAAAGGACCTGGCTCCAAGGGGGACCGGTCGGCGGGGACGAGCGGGCGGCTGAGCCAGGACTCAGTCACGCCCGAGGCGGTCGCGGCGGAGCTGCGTGAGAGGAGCCAGTTCTTCTTCTCGGTGCAGGGGAGGAACGAGATATCGGCCGCCGAGGAGTGCCTTCGCCGCATGGAGAGTCTCCCGCGGGACGAGATGGATGGGTTACTGGACCTGACGTCGTTGATGCGGCTGCTATCGAAGAGAGGCCGGAAAGGGATTGAGAAGGGGAACCCGGCCGACGAGGCGGTGGCCGTGGCGCTCGTGCAGAAGCACGGGGCGGCGCTGGCATCGCTCTCCGCATCGGCCAATAGCAGTCTTCGCACGCTCGGGACGAGTGGGAAGACGCCGGGGACAAGCGGGCGGACGCCGGCCACTAGCGGGCGCACGCCGGGGAATAGCGGCAGGCTCGGGGAGGGGAATGGTTTGAGCAGTTGGTTGGGGGAAGGGAGCAGCCCGAGGGTGGCGGTGGTGGAGGGTGGGGGGAAAGGGAGCGGGAGCGGGAGGGATGCGGGGGGCAGGAGTGCTGGTAGTAGCGCGGGTGATGGTGGTGAGGGCCAGGAGGCAGTCCTAGGGAGGACTGCGGCAAGGGGCGGGGGGCAGCATGAGTCTGGCAGCCGTGCAGTGGCTGGCCGGCGGAGTGAAGAGAAGGGGGCGGGAGAAGAGAAGACTCCGCATGCTGATAAGTGCAAGCAAAGACAGGGCGACGGATGCCAGCATTGCACGATCGTGTCTGTCCCCGTGGTGGTGAGGAACGGGGGCAGCAGCCCCCCGTCATCCCCAGGGGGGTCTTCCAGCGGCAAGGAGCACAGCCTCATGAACGGGGGCACTCCGTCAGCGGCGGCTGTGGGTCGCGAGGGAGCACGACCGCCGGCTGTGCATTACCGCGAGGTGGTCGCAGGGAGCGGCAGGCCTAGCGGGGCGGCAGCTGTCGACGAGCCTGCCCCCTGGGCACGGCACCAGCGGGTGACGTATGCCAGTGAGAGCGATGGCGGCGTGGCGTGGGCCGTGAAAGGGGACAGCGTGGCTGCAGACCTGCCGTTGGTCGGAGATGCCTTGCCGTCATCAGCGGCAGCAGATGCTTCGGATGGCAGTATTAAGAGCCGCAGCCCCGCGTCCATTGATACTGGCGTCGTCACTGCGGAGGCGGCGGTGCCCCACCGGGTGGGGACGCAGGAGCATGCGGCGCATGTGCACCGGGTGGCGGCGGCGCTGGCCGAGGGAGGTATGCCGGCGGGGGATCGTTTGAGGGACCGGGAGGATCGCGGGGCGGAGAGTATTCTGGGGCCGAACGCAGCTGGCACTAGGCTGGACGTGGGTATGCTACATGACACGGGGACTGCGCCCTATGCAGGCATCATGCCCCAAACAGGCACTACGCCCAGTATGGGTGCTATTCCCAACGCGGGTGCTGTGCCCAACATGGGTGCCGCGCCCACCTTGGGGACTGTGTTAAATGCAGGCATCGTGCCTACGGCATCGGTCGCGTCCAACTTGTCGGACTTCTCCTCGGTGCTCGAATCCGAGGTGGTCTCCGTACGCGATGTCTCGCTGCTGGACGAGCTGCTGGACCCTGCCAGGGGCACGCGGCACGGGGGGTACCACGGGTACCGCAGCCACCATGATTCTGCCACTGGCACGGGCATGGGCAGCGGTGGGAAGGGGCGCCTTGCTGGCAGTTCCAGCGGTGCGGCTAATGCTGGCACATCCGGTGATGGCTCCGTGGGGGTTCATGCACATGCACGCGAGATGATGGACTATGCGGGCGGTTTGCCCCCCAGTATCACACACATCAGCGACGGTACCGGACCCGCGGATGATAGATTTAGAAGGGAGGAGGAGGGGGGTGACGGTGTCCCTGCCAAGGCAAGGTTCCCGGCGGACACCACCCTGCCAGGGGGTGCAAAGGCAGGCTCTCGCCACGTGGCGCGTCAGCGGCGCCCGTATGATGACTCAGAGAGCGACGAGGGGGCCGAGTGGGGGAGTGGGAGCGGCATGGACCGGGCCGAGGGGGGCCCAGGGTGGGCTGACTCAGCCTGGGACAAGCCCGACGCAAATGGAAGTGGTGGGTCTGATGTACGGGGCGGGTCCGACGGGCAGCGTGGTGGTGCGATGATTCTGGCAGATGGTGGGAGGGCCAGTGATTATTCCGGCGAGCCAAAGCTGCCACGCGTTCGCGTGGGCCGCCCAAGCGAGGGCCACAGCGACGAGTGGGATGCCTGGGAGGGGCCCGGCGACGAGCTTGGGAACCCTGGGAGCCCATTCTACGAGGGTGACGGGGAGGAGCGTGAGACGGGGGATGAGGAGGGCGAGGAGGAGGAGGAGGACGACTTCATGCTTCACAGCGCGCTGTGGGTGTTTGCGCCGTACAGCCCCATTCGGCTGTACCTGCTGCACATCGTCACGCGCCCGCTGTTTGAGTGGGTCGTGCTGTTTTTCATCATATTGAGCAGCGTGTCGTTGGCGCTGGAGACGCCCACGACGGACGAGGGCAGCACGCTCGGGCGGTACTTGTTCGCGACGGACATCATCGTGACCGTCATGTTCGCGGTCGAAATCTTGCTCAAGGTGCGTGTGGGGATGCATCAGAATCAAGATGAAAGCAATGGATGAGGAAGCCGGAAGGGGTTGTCGGCAGGGGGCTCAGCGAGGGGTCAAGTCTTGATCAAGGGGTGGGGTGGGGTGGGGTGGGGTGGGGTGGGGTGGGGTGGGGTGGGGTGGGGTGGGGTGGGGTGGGGTGGGGTGGGGTGGGGTGGGGTGGGGTGGGGTGGGGTGGGGTGGGGTGGGGTGGGGTCGGGTGGGGTGGGGTGGGGTGGGGTGGGTTAAGCTTGCTCGGTGATGCCGTAAGGGGGTAGGGGTAGGGGGGTAGAAAGGGGTCAAGGAGGTACAATTACAGGATTTTACCCAGCTTGCGCTATCGTGTTGTTGTGCTGATGCCCAGAAAGTTCTGGTGAGAAAAAGAGAGTAAGGTTAACGTGTCTTGTTTGTTCATCATGCCTGGGCACTTCCACCTCCCTGACCTGGATGCTACGAGGCATCCCACGCCCTGTGGCATGCGCTTGGCACGGGCTAATGGGGCCGAAGCTCGCACAGCAGATGCAAAGTGCGCGGAAGCTGACCAAGGTTCTGGTCTGGCCCTCGCATGGCCGCAACCCATTAAACTCCCATGGACTTGGCTGCCTGCGTCTGTCAGTGTGTCTGCTCTATGAGTCTATTATTGTGTTCTTCTAAATGGCTGCTCCTGTGTCGATCACCGTGTCTCCTTTCGTGTCTGTTATTGTGTTCTCTTGAATGGCTGCTCCTGTGTCTCCTTTCGTGTCTGTTATTGTGTTCTCATGTTCCATCGAGCAATGTGTCTGCCAATATGCCCGCTAATGCCCCGGTGCCCGCCCCCGCCCCCTTGCGGCTGTCACCCTCGACATGGCATCCCTGGCAGGTCATCGTCATGGGGTTTGTGCTCCACCCGGGCGCCTACCTGCGCTACGGCTGGAACGTGCTCGACTTTGTGATCGTCGTATGCAGCATGGTACGCATTTTTCAAAATGTATTTAAGTAACGTCAAAAGTATTCAACGTTTGGACTTCCGTCATCATCCTCTGCAGCATGGTACGCATGTTAAAATTTTCTTTAAGGATTCGGCAGATTGGTAAGCACCATGTATTTATTTATCCAATCTGCATCATGGTAAGTAGCATTTCTACATATCTGCAGCACTCAACTTGTTACATCAGGTAAGCAGCCTTGTACACGTCTACGGCTTTCAACTTTTCATACCAGGTGAACACCCTTGTAGACGTATGCAGCTCCAAGTTTTTGGGTTTTTTCACGTACCGGCACTCGGCAGCATTTGGTCTCCATCTGTTGCCTGCCTCGACAGTGTGCAGCTCCTTCTTTAAATCACCAACCTGCCCTTATGCCCTCAGCGAAGTACCCGCCCATCCACCTGACGAACACCCTGATTCCCTGTCAAGTTCTCACCCGCCCACCTAACCTTTGTTCCTAATCTCTCTCTCTCTCTCTCTCTCTCTCTCTCTCTCTCTCTCTCTCTCTCTCTCTCTCTCTCTCTCTCTCTCTCTCTCTCTCTCTCTCTCTCTCTCTCTCCCGCTCTCTCTCTCTCTCTCTCTCTCTCTCTCTCTCTCTCTCTCTCTCTCTCTCTCTCTCTCTCTCTCTCTCTCTCTCTCTCTCTCTCTCTCTCTCTCTCTCTCTCTCTCTCTCTCTCTCTCTCTCTCTCTCTCTCTCTCTCTCCTCCCCCCCCCCCCCCCCCCCCCCCCCCCCCCCCCTCCCTCCCTCCCCCCCTCTCTCTCTCTCACGCACACACACACACACAAACGCTCTACATCCCTCTCTTTTTTCCCCCTCCCTCCCCTCGGCCCAGCACGACCTGACTTCCCTCTCCCCCGCCCACCCACCCACCCACCCACCCACCCACCCACCCACTTGTTCCCGCCAACCCCTCCCCACCCCTCGCCCAGCTGTACACCGTGTTTGGTGCGGGCAAGCGGGACATGGCCATCATGGGCGCGTTCCGCATCCTGCGCACGCTGAGGCCGCTGCGCGTGATCTCCCGCTCCGAGTCAATGCAGGTCGTCGTGCTCTCGCTGCTCACCTCGCTGCCCGCGGTTTCCCACGTGATTGCGCTCGGCCTCGCCGAGTTTGTCATATTTGGCATCATGGGCGTGCAGCTGTTCGGTACGTGGCGCACCCATATGTGTCTACGCCGCGGGCGTGCAGCTGTCCAGTGTGTGTGTCTGTGTGTGTGTGTGTGTGTGTGTGTGTGTGTGTGTGAGGCGTTTGAGCACGGTGATGTTTCCATGGATGTGGTGACTGCGCTGGTCGCCACATGCATGTTGGGATTGTGGTCACTTAGGGGCGTTCCGCTGTTCGGTGCATGTGACACCGTGGGCGTGCCGCTGTTTGGTGTGTGTGGCGTTTGCATACATCTGGGGTTGTTTGGGAAGGGACTGAACATGGTTGGGGTACCACAAATACCAGTCGTCATCGCAAGGCACCCCTCGGCAGGGACCTGGGTGTGCAGAGTTGACGGCCTCGCAAGGCTTTTCATTAATCAGTTAATTCATTCGTTTGTTCGTTCATTCATTCATTCATTCATCCCTTCGTTCGTTCATTCATTCATTCATTCATTCATTCATTCATTCATTCATTCATTCATTCATTCATTCATTCATTCATTCATTCATTCATTCATTCATTCATTCATTCATTCATTCATTCATTCATGCATTAATGGCCTCACAAGGCAACCCCTGTTCGCTGCATGGGGTGCCGAACCGGTGGGGAGGTGCCTTGGGATCACACATACTCTCCTGTTGAAATACTCCTTAAACACTTGACTGTTGATGACACGATGTTGATGACAAATACGTTCGTGGGCACACACACATATTTTGGGGCGGTTGGTTTGTCCCCCACAGAATGCACCTCCACGTTGACGTTTCCGTCGTTCACCCAACGGACATTTCGCAACGTGGGAGGTCATGTGGGCTCTTTGCAATGCGACCGCGTGCTATGCTGCCCGCCGCAATATGATGCCAGCACTAGTGATACCTCTGTGTGCTATGTGTGCGATAGGGATCCTGTTGTATGCACGCATGCACCCTGCTCCAACACAGCACCACCGCCCACCAGTGGGCCATTCCTTTCTCCGCTGCAATACGGCGCCACCACTTGTGGTCATCCCCGCGCATGGTCATGCCACGGTTGGTGTTGTCGTGGTGTGTGCAGTATCCTATATACGGCGCCACCACTTGTTGCCATCCCCGCGCATGGTCATGCCACGGTTGGTGTTGTCATGGTGTGTGCAGTATCCTATATATAGTATGTAGTACTGTATTTCATCCCCGCGTATGGTCATGGTACTAATGCTATTGTCATAGTGTATGTAGTATCATATATATAGTATGTAGTACTGTATTCATACGATATTTGTATTTATGTTGTCGTGTCTTTGGGATGCTGTACTGTGCCATGCGACGTGCCCTTCTGCGACACGCCAGCCGGCCGGTTCTTCCGCTGCAACGATGATCTCGTGGACGGGCGCGCCGAGTGCGTGGGCATGTTCGAGATGTACCCTGGGGAGGTGCCGCTGGTCGGGGTCCCCCCAGGCCCCCTGGGCAACGCGACAAGTCCAGCCACATTTGGACCGGTGACGGATACCAACGTCACGGCGCAAGCGCTTCTAGTGCCGCGGGAATGGCAGAACGCAGCGTTTCACTTTGACGACATATTCCACGCGTTGCTGTCGCTGTTTGTGGTGGCGACGCTGGATGGGTGGAACTACATCTTGTGGAGGTGAGTCGTAGATCGATTCGTTGGCAGTGATGAGTTAAGTTGCAGTGATGAGTTCGTTGATGGGCTGATAGAATGTGGCCGCGCACGATGGGTGAATGACGCTCTGTTGATGTGAGTGGCATTATCAAACAACAGATTATCCATTGTTGTCTTTTAGCTACTTATCTGTGGTTGATACTGCATTTTGGCACGGTGGATGGTTCTTAGCCACTTTTCTATAATGCTGGATTTTGGCACGCTGGATGGTTGGGATTACACCCTGCGGATGTAAGTAATTAGGACTGCAACCTGTGGGGGTGAGTGTGGAAATTAGTATCGTTTACATGTCTGTTATTCAGATACCTTTTTCGGGAGGAGATGGAGCATTGGACGGCGCCTTGGAACTCCTGTACGTATTTTGGGATCACGATGGGCTATCAACCCTCCTTGTAGACCCTCCTTGTAGACCCTCCTTGTAGACCCTCCTTGTAGACCCTCCTTGTAGACCCTCCTTGTAGACCCTCCTTGTAGACCCTCCTTGTAGACACGAATAAATGCTACTATGCAGAACAAGTTGTGAGTAGTCAATGTCGAGGTTCGCGTCCCATGATGGGATTTGCGAAAGACGCAAGTTCTGTCCGAAAATTTCGTCTGCGGTTGCTGTTGTGACGCTAGGTTTCATTGCACTCCGCATGGGGCACTGTCAATATGACAAACTGCCTAGGACATAAACAGTCACGTGTAACGAAATGGGTCACTGAATCGGGCGCATGGTTGCCACCTGCCATGCATACAGGCGACCCCTTGCCGAATGACCTATAACCCAATGGACAGAGCCAGTTGGCACCCTCCCAATAACCCAACAACCTCCCCACCCCCCTTGCTTACCCTCCTTGTCTGCCTTGTCAACCTGCCCTTCCCCCCTCATTCCACAAGCCATCGTTCCCCACACCCCCTTCATATGCCCCCCCCCAAAAAACTTAATCCTGTTTATCACCCTTCTTTCTGCATTCGCTGGCGGGCCAACTCTCACACGCGCGCACACACACACACACACACACACACACATACAAAAAACACAAATCGCACCAACCAACCAACCGACCGACCCACCGACCCACCGATCGACCGACCGACCGACCGACCGACCGACCGACCGACCGACCGACCGACCGACCGACCGACCGACCGACCGACCGACCGACCGACCGACCGACCGACCGACCGACCGACCGACCGACCGACCGACCGACCGACCGACCGACCGACCGACCGACCGACCGACCGACCGACCGACCGACCGACCGACCGACCGACCGACCGACCGACCGACCGACCGACCGACCGACCGACCGACTGACCGACTGACCGACCGACCGACCAACCGACCGACCGACCAACCGACCGACCAACCGACCGACCAACCGACCGACCAACCGACTGACCGACGAACCAACCAACCAACCGACTCTTCCTCCCTGCAGCGGCATGGACGTGCGCGAGGTGGACGAGCAACCGCGCAGAAATGAGCGCCCCTGGATGGTGCGTGGCCAGGGACTGGTGCTCGCAATGTCATGTGGTCAAGCACAAGAGGGGCTGGTACTCGCAACATCATGTTGTCAATCACAAGAGGGACTGGTGCTCGCAATGTCATGTGGTAAAGCACAAGAGGGGCTGGTACTCGCAACATCATGTCGACAATCACAAGAGGGACTGGTGCTCGCAATGTAGTCAAGCACAAGAGGGACTGGTGTGAACAATATCATGTAGTCAAGCACAAGAGGGACTGGTGTGAACAATATCATGTCGTCAAGCACAAGAGGGACTGGTGCTCGCAATGTCATGTAGTCAAGCACAACAGGCCACGTGGCTTTGGCAACATTTCCTTTTCTCCCTGCAAAGAGCGTCAACGTTGACAGCAAAATTTTGGAACCTGTTAAGCACGCATGCCTGGGCCATGGCCCCGCCACTAGTGGCAAAATGCCGACGGTATGTTGGTTGATTCTGGCTACCCTGACTGTGTGCTCTGTTCAGGCGCCTACTAGTTGCAACGTTTATCATATTTAGTGTATCATGCACCATGCATCTTGTGCGTCAAGCGCCATTCACCCAGTGGACCAAGCACCGTAGATCTGTTTTAATTAGACGCCATCAATCTGGTGTATCAAGCATCATATATGCGGCCTATTGAATGCCATCGATCAAGTGTGTGGGGGCACCGAAAATCAAGGGTATCAGGCGCCTTCGAGTTGCTGTATTTGGCACCATGGAGAGGAAGGCAGCCTTTACAGGCAGGCGTAAAGCCCCAACCGCCTGCTACAGTTGTTTTACTGGCTGGCTTGCATTGCCTGCCTTGTACTGACTTTCCACTGTCCCAGTGACATTATTTAACCCTCCTAGTGACTGACATTCAACCCTCCTATTAACCCTCCTAGTGACATTCAACCCTCCTGATGACATTTACTGACCCTCCTAGTGACATTCAACCCTCCTAGTGACATCGCTTTCAGCAGCATGCACCGAGCCCACATCTTGGTGTATTCAGCAAAGCAACTGATTCTTTTCCACGGTCCTTTTTTATGTGGCTGCGTCCAGGCCATCTACTTCATGGTGTTTGTCTTTTTTTTTGGGGGGGGGGGGTCAGTAGCATTGGTAATTATGGGCGCGTTCTTCTGTTCAGGGTCGTTGTCATTATTGTTATTGACACATGTGCACGCGGTCCCTACTCGTGCGGCTGCGTGCGTGCAGGCCATCTACTTTGTCGCGTTCGTCGTCATGGGCGCGTTCTTCTGGATCAACCTGCTGGTGGGGATCATCATAAACCACTACATGAAGGTGAGGCCGGGCTCTCAAGCAGCCCCATGTAGAGGCCTCGTTCAGCTAGCGAGGACGGTGTTGGCTGAATCCGGTTGTGCAGCGTGTAATGCAGCAACTTCGTGTCGCCACATGGTCTTGGGCGTTATAGAACTGCCATGACATACCTCATGGCTCATGACATACCTCATGGCTCATGACATGCCTCATGGCTCATGACATGCCTCATGGCTCATGAGATGCCTCGTGGCTCATGACATGGAACTTGATGAGCGTGCTCCCTAAGCTTGCGAGCGGAGGCATGAGGATAGAGCTGAGGCACACGGTAACAATAGGGTATCCGTACTGTACGCCCAAACTGTGTGGCGATACAGGCGGGGTGATGACGCCCGCAAGCATACTTAGAAAACCGCTTAGGGGTTAGGGTACCAGCACGCCTGGTATTTGCTGGCTAGGACTCTAGCCTCCATGGCAGTTTGAGCATGCTTGTGGTCGCGTGGGGTTTTGGGATGGACCAGTGATTTTCTGGAACTTCTCTTCTACTCAATCAATTCTACTCCATCGCTCTAATCACAGTTACAGGCCCTTGGGGGTGAAACCACGGATGAGTTTGTGGATGAATGGTGTAGAATTACGTCGCATTGCGCCCTGTCTGACTTCCTTCCCATCTTTGGTTTACATGGCTGAACGTCAATTTTCCTGACGCGGCCGCTCTGCCTGGCAGGCGCAAGAGCAATGCGGGGGGATGCTATTCATAACCCCAGAGCAGCGAAGATGGGCGGTACGTGGCCGCAGTGTATTTTCAAGAAAAGTTTGCACTCTGCTCATGTATGCATGATGCTGGCAGTTGGCAGAACGTATGTCTCAGAACATAGCCAGCTCACCCACCCACCAAGTTGACACATAAAAAGGAGGGGAGGAGGGGAAGGAGGGGGAGGAGGGGGAGGAGGGGGGAGGGGGAGGAGGGGGAGGAGGGGAGGAGGGGAGGAGGGGGAGGAGGGGGAGGAGGGGGAGGAGGGGAGGAGGGGGAGGAGGGGAGGAGGGGAGGAGGGAGGAGGGGGAGGAGGGGGAGGAGGGGGAGGAGGGGGGAGGAGGGGAGGAGGGGGAGGAGGGGAGGAGGGGGAGGAGGGGGGGAGGAGGGGAGGAGGGAGGAGGGGAGGAGGGGGAGGAGGGGAGGAGGGGAGGAGGGGAGGAGGGGGAGGAGGGGGAGGAGGAGGAGGAGGAGGAGGAGGAGGAGGAGGAGGAGGAGGAGGAGGAGGAGGAGGAGGAGGAGGAGGAGGAGGAGGAGGAGGAGGAGGAGGAGGAGGAGGGGATGGGGATGGGGGGGGGGGGGGGTCAGGCCGCACAGAAACCTGGTTGCCTTCTGCGCACCCACCATCTTCAATCCCTTTGTAAACCACCACCACCACCGCCGCCGCCGCCGCCGCCGCCGCCGCCGCCGCCACCGCCGCCAGCATCACCTTAATAGGGAGTCTCATCAGTTATCATGGCGGGCCACACATACAGGGAGCCCCACCAGATGTGATGTCGGACCACATATATAGGGAGTCTCATCAGTTACCTTGTTGGGTCACATACATAGGGAGGCCCATCAGTTATCATGTCGGACGATCTTAATAGGTAGTCCCTTTAAATGTCATGTCTGGCCATGTACCACAACTGACCGTGGAATGTTCGAGTTATCAGCGGCTTGCCCTGAATGACGTCCACCGCTCTCACTGACATGGATGGCATTGCTCTCACGCCACTCTCCCCGCCCTCTAGTGATGGGCATCCTTTTCATGGGACGTGTGGTTTTTGTCGGCGCTGCCATTCTCCCTGGTTTACCTGACTGTGAATGTGAGAGTTAGGTCTGGCTGGCCCACGTGTGCACTTCTCTGCCACTGTGGCCTTGCGAGGCTGCCACATTCTGAGGTGGTGGTACCCCATGGTATACTATACTATAGTGAATGTTGGGCATTGGCGTTGGACATTTGGCCGCCGCACTGGTGGGCACAGTATATTGGTACTTTCTGGCCAGCCGTCGGTTATGTCGGGCGCTGGTCGCTGGGGGGGAACTTGTCAACCTCGCCGTGTGTGGTGGATTTCATAGCAACAGTCCGTGGTTGACGTGTCAACCACTCCTGCGCGGTGGATGATATGAACTCGTCTAATAGCACTAATTATTATACTGCTGTAGTACTCATATAATGGTGCGCTGATGGATTATAAGAGAGACAGCCAGCTGTGTGTGGTGGACTCGCCACCAGCTGTGGTCTTTTGGACGCCGCCAACGGGACGCATTCACCAGCTCAAGCAGCACCAGCTGACAAGTGTGTGCCGGTGGATGAAAGTGATAGTAGTATTTAATGTGGTGGATGTGAAATCAACTGTGGTCTATTTGACGTCAACAACAGGACGCGTTCCAGCTCAAGCAGCACAAGCTGAAGAAACGGTGGATCTACGACCACAACCTGCACCCTCTGCGCAACTGGCTGGGGGCGTTTGTCACACACGCGGTATGTTGCCTCTGCGTCGCATGGTCCTGCTGCTGGCGTTTGCCACGCACACGGTATGGTGCGTACACGCCGCGTGCTATCGCCATTCGGCACGCAGGTCAGCCGCACACGTGTCAAGGCCCTGTTAGCGGCCTGTCCCTGCGCTGGCCAGGACAGCGGCGTCCATTGTCCGGTATTGCTTCTGCCGTTGTGTTTCCGGGTTATGTTTAGGTGTGCTGCTTCCGCGTGGATATCCATGCGACCCTCTCACGTTTGGTACCTGTCTACCAGATGAACCACCACGTATAGAATCCATATAGAATCCATATAGAATTCATATAGAATTCATATAGAATCCATATAGATTTCGTTTGGTACCTGTCTACCAGATGAACGACCCCATAGATCCCAGTGCCAGGGGGGCATCGCTCACCATATGCGACCCTCTCACGATGCTGCCCGTGCATCCTGTGTGGCAGCCTGCAGGATGCACAAGCCAGCATGCATACGTTGTAATCCTGGCGGGGTTTGTGGGGGCAAGCACCCTATTGATTCATACATTAATTAATTGATCAATTAATCAATTAACTAACTATCACGTAGACTGCGCCCTATATTTGACCTGTATTCTCCCTATATATATAGCACCCTATATTCCGCCTATATGTATTCTTATATACATGCCCACATACGCTGACGGATAATGGGCGTCCACGCGAGTCATCTAGACATGTAGGTGGAAAAGGCACGTACACCTGTACATGTTACTAAACCGGCTGTGTATATATTACTAAACGTACACCGGTGGGTGTCCGAGCAACACAACACAACATTTTCCTAATCCCACCCCCTTCTTTAAAGGGGCTGCCGTGCGAAGCCGTAGGGAAAGACCATGTTTTGCCGTAAGTACTAGCATGACCAACATTTTCCTAATCCCACCCCCTTCTTTAAAGGGGCTGCCGTGCGAAGCTGTAGGGAAAGACCATGTTTTGCCGTAAGTACTAGCATGACCAACATTTTCCTAATCCCACCCCCTTCTTTAAAGGGGTTGCCGTGCGAAGCTGTAGGGAAAGACCATGTTTTGCCGTAAGTACTAGCATGACCAACATTTTCCTAATCCCACCCCCTTGCGAAGCCGTAGCAGGCGCCCTTCTCTCGGGCCGTTTCAATAGGGGTTGTGTGCCTGCCCCCATGGTTTATTGCTGCCAAGGAGTGGTATTAGGGGTGCAATGTCTTTTCACTGCCATCATTACTGTTAATGTTGGTGGATTTTTGTTGACTGCTTCACATCCGGCCGACTGCTCGTGACCTCCCACTCATCACCACCACCACCACCCTTGCTCCCTCCACACCCCACGGACCGGCACCCACTACTTTCTGCGATCAAACCGCCACCAACCCACGCCAGTGGTTTGAGAACATGGTGCTGGCCGCCATCTGCGTGAACGTGGCGTTTATGCTGGCGTACCACAATGACCAACCGCGCGAGCTGCGCGCCGCCATCGACACCGCCAACATCTTCTTCACCGCCTTTTTCATCGCCGAGGCGACGGCGAAAGTGTTTGCGTTTGGAGTCAAGGGTTACTGGTACGCGAAGCAATCAAAGCTTGGGGTTAAGGGGTACAGGTTGCGGTAGAGGTAGAGCTAGCGGTATGCTAACACCGCCAAGGTATTTGGAAAATTGGTCGTCAAGGGTACTGGTAGGTGAAGCATAAAATATTCAGAACCAGGTGGGACTGATACGTGGACCGGCTGGTTGTGGCTGCTGGCACATGAACCACCGAGCCGACGGTGTTCAGGGGTCCCGGTACGTGACAGCCTCTTGGTACCCCGATGGAAATTAATCAGATGTAATCTTGCGCCTGCACCCGCACTCGCACTAATCAGATGTAATCTTGCGCCCGCACCCGCACTCGCACTAATCAGATGTAATCTTGCGCCTGCACCCGCACTCGCACTAATCAGATGTAATCTTGCGCCTGCACCCGCACTCGCACTAATCAGATGTAATCTTGCGCCTGCACCCGCACTCGCACTAATCAGATGTAATCTTGCGCCTGCACCCGCACTCGCACTAATCAGATGTAATCTTGCGCCTGCACCCGCACTCGCACTAATCAGATGTAATCTTGCGCCTGCACCCGCACTCGCACTAATCAGATGTAATCTTGCGCCTGCACCCGCACTCGCACTAATCAGATGTAATCTTGCGCCTGCACCCGCACTCGCACTAATCAGATGTAATCTTGCGCCTGCACCCGCACTCGCACTAATCAGATGTAATCTTGCGCCCGCACCCGCACTCGCACTAATCAGATGTAATCTTGCGCCTGCACCCGCACTCGCACTAATCAGATGTAATCTTGCGCCTGCACCCGCACTCGCACTAATCAGATGTAATCTTGCGCCTGCACCCGCACTCGCACTAATCAGATGTAATCTTGCGCCTGCACCCGCACTCGCACTAATCAGATGTAATCTTGCGCCTGCACCCGCACTCGCACTAATCAGATGTAATCTTGCGCCTGCACCCGCACTCGCACTAATCAGATGTAATCTTGCGCCTGCACCCGCACTCGCACTAATCAGATGTAATCTTGCGCCTGCACCCGCACTCGCACTAATCAGATGTAATCTTGCGCCTGCACCCGCACTCGCACTAATCAGATGTAATCTTGCGCCTGCACCCGCACTCGCACTAATCAGATGTAATCTTGCGCCCGCACCCGCACTCGCACTAATCAGATGTAATCTTGCGCCCGCACCCGCACTCGCACTAATCAGATGTAATCTTGCGCCCGCACCCGCACTCGCACTAATCAGATGTAATCTTGCGCCCGCACTCGCACTCGCACTACCACTCTCATGCCATCCCCCTCTATCCCACTCCCTACCCCCTTTTTCTTATACTGTTTAGGGTTTAGGGTTTAGGGTTTAGGGTTTAGGGTTTAGGGTTTAGGGTTTAGGGTTTAGGGTTTAGGGTTTAGGGTTTAGGGTTTAGGGTTTAGGGTTTAGGGTTTAACCCTTGCCTCTATCCCTCCCTTGAGCCTCATAACTCCCACACACACCACACACACACACACACACCACACACACACACACACACACACACACACACACACACAACAGGAGCACTGAAACCATTCATGCCTATCTCTCTTATTATGCTGCCTATGTCCCTCATGATGCTGCCTATGTCCCCCTCATTTCTGCTGCCTATGTCTCTCAATAATCTTTCATTCCCCATGTATGGCGCCTATGCCCCCTATCCACCCCGCAGGTCGGTGCGCTGGAACCGCTTTGACCTGGTGGTGGTCATCGGCTCCATTGTGGACCTGCTGACCACCGTGCAGAACATCGGTGACTTCTTCCGCATCTTCCGCGTCGCCCGCCTGTTCAAGGTCTTGCAGACGTCACGGGGCATGCGCACGCTGCTCAACACCTTTCTGCAGGTGAGGCCAATGACACCAGTAATATATATGAATAAAGCTTCGCTTATCGCTCACTATTATTAATAGTTTACAGTGTTCGCTGTTTAAAGTACTGCAGATGTCACGGGGCATACGCGCGCTGCCAAACACCCTCCTGCAGGTATGGCCAATGGCAATGGGCAAAATCTGATCCAACAAAGCTGTAGGTTACGCTGTACGCAAATTAAAAATACATTATGACACTTGAGCTCCCAAGAAAACCAGCATTTGATTGAAAACAATGAGTAGAGCCCCTGCCAAAGGCAGGTTTAAGTAGTCATCTCGTCTCCCTCGCATGCAGGAGGGATGGGTGGGAAGAAACAATTACGGGTCACAACCCGCCGACCATGCTTATCAAGCCTACCGTCAAAATGGAAAACGGCAAAACCAGAAATATCCTAACGCTGACAATTTAATAATTCAGCCAGCCAGCTCATCTGTCACACGTCTGAGCTGTCAGACCATGTGTACTCTTCGAATGCAACCCTGAACACACTACCCAACCAAGCAGCACACCAATCAATTGGTGAGTGCTGGTTACATCAGATTTTATTACAGCTTTTTGACGCAACTTCCGTCAGCATTCCACACATGGCCGGCCGTTCAAACAAACGGCGCCTGACTTACAAAAGGCAAAGCTAGTTGCCAGTAGGATTCCCCGGTAAACAACAAGTCGTCCCCATTCGTCTAACAAGCCTCTCTGCATGTACAGCCACAAGGTTGTGGCGGCCCTTTCTTTCCCGCATTCTGTTTAATAAACTATTTTCAGAGAAATCCGATTATGACACTTGAGCTCCCAAGAAAACCAGCATTTGATTGAAAACAATGAGTAGAGCCCCTGCCAAAGGCAGGTTTAAGTAGTCATCTCGTCTCCCTCGCATGCAGGAGCAAGAGCCCCCCGATCCACCCCAGTCCCTGGCGCCATTGCCCTCCTCCCCCGCACTGTCGCCGTTCAGGAAACAAAACTTGATAGGATCACTGTTGCCCCAATAACAGTGAACAAAGAAAAGAAGAAGAATCCCCCCCCCTCTTCCAGGCAGCCTCGAGGGTAGCCGCTTCCATAAAAAGACCACAAAGTGGGGCGTGTCGCAACATCTCCTTCATGGCGACTCAGCCCGCACAAGGCTATAATAACCCCCTAAGGGGCCCGACGATAAAAGGTTAGCGAATCCGCGGAGCCGCCTCAGCAAAATATTATTCCAGATAAAAACCCAGAAAATTCGCATTCCGACGCCACCAGGGTTTGAACCGCTACCTGCCGGGTGCTGAGCAGGGAGAGACGACAAGGCCAGGCACTGCCACTGCCAGCCGAGACGCCTTTCCGATACTCGGTTCCTTTTGTGGGAATTTTGCAAATATATTTTCTTCCGGAACGCAAGAAATTAGCCGGCCGCGCGTCACCCTTATATCCCTCGCTGGCCCATAACAAAAAAGGGCCGCGCACCAAGCCGAAGGCAGCGCCATGCAGCGCCCTAGGCTGTGGGCCGCTGACTGACTACCAGCGCAGTCTCATGGAATCCAAATTAATCTATTGACCTTCGCACAGTTTCCGCATTAGCTGCGGACTTCTTAGTCGACATGATTGGCTCCGCTGCTGGAATTACCAGCAGCCGGGGCGGGGCGCCCAGCCCACTTTCTATGACCACCGAGACGCTGCCCAGCAAGGTGCCAACCAGAACCACTTGGCACATTGGTAACGCGAAATTTCCGTTCCGTTCAAACCGCCCCTACCTGCCGTGAAGTCGCAAAGCCCGCGACTTCATAGCAGGCAAGGACGGGGTCTTTGCCTAATTTTCTTTAGCCCCGCCGCCATAGCAGCGAGGCCGCTCATACTGCTTCAGTGAGCACATTCAAAGAAACAATTACGGGTCACAACCCGCCGACCATGCTTATCAAGCCTACCGTCAAAATGGAAAACGGCAAAACCAGAAATATCCTAACGCTGACAATTTAATAATTCAGCCAGCCAGCTCATCTGTCACACGTCTGAGCTGTCAGACCATGTGTACTCTTCGAATGCAACCCTGAACACACTACCCAACCAAGCAGCACACCAATCAATTGGTGAGTGCTGGTTACATCAGATTTTATTACAGCTTTTTGACGCAACTTCCGTCAGCATTCCACACATGGCCGGCCGTTCAAACAAACGGCGCCTGACTTACAAAAGGCAAAGCTAGTTGCCAGTAGGATTCCCCGGTAAACAACAAGTCGTCCCCATTCGTCTAACAAGCCTCTCTGCATGTACAGCCACAAGGTTGTGGCGGCCCTTTCTTTCCCGCATTCTGTTTAATAAACTATTTTCAGAGAAATCCGATTCTTTGGGAAGGACAAAGTGCAGTTGGCACTCTGCACAGATACTGCTGTAATGACATTACTAGCATGGTTGTGATGTCACTAGATTACTATTATTAGCGTGGTTGTGATATCACTAGGTTACTATTATTACCGTGGTTGTGATATCACTAGGTTACTATTATTAGCATGGTTGTGATACTGGCCTTGAGCCCTCATTGGTATACATTATCTTATCCGGATCTGCCAGATTTCAGGCCTGCGCGTTTATCCCAACAACATGGTGGCGTCAGCTTGACAACATGGTGGCGTCAGCTTGACAACATGGTGGCATCAGCTTGACAACATGGTGGCGTCAGCTTGACAACATGGTGGCATCAGCTTGACAACATGGTGGCATCAGCTTGACAACATGGTGGCGTCAGCTTGACAACATGGTGGCATCAGCTTGACAACATGGTGGCTTCAGCTTGACAACATGGTGGCGTCAGCTTGACAACATGGTGGCATCAGCTTGACAACATGGTGGCATCAGCTTGACAACATGGTGGCGTCAGCTTGACAACATGGTGGCGTCAGCTTGACAACATGGTGGCGTCAGCTTGACAACATGGTGGCGTCAGCTTGACAACATGGTGGCGTCAGCTTGACAACATGGTGGCTTCAGCTTGACAACATGGTGGCGTCAGCTTGACAACATGGTGGCGTCAGCTTGACAACATGGTGGCGTCAGCTTGACAACATGGTGGCGTCAGCTTGACAACATGGTGGCGTCAGCTTGACAACATGGTGGCGTCAGCTTGACAACATGGTGGTATCAGCTTGACAACATGGTGGTATCAGCTCGACAACATGGTGGCGTCAGCTTGACAACATGGTGGCGTCAGCTTGACAACATGGTGGCGTCAGCTTGACAACATGGTGGCGTCAGCTTGACAACATGGTGGCGTCAGCTTGACAACATGGTGGCGTCAGCTTGACAACATGGTGGCGTCAGCTTGACAACATGGTGGCATCAGCTTGACAACATGGTGGCGTCAGCTTGACAACATGGTGGCGTCAGCTTGACAACATGGTGGCGTCAGCTTGACAACATGGTGGCGTCAGCTTGACAACATGGTGGCGTCAGCTTGACAACATGGTGGCGTCAGCTGGACAACATGGTGGTATCAGCTGGACAACATGGTGGCGTCAGCTTGACAACATGGTGGTATCAGCTTGACAACATGGTGGTGTCAGCTGGACAACATGGTGGCGTCAGCTCAACAACATGGTGGCGTCAGCTTGACAACATGGTGGCGTCAGCTTGACAACATGGTGGCGTCAGCTTGACAACATGGTGGCGTCAGCTTGACAACATGGTGGCGTCAGCTTGACAACATGGTGGCATCAGCTTGACAACATGGTGGTATCAGCTTGACAACATGGTGGTATCAGCTTGACAACATGGTGGCGTCAGCTCGACAACATGGTGGCGTCAGCTTGACAACATGGTGGCGTCAGCTTGACAACATGGTGGCGTCAGCTTGACAACATGGTGGCATCAGCTTGACAACATGGTGGCATCAGCTTGACAACATGGTGGTATCAGCTTGACAACATGGTGGCGTCAGCTTGACAACATGGTGGCGTCAGCTTGACAACATGGTGGCGTCAGCTTGACAACATGGTGGCGTCAGCTTGACAACATGGTGGCGTCAGCTTGACAACATGGTGGCGTCAGCTTGACAACATGGTGGCGTCAGCTTGACAACATGGTGGCATCAGCTTGACAACATGGTGGCATCAGCTTGACAACATGGTGGCGTCAGCTTGACAACATGGTGGTATCAGCTTGACAACATGGTGGTGTCAGCTGGACAACATGGTGGCGTCAGCTTGACAACCTGGTGGCGTCAGCTTGACAACATGGTGGCGTCAGCTTGACAACATGGTGGCGTCAGCTTGACAACATGGTGGCATCAGCTTGACAACATGGTGGCATCAGCTTGACAACATGGTGGCATCAACTGGACAACATGGTGGCATCAGCTTGACAACATGGTGGCATCAAACAATATATGGCGCGACACACCCTGCACGTACCCCGCATCCTTTCCCGTGCAAGGCTGACAGTCTGGGAAGAAGCCAGCATAAAAATCTGCCAGCAGAGAAAACTCTTGCCTGTTTTCCTCCCCTTTGGCCGTGTCCACACAATTGGCCTCAACTTCTTCCCCTTCCCATAACCGTGCCTTTCCATGCCCCCCTTTCAATGTCCCCCTTTTTTCCCTTCCTCCCCCCCCCCCCCCCCCTCACACACCGCGCTTACCCTCCTAGAACCCCGATCATTTGCATCGTTTAGTTGACCTCATTATATACATGATTTCATGGTGGCATGCCAATAATGAGGTTTAACGCTAATAATAACCGGTTGGCCCCCACCCCCCTCATTCCCCCCTCCCTTCCTCCTCTCCCACCACACACCACACCGCCACCACCACCAAAAACAGTCCCTGGTGGCCATCTACAACATCGCCCTCCTCCTGGTCGTGCTCCTATTCGTGTACGCGGTCATCGGGGTGTCCCTATTCGGGACGCGGCACCCCCCCGAGGGCCCCGGCCTCAACTCCCTCATCCACTTCCGCGACTTCATCCACGCGTTCCTCTCGCTCTTCGGTGTGCTCACGGGCAACTACTTCTGGCTCTTCTACACCCTCTACGTGGACTGCGGCGGCGGCAACCCGCCGACATCGAGCGATGATGGTGAGACGGCGATGGTCGGCGCCGGCTGCCACCGGGCCCCCGCGGCGGTCGTGTTCATCGTCTCGTTCACGGTACTGTCCACGTTCATCCTGCTCAACCTCATCATCGCCGTCATCTTGGAAAAGTTTGTGGAGAGCGCGACGCACGAGGGCCTGCTCCAGAACGACAACTTTTTCGAGGTGAACTAAGAGGATTCAACATGTTTGACCATGGACTAGTGAACTGTAACTATAACTATATAGGACGCATGAGGGGCTGCTCCAGAAAAACAATGGTTTCAAGGTGGGGGGCGTATCAAGATAGTATGTATGTTTGAAGTGTAAGTATTTATTTTGTAATATTCCATGTATGATTTGTGATGAAATTTGTTGTATATTGTCATGGGCATTCACCCGTCATCTTACCCACTTCCCTGGCGCCACCTCCATTTTCTCAAACTTGTCAAATTTCTTCGAAAGTTCTATTTCTTCTTTCGATCCTAGTTGCCCACGTTGCTCTTGCTGCTGATAGCTGACAATTAGACTCGCCTCCGTTCATATACGCCTCCCCAAACACACAAACACCTCCGGGGTCCTTCTCTTCCACGCCAGAAAGGCTGTCGTGGCCAGCGGTGAACTTACAAACTTTTGTAGCCAACAAAGGACTACAAAGGTCTCTGTAGTCCTCATAGGCCTTTGTCTCTTATCGATCCTGTTTTTCTTTTTGGATGTCATAGCCTTGATGGTCGGTGGAAGCCCATCGTCCACTACTCGAAGGCTGATCGGCTGAATTGTGCTTAATGGGTTCGAAAATTGACAGGTCCTCAATGTTCAAGTGTAAGGTGGGTTGATCCGTGATGGATTCTTGATCATTCCAATATCAGATGGGTTGATGCTGGATGGGTTCCTGATGGGCGGATCGTCGGAATTTTTTTCATGCGGACGTTTTTTCATGCGCTGATCCTTTGCTGTCAAACGACTCTTTTCTGGCAACACTGTTTCCTGGACCTTGGCCGTCACACTGCCGCGCCGTGGCTGCCCAAATCCACCCCGCCTCCCTGCAGGTGCTCCGCCGCACCATGCTCATGGACCGCTTCATGTGCAAGTTGCGGATGAAAGTCAAGACCGCGGCCGCCTCCCTCCGTCGCCGCGCCGCCGAGGGGCTCTCCTCCGACCCCAACTGTGCCGGCGGCGGCATCCACCCCAACGGGAGCGGTCCAGGGAGCAGCGTTCGCGGGGCCATGAACGCGGCCTCCCCCGCGAGTAGCAGCCGCGAGAGTCGCGAGGGCAGCCCGCTGGCATCTCCTGCGATGATTGCCCGCATGCGCCAGCGGTTAGTGAACAAGAGCAATGCGTCGCCCCGCGCCCGGGCGCGGCGGCCAAGCGCCGACGGGGGGGGCACCAGCGTGCGCGGCGCCAGCGTCAGCATGAGGGGGGCCAGCGTCAGCGTGCGGGGGGGGGCCGGCGCGAGCATAAGGGGCGGGGGCAGCGGGAACGCCAGCGGGGATAATTCGCCACGGGGTGGGAGCGTGGGGGGGGCAGGCATCCGGGGGGGATACAGCCCCCGGGGTGGCCGGATGTCAGAATCCCTGGGCGTCCGGGGAAGCGTGCGGGATGCCAGTGTTAGCCCCCGGGGCACCCGGATGTCAGAGTCACTGGGATTCCGGGGCAGCGTTAGGGATGCTAGTTTAAGCCCACGGGTGCCGCGGGCATCGGACCCGCTGGGCGGCCGGGGGAGCATCCGGGGGGCGGCGGTCAGCCCCCGGCAGATACGGGTGTCAGAATCGCACCGGTCGGGAGGCACCCCTCACACGCTGGCGTCGGAGATGTCGCCGCGAAGGGTGGCGTAGCGCGACACGGGATGGCATGCGCATCGTATGTCGGAGGCTAGCGCGGCCAAAGCAACGAGCATAGCTTGCCATGATGCGAAGGCGTGCCCTGGTTATAGTTGTACTCCTGGTTATAGTAGTACAAGGACATCTTGGCAATTCATGTACTTGCGCTGGAGGTGCTGGAGCGTACTCCTGTTTTCACAGAGAGCTTGGATGGAACATGGATTTGGAAATTGGAGGTTGCCCCAGTCAAGTCGCCTTGGTCTCTGGGGAAGCGCCTCTCAGCGGCTGTTTTGGACCCATTCACCAGCGGTCTGACAGGAACGGGAACGGAAAGGAAAGGAAAGGAAAGGAAAGGAAAGGAAAGGAAAGGAAAGGAAAGGAAAGGAAAGGGAAGGAAGGAAAGGAAAGGGAAGGAAGGAAAGGAAAGGGAAGGAAGGAACGGAAAGGAAAAGGAAGGGAAGGAAAGGGAAGGAAAGTTTTTTTATAGTACGGCTCCCTGGCTATCTCTCTCATAGAGATCTGAACCTGTTGAAGCTTGCCCTTGTGTAACCATGGGCGCTTGCGGTACTAGCCCCTCCGTGGAGCACGGTCTGCTGGGGAAGCTTGATGTGAGGACCCACGGCCTTGGACTTTGCGAGTTAGGTTGAGCCAACTGTGTTGATTCTGGTGTTGTCGACCATACCTTACAATGTCAACTGGTCTGGTAGTTACTATTCACGTGATTACTTTTTTGTATTGTACTTGCCCACTCGATCGAGGGGGATGTAAGCACAGCCAACCATGCTGGTACCTGTATCGTTTTAGGCAGTCATGTCCTTCTGTTTCTTAGGGTCGCATCTCTAGTTACCTGTAACCTTTTTCCAGCTTCACATGCAAAGATGGTGGCCGACTTATGCCAAAGTTGGATCGAGCAGCATCCTCCCAGCCAGCTAGAATGCTGTGTTGTGACTCTTGATGTTGAGCTGGTGCATGTTGTTCAATCCTTGCATGCTGCACTTTAGAGCTGGGTGTTTTGGATATCAGGGCAGTTAACGGATGTTTACTAGCGTGTGACCTGGCCTAGAAATCTGGCAGCCGCTGTTTTCTTGGGTTCCGTCGGCACAGCTAATCTCAATTCTACGTAGCTGAGGTGGGGCTTTATTGCCTGAGGATATGGCCTGACATGCAAAAATGCAGAATTCGAATGCAGAATGATGTGGCATATGGGGCTGGGGGTAGCTTTAGTTGTTTATTTATTGGATAATGCAAGTTGATATTCGAGGGTTGTTTATCTGGGCGTCCACACTGCATCACTAGTGCAGGATCGAGCACTCTATTACCATTTATTTGTAATGTAAAGACAACCGTGCATGTGTGTGCATTTGTTGAGCTTGGCTCGAATTTTATATATGACGCATGGACGGGCTCTCACAGGACCGACAGGTCTGCAGTAGGTAGCGTAAGACTATAGCGCTTGTCACGAGGGTAATGCACCGGCCGGCCCTTTTCGTGCCGACGCTGATCGAGAGTGTTTCCTAAGTGCAGGCGTAGGTAGCTTCTAACGTACGTGACTAGACCTTGTACCTGCGCCAGCCGCCAGTCGTGGCGCAACTGTGATGGGCAGTACCTGTACACCTCAGTTGTACCTGCGCCAGCCGGCAGGCCGGCGGCCTGCATGCGTGGCGCAATGTGAATGATAGTCAGTACAATTAGAGTGGTGTAGGGGACGTAGGAAGGCCTCTTTTCAGCTTCGCAACTTTATCCCAGCATTTGCTCGATCATTTTGCTGGCAAGGTCGGCTGGCCGGGATGGCGGCGCTGCACTGAATGTAAGACGAAGCTATCGGCCTCTCCGGGTGTGGAGAGGCCTAGATCGAATAAAATTAATTCTTTATGTTCGCCACCAACCATTTCTGTTCGCCACCAACAGGCCACGGTAAAGGTTTGTGGGAGGGGGGCTCTACGATTTGAGTAAAAGGGTGTGATCGATTTTCGGCGCTGAGCCCACTGACGATTCCCCTCTACCCCTCGGCTGGTGCGGCAAGCGGCTTCCTGACACTGGGGGAGCTGCGTTTCAAGTCGGACATTACGTCAAGGAAGGAGTCATACAGGCCAGGGCCAGCGGCTGCGGTGGAAAGAATCACAGGTGGAGGCGAATCTGCCTTAGCGTGGAGATGGCTAGCTGTCGCATTTGCGTGCCATTATATCCTAGACTATCACTTGGAAGACATATCCACAGCAATAGAGTACTCATGTGTGTGATCCTGTATATTAGTCTCTTTCATGTACAGGATGGGCCTAGCCGGGCACCTGGCCCGCACAGATCAGGTATAGACACATCAGATAGCGGACTATAGCTGGCACCAAGCCCGCCCAGCCTGGGCGATATGTCCTCACCTGGCGTGCCCCAGGCCGCGTGCGGCAGGGCCGCCACCCGTGGACTTTCCGTGATAGACTCGGCATGGACATGTACGTGCTACACTAGACGTGACGGGCTCACACCCGGGCAGCCTCCGGCCTGGTTTGTCTGTAATATGGAGGCAGATGGTACGCAAGGATAGATGGCAAATAGTGATGAAGGAGATCACCCCCAAGTCTGTGGGGGCTCCGCGTGTGACTGTGTATGGCATTCATAGCGATTCGGGCCGCGGTGCCCACAACCCTGTAACTAGGACCTAGATAGCTTCCACCATCCATTCCAGGCACCACCCCACCATTCCCCCTTCACCACGGGGTGTGGCAAGGTTGTGTCCTGTCCCCATACCTGTTCATTATTGTCGTGGATCACGTCATGCGTCGGGCACGTGCGCGCTTTACTGCTCTTTAATAAGGGGTTCGAGCCAGGCTTGGACATCCTTAACGTGAAAGAGCACGGCGGGGTTAAACCTGGTTACCGCCTTGCCGACCTGATTTATGCGGATGATACCACCCTCATCGAGAGCCCCGAGCACATTCAGACCTGGCTGGACTGCCTGGGCCTGGAGGCGCGGGCGGTGGGGCTGGAGATTAGTGTCGAAACTGAGGCGATGGTGATAGGGGCATCCAGTAAACCACCGCTGCCGCGCCTGCTCGACGGGACGGAGGTCCCGTTCCGCGACCGCTTCAAGCTGTTGGGGAGCTGGCTTCCTGACGTACACCGCCGACGATGTGGACACCCGCATCGGCCTTGCCTGGGCCTTGGAAGCTCCGGTCGCTAACACCCTACTGGTGCTCGAAGGGCCTGGACGGGCACCGCAAGCTTGCGCATGCTCTTCAAGGTCCTCGTCCTCACGGTGCTCACGTATGGCGCCGAGGCGTGGAGCCGTGGACCCTCCCACCCAAACTGGCAGCTCGGCTCGACGGCACAGTTTACAGGATGCTCCGGCAGGTTCTTAATGTAGGTTTTTCCGAGCGTCCGTCATCAGAGTCTTTGTATCATGGCATGCCTCGTGTTTCGGACGAGATTAGGCAGCGTAGGATAGCATTTGTAGGACACCTTGCCCGCACCAGCCAGGTCGACACCACCCTTGGTCTGGCCGGCCCCCAGCGGCTTGGCCAGCCAGGGCAGCACATTCTGACCTGGCCTGGCCCCAAGGACATTCCCAAAAGGGTAGGGAAACCTGTCACCAACTACGTTCAGATGTTGCTGGACGACCTAGTGGTCCCAGCCCAGTTTGAGCACCGCATCCACTCTCTCTCCCGTCTTCGGACTGCCATGCAGGACAAGACGCGGTGGAAGAAGATTGTCAAGGCGCACACGCCCGACCCTGTGGGCAAGCCACCTCCCCCCAAGCGGAGGAGGCGTTTTGATGAGTAGTGTAGTTAGGATTTTCTAGATAGAGTTAGGATAGTTCGATCACGCGGCTTCCTCCACACCACCCATCCATCATGAAATATGTGCTACATGACCTCCCCACGGAGGCATGTTATAATTTAATTTAATTTTAATTTAATCCATTCCATCCCATGTTCCCCTCCCACTGAGGACTTATGCTCACGTGACGCAGTCACGTTTCTATTAGTTGATTAATTAATGTAAAGGATGAGCAGACGCTTACCATGCGTCGCTCCAGAACCCCGGCGTTGATTGGCCACAAATTAACTGACCATCTGAGGACGCCTATTGAGATGTATCCCTCTGCTCTAGAAGTTTATAGCCTCGTGACTTGTCTCATGGATAAATCAGATTGTTCACAGCTGCAACTTGAATTGCATTTTTTAATTAATTATATTGGTAGTCGACCTTGTACAATCACATCCGCAATTGTGTTGCCCACGACTAAGGTCTTGCAGGAGCTCCATCTATCCCCTCACACTCGACTGTACTGAGGACTTATGCTCACGTAACGCTGGTACGTGTTAATTTACTTATAAATTAATCCCATTCCCATCCCACGGAGGACTTATTCTCAGTCAAGTGTAAATGAATAAAAAAATAAATTAATTAATTAATTATAAACCTTGAAGTGAGAACGCTATACAAGTGGACCAAATGGACGTTGTACAAATGTTGAATTAATGTTAGCTTTAGTAGTTAGGCTACCTTAGGGCCTAATACTACTGGCAATAAATGTACATTTCTGGATATCCCTAACAAGGTAAACGACACATGAGCTTACCGACCTCGATCCAAAAAACGACCAGCCGTACGTTTGAGACTTCCAGCTCCACGCGGGCCAGGAAAGGTATATTTCACTTTCTCGCCAAGTGCTGCCGGCTATCAGGCCTAGCTCTTCATGTGGTTCCAACTTTCAGTTGAAATTACCCTGTTGATTAGCAATCTGCATATATGTAGTCTTCTCTTCGTCATCACTGCTGCTACTTCTGCTGCTAGTTAAAATTACCCTACTAGTTAGCAATCTGCATACTACTATATGTAGTCTTCTATTCGTCATCGCTGCTGCTACTACTGCTGCTACTGCTACTGCTCTTGCGCGAGCTACGGTGCTCGTGCTTTGAACGCTTCTTTTCTTTCCGTTTCTCCACCTTGCGCCTCTTCTTCTCCTCTTTTCTCTCTTTTTTCTTCTCAGACTTGTAGATCTTCAGCAGCTTCTTCTTCTGCTTCTCTGTCAACTGCGCAAAGATCTCGTCCGTCTCAGGCGTCCCGCCCACTGCTCCCCCAGGACCTCCCTCTGCGCAGCCGCACAGCAGATGAAGGCAAGGCAGCGTTGGGGGAAAAGTTACTGAGCTAAGAACTTGAGACAGTGTAATGAGTGAGTCAAGTTTACACCTGTAGGGCAATGCCAGCTATATCCGCATGCCATGAAGTGCAAAACCCTGCCAGGAAGCCCCAGCCATGCTTGGGCTTCCACCAAGCACAGCAAGTAAGACACGCGGAGCGGCCGCCCCGTAAAATTGGCATCCAAACCCCTTGCCGTGTTAGTGACTGATAACGAAAAACCTGACCCCTTGCCACGCTAGTAAGTTAGCATCCAACCACGTGCCACCTACCGCCAAGTGCCAGCAGCTCTTCCGGATCGGGCGCCAGAATCTGCTGGTTCTCGTCGGTCGGCTTGTACCCGCCCCTGGCAGGGACCAGGCCGACCGTCTGCTTTAGCTCCCAGGAACTTCCCTGCGTGCATCAACGGGGGGACCGCCGAGGTGGGGCGGGGTGGATGGGTGGGTGAGGTGGGTGGGGGAACGCCGAGAGAGACAAGGACGTTCGCATATGTTCGGTTACACATGTGTCAAGTTACTGTCTACATTGAGTGTCCGTGACATCGCTGCGTCCCCACGCCGCGGCATAAGAAAAATGAAGGAGGGGACCAAGGAAAACCCACACAAATGGCCACATAGCCCTCAACAACTCACACGCCAACACCGTTTTCTGTCAACGACAGCTTTTCTTTCTTTCAATGACGACTTGGCGACAACTACCCTGCACTCCTCAGCATGATGTTGACGGCGGCCAGCGGGTCGTTCCTTAACCCGCCACCTTACAGTCACCGTTCAGGTTAAGGCAATTTAGGTAGGCACTTAGAATCTTCCGACACATACCCCTGCGCCTCGTAGCGTGGCGTTGACAGCAGCCAGCGGGTCCTCCCGCTGCTGGCGTTCCGCGTCGGCCGGGTTGACCCCCTTCATGGGACACTCGCGGTCGCCGCTGCTGTGGCCGTACATACCGCAGCGGAGGCAGCGCACGTTCCGCAGTTCCAGGGCAAACGGCCGCGGGCGCACTGCCGTGGTGTCACCCACATCATGCCTGGAACCAAGGGGGTCGGGGCAGCACGCATGGACAAGCAAGATTGAGTAAACAACAGCAAGATTCAGTACCATGGCGAGCCACGACGACGCCGGCACTGACATAGATCTCGCTGACGTGCGATATAACCCCCATCCTTCCTGGGGGCCTTCTGGTAAAGACGCGGACGGGAGGCGGTATCACATGTGCAGCACCAGTGCCCGCAATGATAAACAAACTCGTCAGCCTGCCGTAGGCGAGGCTCAGCTGGATAGCACGGTGGCTGGATAGCACGCACGGCGGTTCAGCCTGAGGCAGGCAATGTCACCGCTTCTCATCGGACCATGCACTTGTCGACCTGGGCGCATTGTGGAGGATGAAAACTGCTACAATGAGTTCGCATGAAAGAGCCACACGGGAACGGGCCCTCAACCAGCTCTGTAGTAACTAACGCACCCCTGCAGTGCACGACACCCACCCTACCTGGGTGCGTTCTTCAGGACGGCTAACTGCTGCGATGCTTGCCAATCATGATGGCGATGGTAGCACACTATCTATAGGCGACTTCAGCTTCCTGGGTGAGTTCTTGAGGATGGGGCGTTGCTCCAATGCATAGGGAGACTAACGGTGCTGATAGCACCCTATCTATCCTATGTTATGCTAGTAATGGTACTGCTCTGATACTAGGACTGGTCCTGGTACGTTCTTACCTAGGCGCGTTCTTGAGGATGGGAAACTGGTCCGAGGTCGCGACCGCGCGGCCAAACACGTCGCGCGTGCGCGCTTGCAGCCGCCCCGTGCTGTCCCTGGAGGCCACGTTGCCCCTCACCACCAGCCCCCCAGCGAACGGGTCCCCCCCCGTCGCCGAACAGTCGGGGGTGGCCAGCATCGCACTGAGTGTCGGGCGGATGCTTTCGTCTGTCACCGGAGCCTCCGCAGTGCCCACCGGGAGGCCTGGGGGGGGGGGGAAAGCAGGGAGGCAGGGGATATTAGGGAGGACATATAGGGTGCCAGGGGATGTGAAGGAGGGTAATTATGGAGGCGGGGGGTGCCTAACAGGGGCGGCCACGACAGCAAAGGCAGGAAAAAAAAAGATAGGCGAATTCGTGAAGAGATGAATACAGGCATCGTGCCTATAAGAGATAATGACAAGCAAGAAGCGTGTGCCGTAGCATACTGTGTGCGTATGAACGGGGTCCGCCACGTACACACGCAACGTCGGTGGAAAGGGCATGGCGCAAGCGCATGTGCACACAGGCCAGGCGCGTGGGCATATGGCCAAGGCACAGCATGCAAGTTTCTTGAGTACGGGCGAGCGGTGCAGATGTGGCGCCTAGTGTGCGAGACGGGATAGATGGAGCATTCGAGAAGTGGCAAAGCAGGGCCAGCAAAGGAGGCAGGAGGCGGGGGGGCGGGCGGGGAGGAAAGCCACAAACAGCCCGGGGGGGGGGGGGGGGGGGAAGCACCACAGTATATTTACAAACTTGGAGATTTCGAGCGCAGCACCACGGAAGCTGCATGCATGCCTCCCAATAGTCAGCCAAGTTGCAGTCATCCAGTGGAGAAGATAAAATCTTTTAAGTTGTGTTCACTCATTAAGTTGCGACGCCGGACTTTGAGCGGCGACCGTAACTTAAGCCAGGTTGCCATCGTAAGTAACGGAACGCTGGTATGACCCAATCTGTAGGCGTCGCGCCACTTTCGGCCGCGGAGGCAGCCACTTTTGGCCATGTCCAGACTTGGGGACCCACTATTACATTAAGGCGGAAAGATGTTCAATTCCCAGTGGCGCCCCGCTATGATGTTCACTGCGTCTTGTTATAGGACCCAAGCCCAACTATGATGGTCACTGTGTCTTGTTATAGGACCCAAGCCAAGCTATGATGGTCACTGTGTCTTGTTATAGGACCCAAGCCCCGCTATGATGTTCACTGTGTCTTGTTATAGGACCCAAGCCCAACTATGATGGTCACTGCGTCTTGTTATAGGACCCAAGCCCAACTATGATGGTCACTGTGTCTTGTTATAGGACCCAAGCCCCGCTATGATGTTCACTGTGTCTTGTTATAGGACCCAAGCCCCGCTATGATGTTCACTGTGTCTTGTTATAGGACCCAAGCCCCGCTATGATGTTCACTGTGTCTTGTTATAGGACCCAAGCCCCGCTATGATGTTCACTGTGTCTTGTTATAGGACCCAAGCCCCGCTATGATGTTCACTGTGTCTTGTTATAGGACCCAAGCCCCGCTATGATGTTCACTGTGTCTTGTTATAGGACCCAAGCCCAACTATGATGGTCACTGTGTCTTGTTATAGGACCCAAGCCCAACTATGATGTTCACTGTGTCTTGTTATAGGACCCAAGCCCCGCTATGATGTTCACTGTGTCTTGTTATAGGACCCAAGCCCAACTATGATGGTCACTGTGTCTTGTTATAGGACCCAAGCCCAACTATGATGTTCACTGTGTCTTGTTATAGGACCCAAGCCCCGCTATGATGTTCACTGCGTCTTGTTATAGGACCCAAGCCCCGCTATGATGTTCACTGTGTCTTGTTATAGGACCCAAGCCCCGCTATGATGTTCACTGTGTCTTGTTATAGGACCCAAGCCCCGCTATGATGGTCACTGTGTCTTGTTATAGGACCCAAGCCCCGCTATGATGTTCACTGTGTCTTGTTATAGGACCCAAGCCCAACTATGATGGTCACTGCGTCTTGTTATAGGACCCAAGCCCAACTATGATGGTCACTGTGTCTTGTTATAGGACCCAAGCCCCGCTATGATGTTCACTGTGTCTTGTTATAGGACCCAAGCCCCGCTATGATGTTCACTGTGTCTTGTTATAGGACCGAAGCCCCGCTATGATGTTCACTGTGTCTTGTTATAGGACCCAAGCCCAACTATGATGGTCACTGTGTCTTGTTATAGGACCCAAGCCCCGCTATGATGTTCACTGTGTCTTGTTATAGGACCCAAGCCCCGCTATGATGTTCACTGCGTCTTGTTATAGGACCCAAGCCCCGCTATGATGTTCACTGTGTCTTGTTATAGGACCCAAGCCCAACTATGATGGTCACTGTGTCTTGTTGTAGGACCCAAGCCCCGCTATGATGGTCACTGCGTCTTGTTATAGGACCCAAGCCCCGCTATGATGTTCACTGTGTCTTGTTATAGGACCCAAGCCCCGCTATGATGTTCACTGTGTCTTGTTGTAGGACCCAAGCCCCGCTATGATGTTCACTGTGTCTTGTTGTAGGACCCAAGCCCCGCTATGATGTTCACTGCGTCTTGTTATAGGACCCAAGCCCCGCTATGATGGTCACTGAGTCTTGTTATAGGACCCAAGCCCCGCTATGATGTTCACTGTGTCTTGTTGTAGGACCCAAGCCCAACTATGATGGTCACTGTGTCTTGTTATAGGACCCAAGCCCCGCTATGATGTTCACTGTGTCTTGTTATAGGACCCAAGCCCCGCTATGATGGTCACTGTGTCTTGTTATAGGACCCAAGCCCCGCTATGATGTTCACTGCGTCTTGTTATAGGACCCAAGCCCAACTATGATGGTCACTGTGTCTTGTTATAGGACCCAAGCCCCGCTATGATGTTCACTGCGTCTTGTTATAGGACCCAAGCCCAACTATGATGGTCACTGTGTCTTGTTATAGGACCCAAGCCCCGCTATGATGGTCACTGTGTCTTGTTATAGGACCCAAGCCCCGCTATGATGTTCACTGTGTCTTGTTGTAGGACCCAAGCCCAACTATGATGGTCACTGCGTCTTGTTATAGGACCCAAGCCCCGCTATGATGGTCACTGCGTCTTGTTGTAGGACCCAAGCCCCGCTATGATGTTCACTGTGTCTTGTTATAGGACCCAAGCCCCGCTATGATGTTCACTGTGTCTTGTTATAGGACCCAAGCCCCGCTATGATGGTCACTGTGTCTTGTTATAGGACCCAAGCCCCGCTATGATGTTCACTGTGTCTTGTTATAGGACCCAAGCCCCGCTATGATGTTCACTGTGTCTTGTTATAGGACCCAAGCCCCGCTATGATGTTCACTGTGTCTTGTTATAGGACCCAAGCCCCGCTATGATGTTCACTGCGTCTTGTTATAGGACCCAAGCCCCGCTATGATGGTCACTGTGTCTTGTTATAGGACCCAAGCCCCGCTATGATGGTCACTGTGTCTTGTTATAGGACCCAAGCCCCGCTATGATGGTCACTGTGTCTTGTTATAGGACCCAAGCCCCGCTATGATGGTCACTGTGTCTTGTTATAGGACCCAAGCCCCGCTATGATGTTCACTGCGTCTTGTTATAGGACCCAAGCCCCGCTATGATGGTCACTGTGTCTTGTTATAGGACCCAAGCCCCGCTATGATGTTCACTGTGTCTTGTTGTAGGACCCAAGCCCCGCTATGATGTTCACTGTGTCTTGTTATAGGACCCAAGCCCAACTATGATGGTCACTGTGTCTTGTTATAGGACCCAAGCCCCGCTATGATGTTCACTGTGTCTTGTTATAGGACCCAAGCCCCGCTATGATGGTCACTGCGTCTTGTTATAGGACCCAAGCCCAACTATGATGGTCACTGTGTCTTGTTATAGGACCCAAGCCCCGCTATGATGGTCACTGTGTCTTGTTATAGGACCCAAGCCCCGCTATGATGTTCACTGCGTCTTGTTATAGGACCCAAGCCCCGCTATGATGTTCACTGTGTCTTGTTATAGGACCCAAGCCCCGCTATGATGTTCACTGTGTCTTGTTGTAGGACCCAAGCCCCGCTATGATGTTCACTGTGTCTTGTTATAGGACCCAAGCCCAACTATGATGGTCACTGTGTCTTGTTATAGGACCCAAGCCCCGCTATGATGTTCACTGTGTCTTGTTATAGGACCCAAGCCCAGCTATGATGTTCACTGTGTCTTGTTATAGGACCCAAGCCCCGCTATGATGTTCACTGTGTCTTGTTATAGGACCCAAGCCCCGCTATGATGGTCACTGTGTCTTGTTATAGGACCCAAGCCCCGCTATGATGTTCACTGTGTCTTGTTATAGGACCCAAGCCCAGCTATGATGTTCACTGTGTCTTGTTATAGGACCCAAGCCCCGCTATGATGTTCACTGTGTCTTGTTATAGGACCCAAGCCCCGCTATGATGTTCACTGCGTCTTGTTATAGGACCCAAGCCCCGCTATGATGTTCACTGCGTCTTGTTATAGGACCCAAGCCCCGCTATGATGTTCACTGTGTCTTGTTATAGGACCCAAGCCCCGCTATGATGTTCACTGTGTCTTGTTATAGGACCCAAGCCCCGCTATGATGTTCACTGTGTCTTGTTATAGGACCCAAGCCCAACTATGATGGTCACTGTGTCTTGTTATAGGACCCAAGCCCCGCTATGATGTTCACTGCGTCTTGTTATAGGACCCAAGCCCCGCTATGATGGTCACTGTGTCTTGTTATAGGACCCAAGCCCAACTATGATGGTCACTGTGTCTTGTTATAGGACCCAAGCCCCGCTATGATGTTCACTGTGTCTTGTTATAGGACCCAAGCCCCGCTATGATGTTCACTGTGTCTTGTTATAGGACCCAAGCCCCGCTATGATGTTCACTGTGTCTTGTTATAGGACCCAAGCCCCGCTATGATGTTCACTGTGTCTTGTTATAGGACCCAAGCCCCGCTATGATGTTCACTGTGTCTTGTTGTAGGACCCAAGCCCAACTATGATGTTCACTGTGTCTTGTTGTAGGACCCAAGCCCCGCTATGATGTTCACTGTGTCTTGTTATAGGACCCAAGCCCCGCTATGATGTTCACTGTGTCTTGTTATAGGACCCAAGCCCCGCTATGATGTTCACTGCGTCTTGTTATAGGACCCAAGCCCCGCTATGATGTTCACTGTGTCTTGTTATAGGACCCAAGCCCAACTATGATGGTCACTGTGTCTTGTTATAGGACCCAAGCCCAACTATGATGGTCACTGTGTCTTGTTATAGGACCCAAGCCCCGCTATGATGTTCACTGTGTCTTGTTATAGGACCCAAGCCCCGCTATGATGTTCACTGCGTCTTGTTATAGGACCCAAGCCCCGCTATGATGTTCACTGCGTCTTGTTATAGGACCCAAGCCCCGCTATGATGTTCACTGTGTCTTGTTATAGGACCCAAGCCCCGCTATGATGTTCACTGTGTCTTGTTATAGGACCCAAGCCCCGCTATGATGTTCACTGTGTCTTGTTGTAGGACCCAAGCCCAACTATGATGTTCACTGTGTCTTGTTGTAGGACCCAAGCCCCGCTATGATGTTCACTGCGTCTTGTTATAGGACCCAAGCCCCGCTATGATGGTCACTGTGTCTTGTTATAGGACCCAAGCCCCGCTATGATGTTCACTGTGTCTTGTTATAGGACCCAAGCCCAACTATGATGGTCACTGTGTCTTGTTATAGGACCCAAGCCCAACTATGATGGTCACTGTGTCTTGTTATAGGACCCAAGCCCCGCTATGATGTTCACTGCGTCTTGTTATAGGACCCAAGCCCCGCTATGATGGTCACTGTGTCTTGTTATAGGACCCAAGCCCCGCTATGATGTTCACTGTGTCTTGTTATAGGACCCAAGCCCCGCTATGATGTTCACTGTGTCTTGTTATAGGACCCAAGCCCAACTATGATGGTCACTGTGTCTTGTTATAGGACCCAAGCCCAACTATGATGGTCACTGTGTCTTGTTATAGGACCCAAGCCAAGCTATGATCAAAGAGACAACCAGCTATGATGTACCCGTGCGTTGCAGGCAGCCAATCTACGAAACAGGAAGCACCCCCCAGCTCTTGGCAAGTTGGCACCGACGTCGTGAACTGGTGGTGGGCGGAGGTCGATCCGGCTCCCTCGTGCAGCACGGAAAAAATGTGCTGGTGAAGTGAGTACAGAAACATTTTTTTATGCGCACGCGACACAGTCTACGTGTCAATTAAATTAACGAAGTAAGTAATGAATGAATACTACTAGTAGTATGTACTATATATGAATACTACTAGTAGTATGTACATGGATAGAGTGGGAAACACGCCTGAGAACTGTCTGTCTGCCTGGTCTTTATCATGGAGCCGAGCAGCTACTATCGGAAGAAAAAGTACCATACTAGTAGTATTAAATTATAGTGGTATTAAATTATAGTAGTATGATATTATAGTAGTATTAAATTATAGTAGCATTAAATTAAACAATGATTAAACAATGCACAGGCACCCATGTGTCTCCTTTCCCCACCCTTCTCCTTGGGTTCATCCGCCTCCTTTGCCTGCTCATGAATTCATCGCCACCATAAGAGACCTCAATGTGCACGCGGCCACCTGTCCCCTGTGCCCTCCTCCGTTTTTCCACCTCTTCCCTTTGCCCACCTCTTCCCTTGGCCTACCTTGCTCCTTGGCTTCGTCCGCCTCCTTGGCCTGGCTGGCGCTGACCGCGTCGTACCCCGGCGGCCGCTGGTACATGAACGACAGGCTCTGCTTGGCGCGGACCGACTCCTTCTCGCCACCTGTCAGCTGCTCGGTGTTTCGGAAGAACTCCAGCTCCTAAAGGGGGGGGGGGGGGGGGGGCACGTGCGCCAGCACATCGATGGGCTGAGAAATAGGCAAGCACAATCAGACACCGGAGCGGGTGCAGAGGGAAGAGGAGACAGAGGCAAGGAAACGAGGGATTGTGGGGACGGAGGCCCGCACAAACGGACACAAGGGCGGGCACAGAGGGAAGAAGGTGGCCAGCAAACGGGGGACCATGGGGAAGCAGTGCATGACTACTTCATTCATTAATGGGGAAGTAGACCAGCACGTGAATTGTATGAAGTGAATTCAGCACGTAAAGGGAGGGGGAAATAGACTGGCGCGTGAATCGAATAACTTGGTATTAACACGTACTGGATTGGGGGGGATAGGCCAGTATGGGAGCGCGCACCGGCGAAAATGTCAAATCATCCGTACTGAACGCGTACTGGACATGTACTGGACGCGTACTGGACATGTAACCGATTGGTTGTGAGGCCAGCATAGGAGAGGTTGCCGGGCAGATGGTTACGTCGCAGAGACATCAGCGGGAGCGACCCGGCCAACAAAGATGAAACCATGTGCGCGTAGGAGGTAATGAGTGAGTATCTATTTTACATGTGTGCATAGCACGTAATGAAAGATACACGTAATGACTTATACACGTAATGAAAGATTTATTACGTGCGCATAGCACGTAATGAAAGAAACAGAGCACAAGGCTGGTTGCCTTGCCGAGACATAGTGAGAGTCAGCGGGCCATAATAAATGATGAGACATAGTGTGAGCGAATAAGAAAATGGTGAGACGTGGTGTGAGCCAATGGACTATGGTGCGCGCGCTGAATGTAGAGAGAGGCAATGGGGCGGCACGAAAGTAGGGAGATGCCCGCAGACCGGTCCAGGGACGCTACAGCACACAGGTAGGGGGGTGGTCCGGCCCAAGATAGAGGGATGGGCCAGCAGATAGGTAGAGAGATGGTAACTATATGTGGCATAGCGTGTGAGACTGGGGCCCAATGACCCCGAGCGCCGTGCCAACTTACGACGAAAAATTACAGCTGGCAAAATATAGCGGGCACGAAAAGGCAACAGATCTGAGGATACCAGGCCGGGAATGAAGTCTTAGTAAACACGCTCACCTGTTCAAACTCCTTAGCGCGTTGCTGTTTGAACCTTTCTTTAACAGCATGCTCCTGTTCGGCAATCCACTTTCGCTTCTGATTCTGATATGACAAGGGGTGCCATGTCTTCTGGTTGAGAAAGTTGTGACTCCAAGCATTACCGGCTTTGAGGGTAAAATCTGCCTCGTTAAATTTCTTCTTCTTCTCCGACATGTTGAAGGCTTGTCAAGACAGCCCGGTAAGGGTGTCAACTTGTATGAAATCTTAGGTAAAAAGTGCTTGATGCATCCAATCAATTAAGAAAACATGCTATGCAAGGATAGAATGGGTCACAAGGTTAAGCTGATGGATTGACCAGTCAACGTTGATTACCCTAGAAGCAGCCAAAGAAATCAATGACCGTTTGCAATTGCAGACTTTGGCCTGTCGCTTGGACCTGCGTGCTGGGCACGTAAGGGGGGTCGTCCCGTGTGCTCGAAATCGTAGCCTGCCTTCGCCATTTACAGCCCTCCTAATAACCTCCGCCATGGCTTGAACTGTCACTCCAGTCGCCTTGTCAGATCAGCCGGACAACGAAGCCCGCCGATTAACAAACGGGGTGCGCGGATACAAGCCGCTCAACTAGAAGATTCTCGTAACAGACACGTCTCCCGCGTGATTCCTGATACTGTGGCCTTGGGTATTTGATGCCCAACAACAACAACAACAACAAGAACTTGATGCCCAAGATCAGATTCTGGTTGGAGACCTGTGGCCGCATAAGCACAACTGCATGAGTGCCACTTCCGGGTTTTGCCAAGTGTAAACCTGCTAACCTCGTGTTCCCGACCAGGTGACCACAACGATGGCAGGTTTGCATGGATTAAATCTTGCTAAGGCCTACAGGCCGACAACATTGTCTTCCCGAGCTGAGTGCCTGCGTGACGTGCATGCGATGCGTCATTTTTACGCAATTGAGATATCTGCAGGCTTTCCGAGCTTGCTGCAGCTGTAAACCTGTTCGACCATATTCATTATCGAACATAGTGACAAGCAAATTAAAATGGAATTGAGCACATCGACTATTCTCACGCAGGATGGTGTCCGTTTGACGTATGACAGGGTCATTTCCAACAACGTCGAAGGCAATAATGCGGTGGTCCTAATCCATATCCTTTTTCTCCATCCTGTCTGTGTGACATTAGTAAGATATGGATCATGCAGCTGCCAGCAGCCAGGTCTCTATGGCGCTAGGCTATGCTGGGTCACAGAAACGCAGGCAGAAAAGTCATTCGTGAACACGTTGGCCGGGGTTGAGAGCAAGGATTTCTGCATGTGCGAATTCATGTCATCGCTGTTAAACCTCAACGGTCCTTGTTGCTACCACATGCAATGCCCGCATAGCTGTTGTCCTTAACTTGAAGCCCGCCCCGCCCGGGCAGGCGACTGGGACGGACACATGGCTGGTCCGGCTCGAGGCACTACTTCGATACCAGCATCAAGGTAAGTAGACACGCAGTTTTGTCCTAATGATTACGACGCGCGGAGGTTATAACATGCAAGAATCCGCCTACTCTATTCTCGTTGTAGACTAGCCATTCTGTCGAGTTGCCAAGCCTGCCGTAATTGTTTGTTTTAATTTTTCGTAACTCGCTGGCAGCTCCTCTTAATCCCCCTTACAAAGGTATATCTAAAAGAAGCTTTGCACCTGGGGGGCTGTATTCAGTCTGTTCTACCCAGCACTTGTTGCAGTATTAGCGATGTGCGTTGGTTAAAATGGTTTGTCAATGCTAGAACATGGCAAACCGACCCCTCCCAGGTCTCTTGGGGTCACCCTCGTGAAGCCAAGCGAGGTACTGGCTGATATGCAAACAGTGTTCAGTGCTTGATAGGGACAGTTCTGGATGGGGGGAAGCCTCACATGCTTGGTGCGTTTTCCCCGCAAGTGGCCTCAGCTTATTACAACCGACAGCGGCGGTTCTGAATGCCAAGTTTTTCTTGGCAGCGCCACCCATGCCGTAGTGGGAGCGCTGTAACAAGTTTGAGGGGTCAGTCTCCCCAATTCCAGGGTAACCATGGCGTTGCAGAGTTAAAGTAACGACTAGGGAGCAGCAATGTTGTGGGGTAACCATTCAGCTCATGCCCATACATGATGTTTGATGACCTTCTGTGCCACGCGGCCTTTCATCATCGGCGCATTCACAATCCGTTGACTGTGTCGAGCGTCAACGTGCTGTTGGCCATGGTGGCATTTCCAAACTTCGCTGACCTTTGTGTTCGCTGACCGCTGCATCCACGTATTGTGGGCATGGGTGTCAACATAAATTTCATACCCCTTAAGTTCATACCCCTTAAGTTCACACCCCTTAAGTTCATCATACCCCTTAAGTTCACAGCCCTTTAGTCTGGTGATAGCAGCCATCGCTCAAAAAATTGTCTTGTCGCGGTCGTCTGTGCTGGTATGGAAGCTGTTGTCATCATCTAGGTTTATTATTATTGTTATTATCATTATCACTATTTATCTGGATTGTTGTTTTTGTTATCGTCGCTGCCTGCGTGGAATCTGCGGATGCGCGGTGCCTGTGCCCACGTTCATCTTGACAGGCGATGTTTGTGCATCCTTACGTGCATGGCTGAAATCATGTGATGTGCGCGTTCCCAACCTGTGTACGTTGGCCGCATGGGAGCGTCTTCAACGCATGTTCCTTGGCCTTATGTTTGTGTGCCCTTACGCTTGTGTGCCCTTCGTATGTGCATGGCCTAAATCATATAATGGGAGCGTCTTCAACCCACGCACAGTTGATAGCAGAAGCGTGCAAGGCCCCGGTGTATGCCATCGACCTCAGGGGCCACGGCGACGTAAGTGTATGCATGTCGAGGACTGGATGCAGGAAGCCTGGGACAGTGTCAGACCTACTGCCAGGCCAGTTTCTTTTGTAGAACAACTTGTCAGTGCTCAAGCTTTCATAGACATTCACAGTCTGTTTATGAAAGGGTGGGTGGGTGGGGAGCTGTGCATGCGAGCAGTTTTGACATTGTGGGAGGGCAGTTGAAGGGTGAGGGCTGGTACTGAGTGGGTTGCAATAATGGAAAGGGGGGGTGGCATGGGGGGTGGCTGAGACACTGGCTCGAGTGTATGATTGTAGGTGATGGGAGTGCAGCCCAAGCCCATGTAATGGGTTAAGTGTATTTAATCGAATGAATTCTCACCGCAGGAGGAAGCGCACCCGATGAAGTGTACGATGGAGCACGTGAGATGGGCAATTAATCAACCCATTGTCCGAAAACTGAATCTTCACCACAGGACCACCGCTAGTGCCAACATAGACTCACCCTCTAGAGCAAAGAGACCATGTCTTCTCTCTAAATCACGATGTATTGAGAAAACAAATGGTAGTGTATGATGATTAGAGGCCACGTCTTCTGTCTAAATCACAATGTTATTGAGAAAACAAATGGTAGTGTATGATAATTAGTAGTTGGTGATGACTAGTTCCATGCACCGCTGCTATTGGTGGTTTTGTAGCATAGCACATCAGCGCTGCTGAACTGGTGACTATGCCGGTGGAAAGCCTGCCTCTCCTCTAATGTTAATACGTCGCCCCCCCCCCTTCCCCCCCTCCCTCCCTCTTCTCGATTTCCATCAGAGTGACAAGCCAGACTGGGGCTACCACGTGGCGCGACTTGCTGCGGACTTGCGGTGAGGCTGCTGTTGATGGCTTGGCCTTGGTTTTGTTAATAGTAGTACTACTCTTAATTTATATAGTAGTACTAGGATATTTGTTAATGTTTTCTATCATCTGTGAGGCTGTGGTTGCTGGCTTGGCTTCCCCTTGGTTTGTTATTTCTGCTATTAATTTATGTGCTACGATATTGTTACTGATAATTGTTGTCTGGTGAAGCGGGGATTCCCCAACAGGATAAGCAGCCAGGGGGTCGCTTTGCCAAGCCGTAGCCGTTGCCTTGGTTTCTGCTGACAACGCGTGGGGGCAGCTGGGCATAGCCTCCAGAGACGCGTCAGAACCATCCCATGAGATGGCAGGATCATTACATCGTCACATGTCAGAATCCTCACATCATCGCATGCAAGGGTCATCGCGTTTGATGTCAGAATGACCACGGGGACAGATGCATGCCCCCTTGATGGACTGGCCATTTCCTTGGTGTCTCTCATATGGTACCGATTTATGCATGAAGGAAGAGGCAATACTAGCTAGCAGTATAACCTATTGATGATAGTTAGCATGAGTATAGTAACTTAGCATTAGTACAGTAACTTAGCATTAGTATAGTAAGTTACCATGAGTAAGTTTGCCTCAGTATAGCAAGACAGCATTCGCATTCGTATTGGTATTGAGCAATCCTTGTGTCGGCTGCTTCTGCTTTACCGATTAGACAGTGATGGTTGCCTTGCCTGCTGCTAATGCCTGCCCTGGTGTTGCTACTTTGCTGCACCCCACGCCGTATATCCACGTTTATATATATACATATATGTATCCACGTTTATCCCTGTGTATTCATGTACATCCCTATCTATCCGCACATCCCTATCTATCCGCACATCCCTATCGATCCGCACATCCCTATCGATCCGCACATCCATGCGTATCCATAGTCATCCGTATACTGCTACATGGATCTTCCACCCTATGTCCGCGCCTTAGGTGCTGGAATACATAAGGGTGCAGGTGCACGTTGTGCACCCAGAGCAGGTGAAGTTTACACCCTACCCTTGCAGGAAGTAGCCCAGAGTGTATTAAAAGCCATATGCCCCTTCTCAGGGATATGTGCTACATGTACTCCCAACGGAGATATGTTACAATCTATTTTATGGATGTAACAAAGTGCCTCCATGTATATCCATGTACCACGTGTAATATACTTGTATATTCATGTACTACTGTATCCTTAATCCCGCTGCGTGTTATTCCTTACAGTGCTGTCCATTGTGTTAATGCTGCCCCCATCACGCGTGTGATGCGTGCTGATGTTGTGGAACATGGCCCCCCCTACCACCACCCCACCCGATTGCACACACACATCCACCTTGATACTTGTGGGCCGTCACGTTCGCATATATGTCACAGGGACTTCCTGGCGGCGCTCTCGTTGACCCGAGTTGTGCTGGTGGGGTCCAGCATGGGGGCGGCAGTCATTTGGAGGTGAGAAGCCCTAGGGCGCTGGGCGAGCCATCGTTTGGGAGTGAGGCATGGTTTGGGGGTATAGGGCATCACTTGGAGCGGGGCCATCATCTGGAGGTGTGAGGGGTCATGGGGAGGTGAGGCATCATAGTAGTAGGTCCTTAGGAAGTGATTATAGGGAGCTAGGCGGGCAGTCACCGGGAGGTGAACCAGAGACCCTGCCCCCTTCGTTTTATTCCCCTTTCCATCATTCACGGAAGGCACTTCTTCAAACAGTGCATGCCCCGGCAACCATTTTACGTAACCCCACCCTCCCCGAGGCTCTCTAGGCAGCCCTCCCCAGAGGTCTACTCGACATGAGATCCTTTCAACGGATCGAGGCAGGCGACGGCCGATGGGAGTTGATCTGTGGGATACGTCTCTGTGTATACAGTACCCACAGTCTTTAAACATGTGTGCATACATTGCTACAAAAAGGTACCTCCTAAAACCAAATAGATATTTTTATTATCTTTAGGTCATGTCCCATGGCACTCCAACGGAGGCGCATGCGCCATGATTTGAATGAATGCGCCTGATACTGTTAGACAACACCCAGCTAGCAACATTATGCGGTATAGGGATAGGGCATCGGTGCAGGAGGACAGAAGGCCCGCCAACCGCCATTATAGTAAAATAGCGCAGGTCATGAGACGTGAGTAATGAGCCTAGGAAACGTTGCTGCTGCTTGACTGGTAGCATAGAATATAGATGCATCATGGGGGGTACGTAGCTTAGGATCATTGCTGCTGACTGCCTTGATCACCATGGTCATGATCTGATTTGAATTTTATATCTCCCTTGCCCTCGCTTTATGCCTGACAGCCCCATCGAGCCTGTCTCGCCCTTCGACCCTAATCTCGCTAGTGTGTTGTCGATAAGTATTCATTGTCTTTATTTGTCCGATGCTCCCTCTGTTCCCGGCATCTTCACTGCGCTGTTTGGCCTGCTTTCACCCCCATGTTCATGACTGGTCTTCAGGGCGCGTTTGTGCCCAGCCCTCCATTTTCAGCTTCGTCGATCTGTTTGGCTTTTCATGAAACCCTACTCTTCCTTGTATTTATCAGTTCCATGGCTCCCTCTGTCTACTCCTGACAGCTTCGTCGAGCTGTTTGGCTTTTCATGCAACCCTAACCTTACTTCTATGCGACGCTTCCATTGCTCCCTCTATCTACTCCTGACAGCTTCGTTGAGCTGTTTGGCCAGGACAACATCAAGGGCTGTGTGTTCATCGACCAGGTGGGTCATGGGTGGCAGGTAAGACACTACAGCAGGCACGACAGCAGGCACAGCAGCAGATGGCGTGCAACACCCATGGCAGTTTTAATTTGCCATGCTCGTTGATAAAAATATCAAACGTTTATATTGTATGCGCGTTGATACAAATTTTGCTACTATGTTTTGTTTTTTTTTACATGGCATGAGGTGCAAACCTCCCCCACCCCCCACCCCCCACCCCCCAAAAAAGAAAATAGAAAAGGGGGTGCCATCTCACTACCATGCTGTGCCCATGGCCTGGCGGTGTCAGGTCATGGGCACGTGTCGGTGGCATCCCCTTCAGCATGCTGTGGTGAGCCACATGTCGCGTTGATAGCTTTAGCTGTTGTGGAAATGTCCTATCAAGGCTCGGCGCCCTGCAGTACCGGGCATGATAACAAGCTATCAACGTTTTCTATCTTTTGCCATGGTATGATGTGGGGGGGGCTTCTGTCACACGCTATAAGAAACAATGCATACGTGAACTAGATACTAAACATGATACATTACGGTGGGGTGGAAAACTACTAGCATATTTGGCTGAGCTATCGTGGACTGCTAACATGTGAGATTATTTAGGAAAACTACTAGCATATTTGGCTGAGCTATCGTGGACTGCTAACATGTGAGATTATTTAGGAAAACTACTAGCATATTTGGCTGAGCTATCGTGGACTGCTAACATGTGAGATTATGTAGGAAAACTACTAGCATATTTGACTGAGCTATCGTGGACTGCTAACATGTGAGATTATTTAACCTAGACAGGAGAGTGTATTAAACTATCTCTTGTATCTTATTCACGGGACAAGAGAGAGAAGTAAGCTACCTCTTGTTTCTTATTCACGGCTCGATGGTTTGCTCATACACAATCTTTCCTCTAATGGCTTGTCTGTAGCCGCTGGATTGTCATTGCCGAATAGGGGCCGAATAAGGTTTGGAAGCTTAAACCATGGGAAGGCTTAACTGTAAATGATCACATGTGCACAGGTTGTTGGGTTCTGTTCGGTTGGACCCTGTGGGTTCATTGTGTCTGGATCACGGTCCTGAGCACACACCTGAAGTGCAGTTTCTATGCCAAACATTTGCTTAGATCTGTGCTCCGTGAACACATGCCTGGTTGCGGCATCCCTATCGGTCAACGCACCCCGCTGTATTAAGATCGCTAGCATGTGATAATACACACCCTCCAAATGGCTTTCTATGCAACGTGTTTTCTCAATCGGTCAGCATGGGTGCGGCGGTTGTCTGGTTCTCGTGTTGACGACCCGCAGGCACCGTTGCAATACCGGGCGGACGACTGGCAGCTGTGAGTGCTTGGGGCTTGTCTATGTGTGTGTGTGTGTTTGTTTGGGTGTGTTTGTTCGTTTGTGTGTGTTTGTTTGTTTGTGTTTGTATGTGAGAGAGAGTGATCGCTTGCGGCTTGAGCCTCTCTCTGATAAAACCCCTTAAACATTTGTTGGTTGCTCAGTCTTACAGCTTTGCGAGGCCACTTATGTACCGTGGTTGTTGGGTTTGAGAACTTGTAATTGTTGGGTTTGAGAACTTGTAAGCTTATGGGGGTGCCTGTTAGTATGCTGCCAGAGTTGTGCAAAGAATCGAGCTCATGGTAAAGATTAAAGAACCGCAGCGCACCAGGCTGTGAACGGCTGCAAACGGTATTTTTGCCATCAACAGGACAGTCTCTTCACTGTAGTAAGACAGCAGGCTAAGGAGACAGGACATGCACACACTTTGAAGTGCATCGCTGCCAATCGTACTCAATACCATGGTCATGGCGGCAGCAGCAATTGTGCATGGTCGCATATCAGATCTGAACTGCGCGAGATCGAGAAGACAGTCTGAACGGGTTGAAGCTCAAGACTCCCCATCTGCCGCTACTTGATAGAAGCTTATCTTTTATGTATGCATATGTTTATTTCATAGGCGTTGACATTGTGATAAACTGTTATGGGTACATTTGATAAACCGTTATGGGTAGATGATGAATCTGGATATAGTGGCTAGACTCATAGATTAGTTACACCAATAAACAAGGCTTGATGAACAAGGATTAGTTCTGGTGGGAAAAAGGTTTTCGGGGAAGCGCAGCAATTCTTCTCAGCTCTCATCAAATGCGACCTCTTGTGCCTATACTGTATTGACTGTTTTGTTACTTTCGTACAGATACGGAGCCTTAGGTGTTGCTTGGTCTTATTTGAAGCATAGAAATGTTGGATGGAATACCAGCGGCACATCTCTTCGGTTGACTCATGTCCGTCCCTCGTGCGGAGTCGCCCCAGCCCTATGACTTGTGTGTCAGAAATGCAATTGTGTGCGGCTGCAGGCTGACAATTCCTGTCTATCTCGCTTTTTTGGGTTTTGGGTTTCAGGTTTAGGGCTTTGGTGAGATATGCTCATTTTATCCACGACTAACCTGCTGAGCTGCAGCTTAGAATGCAACTCCGTATAGCACAATGGAGAAAAAAAATATTTTTGTGCTGGTACCCATACCCATGCCACCCAGGTAGTGGCTGGCTGGGCGAGGTGGCTGCCATGAAAGGTGGGCTTCCATTCTAGGGAAGCAGGTTGTTTCTTTTGCCTCCCACCCACCCACCCTGGCGAAAGGGGGTAGAGCAGGGGCGCATCTGCTGTGGACTGGCCCTGCAAATTCACATAGTGTGCTCACCCTAGCATACAGATGGCCGTGTCGCCATCTGGTAGACAAGTCTGTGTTACTCCACCGTAGTGAGCTAGCACACATACTGTAATAAATTTCATGTTTTGTGGTGATGCATGCAAAGCAAAGCAAGGCCAGAAGTTGATTAGCGTATTTTCTCATGCGACTTCATGCTTTTCTGTCTGGGTGCATAGAAATGTCCTGTCGTGCAGGGGGTCTAACGGATGTTATGACGCCACTACCCTCAAGCAGCTACAGCAAGCTGTGAGGTAGGTACTGTGGGTTATACCATCTACCGGCACTTGGTGATTCCCCTTGTTGTAGTTGTATACACTACCTTGTATCTATGTACTAAGTAGCTCTTGGTGGATTTTCCTTGTGTCCTATATACCACTTTGTACCTAGTTGTACTCAAATACGGAGCTTATGAAGTGTCAGTATGCATTGCGCCTTGTAGAGATATTATTTGCCAGCTCACCATTCGATGGATTCTTTCTTTGGGGGGTAGTTGTTGTTCGGGCACCTTCATCAATTACCATCAGATAGGTATGAGCGCTTCTCTTGTTAAATGTTTCAAGTAGCTGTTGCCGCTTAGAATTTGTTCGTAGTTCCCATTGGCTGGCTACTTATCGCCAGTAGTAGTATCACCAGCGGCCCGCCGGTTTACGTAATTACTGATGCTTGGGTTAATGCTTGCCGCTTGGTGTAGGTCAGTAGAGGTGCACACATGCCAAGCCGATATCAAGAGTCTGTTTCTTACGTCTCTTTCTTATGCCATCATGTTCAGTCGTTGGTCGCTGCTCCAGCAGCCACCACCCATAGGCACATGCCACGGGCACTTACCACACGCCCATCTGCCATCATTTTCAGTCGTTGGTCGCTGCTCCAGCAGCCACCACCCATAGGCACATGCCACGGGCACTTACCACACGCCCATCTGCCATCATGTTCCGTCGTTGGTCGCTGCTCCAGCAGCCACCACCCATAGGCACATGCCACGGGCACTTACCACACGCCCATCTGCCATCATGTTCCGTCGTTGGTCGCTGCTCCAGCAGCCACCACCCATAGGCACATGCCACGGGCACTCACCACACGCCCATCTGCCATCATGTTCAGTCGTTGGTCGCTGCTCCAGCAGCCACCACCCATAGGCACATGCCACGGGCACTTACCACACGCCCATCTGCCATCATGTTCCGTCGTTGGTCGCTGCTCCAGCAGCCACCACCCATAGGCACATGCCACGGGCACTTACCACACGCCCATCTGCCATCATGTTCCGTCGTTGGTCGCTGCTCCAGCAGCCACCACCCATAGGCACATGCCACGGGCACTTACCACACGCCCATCTGCCATCATGTTCAGTCGTTGGTCGCTGCTCCAGCAGCCACCACCCATAGGCACATGCCACGGGCACTTACCACACGCCCATCTGCCATCATGTTCCGTCGTTGGTCGCTGCTCCAGCAGCCACCACCCATAGGCACATGCCACGGGCACTTACCACACGCCCATCTGCCATCATGTTCCGTCGTTGGTCGCTGCTCCAGCAGCCACCACCCATAGGCACATGCCACGGGCACTTACCACACGCCCATCTGCCATCATGTTCCGTCGTTGGTCGCTGCTCCAGCAGCCACCACCCATAGGCACATGCCACGGGCACTTACCACACGCCCATCTGCCATCATGTTCCGTCGTTGGTCGCTGCTCCAGCAGCCACCACCCATAGGCACATGCCACGGGCACTTACCACACGCCCATCTGCCATCATGTTCCGTCGTTGGTCGCTGCTCCAGCAGCCACCACCCATAGGCACATGCCACGGGCACTTACCACACGCCCATCTGCCATCATGTTCAGTCATGAGTCGCTGCTCCAGCAGCCACCACCCATAGGCACATGCCACGGGCACTTACCACACGCCCATCTGCCATCATGTTCCGTCGTTGGTCGCTGCTCCAGCAGCCACCACCCATAGGCACATGCCACGGGCACTTACCACACGCCCATCTGCCATCATGTTCCGTCGTTGGTCGCTGCTCCAGCAGCCACCACCCATAGGCACATGCCACGGGCACTTACCACACGCCCATCTGCCATCATGTTCCGTCGTTGGTCGCTGCTCCAGCAGCCACCACCCATAGGCACATGCCACGGGCACTTACCACACGCCCATCTGCCATCATGTTCCGTCGTTGGTCGCTGCTCCAGCAGCCACCACCCATAGGCACATGCCACGGGCACTTACCACACGCCCATCTGCCATCATGTTCAGTCGTTGGTCGCTGCTCCAGCAGCCACCACCCATAGGCACATGCCACGGGCACTTACCACACGCCCATCTGCCATCATGTTCCGTCGTTGGTCGCTGCTCCAGCAGCCACCACCCATAGGCACATGCCACGGGCACTTACCACACGCCCATCTGCCATCATGTTCCGTCGTTGGTCGCTGCTCCAGCAGCCACCACCCATAGGCACATGCCACGGGCACTTACCACACGCCCATCTGCCATCATGTTCCGTCGTTGGTCGCTGCTCCAGCAGCCACCACCCATAGGCACATGCCACGGGCACTTACCACACGCCCATCTGCCATCATGTTCCGTCGTTGGTCGCTGCTCCAGCAGCCACCACCCATAGGCACATGCCACGGGCACTTACCACACGCCCATCTGCCATCATGTTCCGTCGTTGGTCGCTGCTCCAGCAGCCACCACCCATAGGCACATGCCACGGGCACTCACCACACGCCCATCTGCCATCATGTTCCGTCGTTGGTCGCTGCTCCAGCAGCCACCACCCATAGGCACATGCCACGGGCACTTACCACACGCCCATCTGCCATCATGTTCAGTCGTTGGTCGCTGCTCCAGCAGCCACCACCCATAGGCACATGCCACGGGCACTTACCACACGCCCATCTGCCATCATGTTCCGTCGTTGGTCGCTGCTCCAGCAGCCACCACCCATAGGCACATGCCACGGGCACTTACCACACGCCCATCTGCCATCATGTTCCGTCGTTGGTCGCTGCTCCAGCAGCCACCACCCATAGGCACATGCCACGGGCACTTACCACACGCCCATCTGCCATCATGTTCCGTCGTTGGTCGCTGCTCCAGCAGCCACCACCCATAGGCACATGCCACGGGCACTTACCACACGCCCATCTGCCATCATGTTCCGTCGTTGGTCGCTGCTCCAGCAGCCACCACCCATAGGCACATGCCACGGGCACTTACCACACGCCCATCTGCCATCATGTTCCGTCGTTGGTCGCTGCTCCAGCAGCCACCACCCATAGGCACATGCCACGGGCACTTACCACACGCCCATCTGCCATCATGTTCCGTCGTTGGTCGCTGCTCCAGCAGCCACCACCCATAGGCACATGCCACGGGCACTTACCACACGCCCATCTGCCATCATGTTCCGTCGTTGGTCGCTGCTCCAGCAGCCACCACCCATAGGCACATGCCACGGGCACTTACCACACGCCCATCTGCCATCATGTTCCGTCGTTGGTCGCTGCTCCAGCAGCCACCACCCATAGGCACATGCCACGGGCACTTACCACACGCCCATCTGCCATCATGTTCCGTCGTTGGTCGCTGCTCCAGCAGCCACCACCCATAGGCACATGCCACGGGCACTTACCACACGCCCATCTGCCATCATGTTCCGTCGTTGGTCGCTGCTCCAGCAGCCACCACCCATAGGCACATGCCACGGGCACTTACCACACGCCCATCTGCCATCATGTTCCGTCGTTGGTCGCTGCTCCAGCAGCCACCACCCATAGGCACATGCCACGGGCACTTACCACACGCCCATCTGCCATCATGTTCCGTCGTTGGTCGCTGCTCCAGCAGCCACCACCCATAGGCACATGCCACGGGCACTTACCACACGCCCATCTGCCATCATGTTCCGTCGTTGGTCGCTGCTCCAGCAGCCACCACCCATAGGCACATGCCACGGGCACTTACCACACGCCCATCTGCCATCATGTTCCGTCGTTGGTCGCTGCTCCAGCAGCCACCACCCATAGGCACATGCCACGGGCACTTACCACACGCCCATCTGCCATCATGTTCCGTCGTTGGTCGCTGCTCCAGCAGCCACCACCCATAGGCACATGCCACGGGCACTTACCACACGCCCATCTGCCATCATTTTCAGTCATTGGTGGTGTGCCATCTTGTGAACACTCGCCACCCATAGGCACATGCCACGGGCACTTACCACACGCCCATCTGCCATCATGTTCCGTCGTTGGTCGCTGCTCCAGCAGCCACCACCCATAGGCACATGCCACGGGCACTTACCACACGCCCATCTGCCATCATGTTCAGTCGTTGGTCGCTGCTCCAGCAGCCACCACCCATAGGCACATGCCACGGGCACTTACCACACGCCCATCTGCCATCATGTTCCGTCGTTGGTCGCTGCTCCAGCAGCCACCACCCATAGGCACATGCCACGGGCACTTACCACACGCCCATCTGCCATCATGTTCCGTCGTTGGTCGCTGCTCCAGCAGCCACCACCCATAGGCACATGCCACGGGCACTTACCACACGCCCATCTGCCATCATGTTCCGTCGTTGGTCGCTGCTCCAGCAGCCACCACCCATAGGCACATGCCACGGGCACTTACCACACGCCCATCTGCCATCATGTTCCGTCGTTGGTCGCTGCTCCAGCAGCCACCACCCATAGGCACATGCCACGGGCACTTACCACACGCCCATCTGCCATCATGTTCCGTCGTTGGTCGCTGCTCCAGCAGCCACCACCCATAGGCACATGCCACGGGCACTTACCACACGCCCATCTGCCATCATGTTCCGTCGTTGGTCGCTGCTCCAGCAGCCACCACCCATAGGCACATGCCACGGGCACTTACCACACGCCCATCTGCCATCATGTTCCGTCGTTGGTCGCTGCTCCAGCAGCCACCACCCATAGGCACATGCCACGGGCACTTACCACACGCCCATCTGCCATCATGTTCCGTCGTTGGTCGCTGCTCCAGCAGCCACCACCCATAGGCACATGCCACGGGCACTCACCACACGCCCATCTGCCATCATGTTCCGTCGTTGGTCGCTGCTCCAGCAGCCACCACCCATAGGCACATGCCACGGGCACTTACCACACGCCCATCTGCCATCATGTTCCGTCGTTGGTCGCTGCTCCAGCAGCCACCACCCATAGGCACATGCCACGGGCACTTACCACACGCCCATCTGCCATCATGTTCCGTCGTTGGTCGCTGCTCCAGCAGCCACCACCCATAGGCACATGCCACGGGCACTTACCACACGCCCATCTGCCATCATGTTCCGTCGTTGGTCGCTGCTCCAGCAGCCACCACCCATAGGCACATGCCACGGGCACTTACCACACGCCCATCTGCCATCATGTTCCGTCGTTGGTCGCTGCTCCAGCAGCCACCACCACGGGCACTCATGAAACGCCACCACTGCACTGCCACCTGGCAGGCGTGCATATGTCGATGCACGCAAAGGCGCTGCCACGTCACTTAAAATATGGTATTAGTAGTTTATATACGTAATTGTTTTACTTCATTCCGCGGTGTGGATCGAGTGTCCCATGCCGGCTGTAGTTATTTTGTCGTGGTATCTCTTGTTAGCGTTGGCTTTGTTCATGTTTGATTGGGTGCCTTCACTCTGATGGAAGTTATTATAATTTTTTATATATATGTAATACCCTAACATTTTCCTATCATCCCTTTTAACCTTTCAAACCGTTGTTTAAACTTTGTATCGAGTTCTTGTTGCTTGCATTTGTGTTTTTCCATCTAAAATCCTGTAAATAGTGTATCATGCCGTTGGGCTTGTTTTGCCTTTCCCTGGTGCTGTTTGCTCCCATGATCGTTGCCGCTGCATTGCAGGTCGGACTTCCTGGCATTCGCCAAGGGCAACGCGGATGCCTGCCTTGCGCAGCGCCTCAGCCCTGAGGTCAGACCGGATTTGGTGTTTTGCAACTATTAATTAATTAATTAATTAGGAACATAACTCCGTTGGGAGTGTTTTGCAACTATCTAGTACTGTAATCACAAAGTCTATACGTGCACTCGTACTGGTGTATGTGGCTGGCCCGCGGAATGATAATCTAAACTAGTGAAAACAGTGGGTCTGCTTTTATCTTGGTTTGTCTACCCATAAAACTACCCAGAAAATTGGTCCCTGATCGTTGTTTGGTTGTTGCTTCCGAGAAAGGCCAACCCTTGTTACCATGTCAGCTGCTCTTCTGTGAGAAACCTTGTGGCAGTTAGAGCGAATCTGAGCATGCAGTTTCTATTGCGGTGTTTTCTGATAATTGCTCTGGCCACAGACAAGCCGATGCCACGACAAGCCAAGAGTTGAATCAAGACAGGCTAGGCTACGAAATTGATCATATTATGCCCTGTGCGATTCTCATGCCACTTGGTGGGATGGGGTGGGTCCTGGGTGTAAATTGGGCCGCACTGCCACTGCATTATGTGTTGAGGTTGTCACCTCCAGAGGTATAAACTTCTCTTCCTTTGGTCGTGCGTTGTCTACGAGTGTCGGTGCAGCCCAGTTCTCGCAACTCCGATAAGAGTAATTGATAGCTTATCAGGTCCGTGAGTTACATGATATTCATGTCCATAAGTTGTGCATATGGGCAATGTCATGCCCAGTGGGCCGTTTCCATAACTGTGATGGAAGATGTGACGGAAGATGCAAACGCGACCGCATTCGCAGCTAGCTTCGGAAGACAGCCACCGCTTCATTTTAAATATTTAAAAAGCCCAATATTGACGAGATGAGCCGTGATCTGGACTCTTTTCTCCCTTGGGAAAACGTGTCACATTCGCACCCTTGCACGCTTTTTCCACGGCAGCTGGAGGAGTACCTGGTCCAAGAGACACTCAAGGCGAGCCAGGACGCGCTGTGCCAGCTGATGGCAGACCACACGCAGGTACTCGTAGGGTGTTTGTCTCATGGCCGGTAGTGGGCAGGCTTTCTTAGCTTGCTGGCACTGGGCATGTGTCCCAAATATCCATGCGGGTATGTGCCCACCTTGTGGGCTTGCAGGTTCTGGGGCGTTTGTTCATCACCTCGTGGCATGTTTTTTCTCCGATGGGAACGGGCATGTTGCATGGTTTTCTAATAGGCATGCGTCTTGCGGCATCTCTTTCCCTTGAATGGCACACGGTCCGAGGTTGTTTTTAGCTCAGCCGTTCATGTGGGTACGCCCAACTGCGTGGGTGTAGGTGCAAGTGCCGGTAAAAGCGCGGATGCGGTTGTGGGCGTGGGCGTGGGCGTGGGCGTGGGCGTGGGCGTGGGCGTGGGCGTGCGTGCGTGTGGGTGCAACCTTCCAGTAGCGCCTTTTATTAACCTGCTGTCCTTTTATTAACCTGCTGTCCTTTTATAACCTGCTGTCCTTTTATTAACCTGCTGTCCTTTTATTAACCTGCTGTCCTTTTATTAACCTGCTGTCCTTTTATAACCTGCTGTCCTTTTATTAACCTGCTGTCCTTTTATTATCCTGCTATTTGCCTGCTCTTGTTTCTACTATTTTTGCTCCAACGGTTTGTGCAACAGCCTGCTGTTGCTATCCTTGGACTCTTTTTCTATTTTCCGCCGCTCACACTTCTGTCGCAAATTGGGAACACATTAGCCTCACGTGCTGGATCCTTAGGGTGCTTCAGCTTGTCTTTCCTTGTCACACTCAAACTTTCACCTTTAACTTACCTACAAGCAGACAATGTTGCGTGCTGGCGCTTGTATGATTTGTATTCAACAACTAAACCATGAATACATATTAGCCCAAAAATCTTTGGCTTTGGATGAGGACATTGGCTCTCAGAAAATTTGCCGACAACGTTGAGCTGCTCTTATTACTTCGATGCGTTTTCATACCCTTCCTTGACTTCACTAAAAATCACATATCCATTTTCCCCCATCTCTTCCTTCCACGGTGCAGTTGGACTGGAGGCCCATTCTCCGCCGCATACGCCGCCCATGCTTGAATCTGGTAAGACATCGAATTGACATGACCCAGTACATGCGTGCTCGCCTGGCACCCGGGCACATGCCAGTGTGAAAGATGCAACACCAGACATCTGGTGACCAACATAGGAGGGGCCTGTGGGGTGTAGCTTTGATTTCCAGTTGTCGAGTAGGCTAGCAAGCTTGTCAAAACTGCCTTGTATGAGCACATGCGTAGTCTAGAAAATATGCCCTTGAATCCCCCCATATGGGCAAGCCAGCCTGCATTTGCGATAATCGTATAGGCTATGGTTACGAGAACAAAGATGCTGTATCTCACACGTGCCTACTAGGAAATACAGGTACGTGGAAATGGACCCTGCCAATTGGTGTCGGCTCCGTTTGACGGGCTCGGGTGACATCGATTGACTGGCTCTAGCGTTGGCAGATTCCCGATGTGAATGCGTAGCCGCCTTTCCTGGACAAGTTCGCCAGGAAGTACAACAAGTGCAATGCAAAGTCTCATTCTTTGGATCCCTTCTGGGGTCCCTCCATCCACACGGGGTCTGCCATCAGCTGATATGTATCCTGATTGCACACCACTGGGGCTGCCGGTGCCTCCATTCTGCCGCCTCAGCATACGCATTCTGCTGGAGTACTCGCTCGACTAAAGTTCCGTATCTCACATGTGGACGAGGTCGACTGGGTCAAGAGCAAACATGCCCCGAGGAGTTCGGTTCACCCAAGCTGCCCGACGACACAGCCGCCCGCGGTGGCCCCAGGTCACAAGAGCTCCAGTACTCCACCCTGACGGCTCTCGTGTGGATGGTTGAGCGGGACTTTGAATGGAGACGCAAGGAGTTCATGAAGCCCGGCGATCGCACCCTCAAGGATAGGAAGATCTTCACTTCAGCGAGGCGTTGGGGCCCTTTGACACTCCGCCGTGCTCGGCGAGGTCCTCCCAGAGCCACGGCACCTCTGGGTGTTAGCACCTGTTGGGGAGGCGAAGCCTAAAAACAGGTTTAAAAAAAGCAGGTGTCGGCGAAGAGGCAAGCGCCAGTGGAATCGCTATTGGCGTGGTTGCGGCCTGAACTTCCGACTCCGTGCTAGCAGGGACCCTGCTGTGGGAGGACCGTACCAAGCCAGTCTTAGGGTTATGCTCTAGAAGTCAACTATAGATGTCAGCTGCAGATGACAGCCACAGAGCCAACGTTCCCGCTTTCTGTTCCCTCTTTGAGCTACCTCCACCTCGCTGGCTGCCACCGTCACACTCTCTAGGCCCTCTACTCCTACGAGCAACGGGATGCGGGAGGTGGCCTTTCGGGCAGGCTGAAGCCGCCTAGGACCTGCGACCTGCCTGCCTACTCTTCCCCCTCCTTGAGTTCCTCTGCATCCGGTTCATCGGGTCGGTTGGCTCGGACCTGGGAGCATCAAGGCCTTTACGCCGCCTTTGCGCAGCCTATACGCAGCCTTCGCGCAGTGTTAAAATTGAGTTCGAATTTTATTAAATGATAATTTACGGTAATCAGGTTACAAACTCAGAGCCAAGCCCCCAGCTTAATTTACCAGCGCAACCATAGCCATCGCCAGCATAGCAGCAACAACCGTTGGACTGCCGCAGCACAATGCTGGCTTTTGGATCATCATCGTCTGTCAGGCGGCTAGGCTAGCCTACGGCGCTAGGCACCGGCGCAAGCCTGGGAACGCATCTAGTACGCACCAATCAGACCACATCTCCAGTACAACACACCAGCCGAGTACCGACCAATCCACGCACACCAGTATCCCGCCACTTGTCACGCCAGCCGGCAGTACCCAGAATCCTAGTCCGTACCTCCGTACCGGACCAGTGCTGCACAGCCAAAGTCGAGGGCGTAACTCACTAGGCATAACGCCCACAGCGTAACTTAAATCGGCGTAGCTCACACAAGCCAAAATTCAGCCGAACCTCCAAACGGCGAAGTCCCAATGCGCCGAATTAACCCAAACGCCTCCAACCACAAAATGGCCCGGCACACAATCATTAATTATTCTCATGTGACTGCGAGCTGAAACCTATAATAAAACACCGGCCGCTTTTTCCCGAGCAGTCACACATCCCACCAATCATTACCTCACTCAGCTCGAGTGTAACCAACAGACACCTCACCAAGAAGCACTAACACAGGACGCTATGTACTAGGGGAGTCCGAACCCCTCACTTGGCGCCCATTCACGCCCTGGCAGTACAACCAGCATCTGTCAGCAAGTCAAGTAAGCAAGCGAGAATACAAGACTGATCAAAAGACCACCCTCGGCTCCAACCACAACCTGAACCCACGGACCTTCACACATCACCAACCACAGTCCCCACATCCGATCGAGTCCTCAACCCAGGACCATCCCATCGGGTCCCGACCAAGATAGAGTAATCCAACCGTACTGGGTCATCCTGAGATGGGCTCAATCCAGGGGTCATTCCCAGCCCACATATAATGCGTCCCAACACCCGCCAGCCTGAAAATTTTCATGCCACATGGTCCATTGCCCAGATCTATATCAAACCATCCAGCAGTCCTTGCAGATCCGCGAGAGAGCCCCCCATGACCATCCGCAGGAGGCGATACTGGTCTCGCGCCCCAGCGAACAGCTTGGTCAGCGCATCAGCCGGGTTGAGCTTCCCAGGTAGACGAAGCACGCTCACTGCGAATGACAGCTCCTTGAGTAGTAGGAAATCCAGGTCGCGCGTCCTGGACAGGCTATTGAGAATGAAACTCACAGGCGGCTGACTGTCGGTATGCACAGTCGTGGTCAGTACCAAACGAGCATCCAGCCACTTGCCCATCCAGCGCAGAAATTCCTTTAGATACATGGACGCCTTGATGCACTCACACACCCCGCGACACTCACTGGTATCCGACCCAAGTGCCACCCTGCGACACAACCTTGAGTACCACCCACAGAGCGAACCATTGCCCTTGGGGTTGGAGAGCACAAACAAGCCACCCATGCGAGCTCTCGTCTTGGTGAGCTCCCTGCTCTGTCCAGACGTGTCAGCAAAGCAATGCAACACAATCGGCTGAGAAAGAGACAAACCAGAAAGCACAACACCCTGGCTCTCAGCAACATACTGCTTGATAACAGACGGGGAAACGAGAGCCAACACCTCATCCACAGTCCTGCTCAACACCAGCAGGTCAGGCCCACACACCGCTGCCATCCAGCCGAGCTTGTAACCTGATTACCGTAAATTATCATTTAAAAAAATTCGAACTCAATGTTAACATGTACTAGGACGGGGTTGGACCAAAAACGTAGCAATGTCGGATCAAGAACAAGAAGAGACGGATTCGAGAAAGCGTGCTGGGTGGAAGGATTTAAGAAATGAGAAGAATTTGATAGAGCTGTGCAAAACACTAGTCGGGACAATTCCTCTTGATGCGGCAGTGACATTGGTAGAGGATTTCTGTGACAGGTTTGAGGCGTTTGTGGCGGATCATGCAGATAAAACCGAGGATCCGTATGGGCTATTCCGGGACGCCGTAATGTTTAGAGCCGACAACGCCATTCTAGTTAACTGCCTGCGTTCCTGCCGTGACGAGTAATTCGAGGGCGCTGCAATTGGAGGCAGGTTGCGTGCTGCACTTCTTGAATCGAAAGCATCTGCCAAGTCTCGTCATGTTGGCATTTATAATTGGGTGCATGTGATCAGGATCAATCTCCTTGACCACACCGGGACCTCTCCACAGGCCCCGTTTTCCATGACTGCCCTCCGCGTAGGCCCAAACCTTGGCGTTCACGCACGGCACATAAACCTGTCCACGTCTCAGGTCCATCTCTACCATGCGCACGTAACGATCGCTCAAATAGTCCCTATACTCTTCCACAGCCTCAGGTGACAACAAGCCCATCTCCACTCCCTTAGGCGTGACTGCCACCTGCCCACCCAACACCTTGACCATTACACGGTTGTTGAGACATTGCTCTATCTCATTGCAGATCACCAGCCTCTCCCGATACGAGCCTGTTCTCATCTTCTCCATGCATGCCATCACCTGCTTCGATGTCTGTATGTGGCGCTCAACAAGACCTTGGTGCTCGTGGTCAGCTACACCAGCAAGTTCTATCTTCCCCACACCCTGCTCACCCACACAGCACTCGAACTGCTGATCGCACTCCAACACAGATGCCACACCAAACTTGGACCTGATGAGACGCAGTGCTTCGCACAAGTGCTCCTTCAGCTTGCGCTCAAGTGGCACCATGACCTTGTACCTGGAGAACCTGCCCACTGCCCGCACGTAGTCTCTGTCGTCATACATGAATACATCACACTGCACCACACCTCGCTCAAACTCTGGCCTACGTGTATGGAACTTGTGCGGTTTGGGTGCCCGCTCCTGACATTTGCGACACCTTAGCCACACCTGCTTGCACATATCCACTAAGTCTGTGAACCCTAGCATGGCTGCCCACTCCTCACCCGCATGCCCATGCCCTAGTGCTTTGTGTAACCGTGTCGCCATGTTAAATACACTGAGCGACCCGGCTGCTTCACCGCACGCCGCACCATCCACATGTGCTGAACTAGGGTCTGGTGAGGTACTACCTACCGGCGGCCCGCCCGCTGCAGTGTGCCCCCCCTTCTCCCTAGTGCCTGCTAACACCGCCACCTGAGCACCCAGGTAGGGTGAGTACACCTGGGGGGTCAAGCTGGCCTCCCCTGAACCAGCACGCATACCAACCTCACCTAGTCACTTACGGCCACCGCCCTGGGCCGCTGGGCACTGGTGAGTGGCCCACACCTGTGACACACCGCTGGTGCTTGTGAGTTGGCGTTGCTGCGTGCCTGGGGAGTGTCCTTGTGCCAGTGATAGCAGTTGGCTGCCATGTGCCCCGACTTCCCACACACAAAGCATGCCCCATGCGCTGCCGGCTGTGCACGCTGCTGCTGCTGTTGTTGCTGCTGCTGCTGCTGCGGGCGCTGTTGCTGCTGCTACGGGGGCGCAGGCTGTTGTGCATCATGCTGCTGCTGCGGGTATGGCTGCTGCTTCCCATTGCTTCCCAGGCGTGCGTTGCGCGCGGCTGAGGCTGCCCTTGTTGCCCCTACGCATCGGGCCCCCATTGCCACGAGGCCCGTTGGGCCCCGCGCCGCTAGAGCCACCACCGCCCGCAATGGCGGCCACCTTGCCCCCATCCGGCACTTTAGCAGCACCACCTTGGGCACCACCAGAAGAAGGAATGGCATTCACAGCGACAGGCGGTAATGCAGGGGAAATCAGACCCAGCTCATTGAGCTTACCTTGGGCCCGCAATTAGGCCACCATGTCTCTCTCCTCGCCCTCGACAATGCCCGTGATAACCTCAATCGCCTTATTGAGATCATCCTCGGCCTTCTCTCGCTTGAGAGCTGCCATGGCATTCTGGAAATTAAGGTCCTTGGCATTGCGGACATAACGGTCCACCACCGCCAGTTCCACCACCGGAACGCCATCCTTTACACTCTCGTTTCTCGCATTTCTCAAAGCGAGAAGGTCGAGTGTGCAGGGACGCTTCGGCCCCCAATTATAAATGCCAACATGACGAGACTTGGCAGATGCTTTCGATTCAAGAAGTGCAGCATGCAACCTACCTCCAATTGCAGCGCCCTCGATTTTCTCGTCACGGCAGGAACGCAGGCAGTTAACTAGAATGGCGTTGTCGGCTCTAAACATTCCGGCGTCCCGGAATAGCCCATACAGATCCTCGGTTTTATCTGCATGATCCGCCACAAACGCCTCAAACCTGTCACAGAAATCCTCTACCAAGGTCACTGCCGCATCAAGAGGAATTGTCCCGACTCGTACTTTGCACAGCTCTATCAAATTCTTCTCATTTCTTAAATCCTTCCACCCAGCACGCTTTCTCGAATCCGTCTCTTCTTGTTCTTGATCCGACATTGCTACGTTTTTGGTCCAACCCCGTCCTAGTACATGTTAAAATTGAGTTCGAATTTTATTAAATGACAATTTACGGTAATCAGGTTACAAACTCAGAGCCAAGCCCCCAGCTTAATTTACCAGCGCAACCATAGCCATCGCCAGCATAGCAGCAACAACCGTTGGACCGCCGCAACACAATGCTGGCTTTTGGATCATCATCGTCTGTCAGGCGGCTAGGCTAGCCTACGGCGCTAGGCACGGGCGCAAGCCTGGGAACGCATCTAGTACGCACCAATCAGACCACATCTCCATTACAACACACCAGCCGAGTACCGACCAATCGACGCACACCAGTATCCCGCCACTTGTCACGCCAGCCGGCCGTACCCAGAATCCTAGTCCGTACCTCCGTACCGGACCAGTGCTGCACAGCCAAAGTCTAGGGCGTAACTCACTAGGCATAATGCCCACAGCGTAACTTAATTCGGCGTAGCTCACACAAGCCAAAATTCAGCCGAACCTCAAAACGGCTAAGTCCCAATGCGCCAAATTAACCCAAACGCCTCCAACCACAAAATGGCCCGGCACACAATCATTAATTATTCTCATGTGACTGCGAGCTGAAACCTATAATATAACACGCAGCTTTTTGCGCAGCCTTTACGCAGCCTGTGCGCAGCCTTTACGCAGCCTATGCGCAACCGGTTGGCCTGGACCTAGGAGCGTAAGGGCTGACTCGCCAGCCAACCGTCCTGGTGGTTCCAAGCCGGTGGATGGCTGGGGCCACCTGGTCGGCTTCTTGGAGCGCTCATTCAGCTTGTACAAGGTTGCTCTTGGGGGATTGTGGTTGTCTGAACTGTTGCCAGAGGTGTCAAGAAGCCTGGCCCAGCCGCTGCGCGCGTGCGCCCGCGTTCCAGGCTTACTGGTAACCCCCCGATGTCGGGTCTGTAGATGGGGTCTATATTTTACGCCATGTTCATTGGGTCTATGTACTACTACAGCGCCAAAGGCAGGTGCTGAGGATCACAGGGTGGCCGTGGTGCTGGGCAGCCCTGCCTGGCAGCCTCCCGGGCGGGCATGCGCATTTGATGTGTTTGGACAATCTCCTTGCAGTGGAAGCTGCCACCGCAGGTGGCTGGCTGGTGTCGAGGTTGAGCTAGCACGCGTGGTTGAGTTGGAACTCCCACCAGCCGGATGCCAGGCTCATCGATCACGGGCTCATCATCATCTTCGTCAGGCGTGCACTTTAGATTGTGCACAGCAGAGCAGAAGCATAACAAAAAGAGAGCTAGCCAATAACTTCCGTAACTAGGTTACTCTAGTTTATGGACTATTGCGCTGCTAATCCACTCCCGGTAGCTCAGATTCCTCCACGGCCTGAAGCATATAGTAGTGGGCCGCACTACAGGTTGACCATAGGGCAGATCGACCACTAACCATGTCCGTGGTAACTATCGTCACGTTTTGCCGTGGACACATCTATCGACATATACCCCAATGTCACCAATGTTAGTACTCTATATATCCGCTATGTCGGCACACACATACACCTATGTGTGTCTGAAGGTATGAGCTTCAAATCACTTTAGGTAATAGTGAGGTACGCTTTCCTATCTCTTTTACTCGTATCTCTTTTTTCATGATTCCTTTCGCCAAACGTCCAAGTGCTTGCTTGGCACGACCCTAGTCAGCACGCTGTATGGCCCTATACCATGGGGGAGCATGGTTTAGGGCGTTCTTCGGCCCCCTTTCTCAACGTTCATGCGTTGCTGTCGCTGCACATGCATCATATGAGCTGGAGCAGCCTTACACCTCAAATAGGATCGTTGAGTCAAACTGATCGGCCCGTGATGAGGCCCAGCCAGCGCTGCCATGTGGCACTGGTCCTTGGATAGCTCCCTACTCATGCTAGGAGAGGTGCATGCATTAGATCATAGTATTCTTGATTGTCGTACCATGTCATATTCATACGACTAAGATTGACGTATGAATAATTGAATATGGATGTCCTATGGATATTATGATTACGCAGCTAGAGGTGCACATAACAAGGGCGACCTACGCATAAGGAAAATATTATGCAGCTAGAGGTGCACATAACAAGGGCGACCTACTCATAAGGAAAATATTATGCAGCTAGAGGTGCACAAAACAAGGGCGACCTACTCATAAGGAAAGGATTACGCAGCTAGAGGTGCACATAACAAGGGTGACCTTATAATAAAGAAAGGATTATGCAACTTGCTTGCAACAAATTTGCCGGCCATCTGGCACGCACAGGCCAAGTGAGTACCGATGTGGGCCCTGCCGGGGGACTTCAGACTGGCCAACCGGGTAGGCACCTCCTCCTATGGCAGGGCCCCCTCGTCCGCTCTGAACCCACTGGCCGACTTGCGCGCGCCCCGCACCGACGCGGCGCGACCCAGACCTACGTGTCGCTACTGCTTGAGGATGTAGGGCTTGAGGGACTATCCATACTCCGCGCCCGCATGATCGCTGAGGAGAAATGGGCTGCCATCAGCGACAGGCATCTCCCTCCAGGGCATGCTCCTGTTGTTCTCTCACGGGCCCCGCGGCCCATCGCTAGTGGTCAGGGTAGAAGTCCGCATGTAGAGGTTATCGCCCCTGAGGATAGGCGCAACACTACCGCCTCATCAGCCATAACAGTCAAGGACAGCTCGGATGAGGATGATATCGCCATCTGGTATACTAGGGTTTAGGACATGATGCAGACAATCTTTGTCTGTTGTTAACTTGTGTAATTATAATGCAATTTCTAATGCAATTAGCATAGCACTCCATGGCATGCCTCTGCGCAAGACACGCAAGTACTCACTTACTTACTTACCTACCTACCTACCTACCTACCTACCTACCTACCTACCTACCTACCTACCTACCTACCTACCTACCTACCTACCTACCTACCTACCTACCTACCTACCTACCTACCTACCTACCTACCTACCTACCTACCTACCTACCTACCTACCCACCCACCCACCCACCCACCCACCCACCCACCGACCTACCTACCTACCTACCTACCTACCTACCTACCTACCTACCTACCTACCTACCTACCTACCTACCTACCTACCTACCTACCTACCTACCTACCTACCTACCTACCTACCTACCTACCTACCTACCTACCTACCTACCTACCTACCTACCTACCTACCTACCTACCTACCTACCTACCTACCTACCTTACTTACTTACTTGCTTACTTACTTACTTACTTACTTACTTACTTACTTACTTAATTACTTACTTGCTTGCTTGCTTACTTACTTACTTACTTACTTACTTACTTACTTACTTACTTACTTACTTACTTACTTACTTACTTACTTACTTACTTACTTACTTTCTTACTTTCTTACTTACTTACTTACTTACTTACTTACTTACTTACTTACTTACTTACTTACTTACTTACTTACTTACTTACTTACTTACTTACTTACTTACTTACTTACTTACTTACTTACTTACTCACTTGCTTGCTTACTTACTTACTTCTAACAAAGCAAAGCAGCAGCAAAAGCTCGGTCAAGTTTCATCATTTACATGAGACCCTGCGTGAAGGATGTCCCTCCGCTGTCCGTGCTTATCGTGTCTCTTAATACTGAACGCAAAAGGTGGGCCGCAAGAGCAAGATCTTCCCCTGGCAGGGTGTCGCGGCCGTCGGAGACATGGTCCTCGACGGCCTCTGCACCAACGTCTTCTTCGAGGACTGCGATCACTGGCTGTACCTGGAGGGTGAGTGAACACTAACCATGAAGAGTCTAGTGAAAATGGGTGTGCGTTGCGAGCTATGGCGGGAGGGTGGGTGAAGATGCACGAGTATTTAATCATACCAATCCACACAAGTATGGTTATGATTGATACCAATCCACACAAATATGGGTATGATTGATACCAATCCACACAAATATGGGTATGAGGGTGGGTGAAGATTGCACGAGTATTTAATCATACCAATCCACACAAGTATGGTTATGATTGATACCAACCCACACAAATATGGGTATGATTGATACCAATCCACACAAATATGGGTATGATTGATACCAATCCAGACAAATATGGGTATGATTGATACCAATCCACACAAATATGGGTATGTTTGATACCAATCCACACAAGTATGGGTATGGTTGATACCAATCCACACAAATATGGGTATGATTGCTGGCCGTACCTAGAGGGTGAGTGAGCCATCAAGAAGGAGTGGTGAGCTAATTGCTGGCCGTATAGCTGAAGCGTGGGTGGATTGCTGGCTGTAGCTGAAGCGTGGGTGGATTGCTGGCCGTGTAGCTGAAGCGTGGGTGGATTGCTGGCTGTAGCTGAAGGGTGGGTGAACACTATTTATGTAGAGCGTGGGACAGCCTGAGCTCGGTGGGATGAGGGCATTATTAGCACGATTGGGTTGCATGACTTGCTGTACTTCAAGGATGAGTCGGGCCCCCATGAATAATGACTACTTCATGATGCGACCAGACTTGCAGGGTTGCTTGGACGTTGATCAGCTTGGTAGGATTGGCGTGACGCGCATCTATTGTCAGATTGTCTGTTCAGAAAGAGACCTGTCCTTCTGCCCCAGTGAGACCAGCTTCGCCTCTGTGTGCCATAGCTAGTAGGGCAAAGCATTACAGTGGAAGTCCTGCCTAGCCGGGTTAGATGCGTGTGTGCGACGCGGAGAACTTCCATCATTACCCTTGGGGCAGCTTTCGCGTTTGGGGTAGCTTCCAAGGAACTGTTTAGTCTCATTTGAACATTACCAGGTTGTGTTAGCAGATTGTGTCCTCGAGAACATACTGAGAAAATGCATACCATTTTTCGCCGTGCCCTCTTTGTCATGCCGTACATATGCTCAGATCCAACAAGATTTGCCAATGAAGTTGCATCCTTTGCATCGAGGGCATTTGTGAGCTGACATCTATGGAGCAGTTCTGCTCTGTCGCTTGAAACATGTGCAACTTTTGAAGAAATGAGTGTGATGTATAATAGACGTTGCAGTTCCAGAGAAGCTTTTGTGTGTGACCCTAGTGGATCAATGGCGGAGCAGCTCAACTGATTCAGTAGTTTACTGGTGTGCATACGCAGACTGCATCATGCGGTTACCAATACCTATATAAAACGAGAATCAGTAGGGAGGGCGCCCACGTTTATAGCTCACCGTCACGAGGGGGCAGCGCAAATGATCAACCATGTACAATATACATGCAACAGAGAACTTATCCCAATCATATATTATAACATGGCCATTGCACTTTCGCGATTTTTGCGTACGTCCCGGCGCTTGGCAGCATTTAGTTTACTATATTTGTTGCTTGCCTCGACAATATACCAGCAGTTCTCTGCATGCATAGAAAACCATGAAACTACCAAATTGTCCATTCAATATTTAATTGTCATGGCCTTTCTTCATGCCAGATTCTAGCCTCTTGCGTACGTGGCAGTGTGCAAATACATGGAGCTCTTTAGGCATGCAAAAATAAGTAAGTACTTGCGTGTCATGCCCATGGGCATTCCACGGAGTAACTACATGTTTATCTCATTAGAAAAAAATTACAAGAAAGTTAGAAATATTGTCTGCATCACTAATTAATCAATTATCTGCATCATGCCCCAACCATTTAGTCACTGGAGGGGGATCGCTGTAATCCTCATCTGAGCTGTCCTCCTACTGTAATGGCAGACGATCGAGGCAGTAGTGTAGCGGCTATCCTCAGGGGCAATAAACTCCACCTAGTTGCAAGCGGACTTCTACCCTGTATGCTAGCAATGGGCCGCGGGGCCCATGGGGATAAAACAGGAGCATGCCCCTAGCTCAGGAAGGTGCTTATCGCAGACGGCAGCCCATTTCTCCTTGTCTATCATGCGGGCCCGCGGAGTACAGATAGTCCCAGAAGCCCTGCATCCTCAAGCAATTGTGTCACATACTGTATGTGCAGGTCGCGCCGCGCGTCGGTGCGGGGCGCGCGCAAGTTTGCCAGTGCATGGGTTGCGACGGGACAAGGGGACCCTGCCTTAGGAGGAGGTGTCTACCTGGTTGGCCAGTCCTACAGTCTGTAAGCCCGCCCGCAGGGCCCACATGATTCGGTATTTACCTGGTCTGTGCGGGCAAGACAATATATGGCCGGCAAAGACTGAGGCGGCAGTGTCGGATGGCCCATCGGTACGGGTGACAAGAGGGAGCTCGCAGTAGAGCTGGGCCCGGGTGAGGCGCGCTCTTGGTAGCGGACGCTGACGGAGGATGTGACGGAGCATAATTCGAGTGCATGACAGTACTGTACCGTCAAGCTGCTTGCTCAGCGCCTGGTCCAGGGTCCACGCCTCGCAGCCGTAAAGGAGGATGCTGAGGACAAGGGCCTTGAACAGCTACACTGTAGAATGAAACTTGCGCCGCTCGATCGATCACTCAGGTAGCGACATATGTCCACTTGTCCCGAGAACCTGTCGAGGCGACGGAGGGCCGCCCATGCAGGACTGGCCAATGAGGGTGTTGATGTCGTCGGCCGCCACTCAGCCAGCTGCATGCCATGCAAGGAGCTTGATCGAAGCGAGTCGCCGGCCGGGGGCGGACCGACGGGGCACCGTCCATTAATTATAATTAATTAATAGACACGTGACTGCGTCACGTGAGCATAAGTCCTCAGTGGGAGGGGAACATGGGATGGAAATGGATGGTGTAAGCTATCTAGGTCCTAGTTACAGGGGTGTGGGCACCGCGGCCCGAATCGCTATGAATGCCATACTTGGTCACACGCGGAGCCCCCACAGGCTTGGGGGTGGTCTCCTTCATCACTACTTGCCATCTATCCTTGCGCACCATCTGCCTAGATAGAATAGACCAGTAGGATTGTGTGCAACTAGATAGAATAGACCGGTAGGATTGTGTGCACCCATCCAAACCATCGGGGTCAAGGCTTCGCGACTCCCCAACGGGAGCCCGAGTTTAATTAATTAATGATGCAGCCAATACTGTATTTGTCTGTTTGTTTAACCCGTGTTTTTTTTATTAGAACGCGATATATCGCGTTGTAAGTTTTTTTTAGAACGCGTATAGCACCTAAGGAAAATTTTTTTTCATGGTCATGGACATATATACTTTCCTGAAAGCCCATAAATCAAAGGATTTTTTGAGCTACTCAGACCTACAAAATGCTTATTCATTAGAGAGATACACTGGTTTGAATACAGGGGGGTCTGACCATGACCGCGATTTCTTGACCCTAGGTCACAAGTCATGTGCTTATTCACAAATGGTTCATGAAAAAAATCTGGCTTCTTGCACGAGCTATGGGCAACATATGCAGGCTCTGTGAAACAAAACTCAGGCCCATTGGGCCACTGGAGCTATTTTTCATTAGCATCACAATTACAACGCAGTACAACGCAGTGGGAAAAATGAGAGCCCTTCACAACATGACGCAACGACATTAATTAATTAATTAATAGACGCAACGACATGAGCCCCATTAATTAATTAATTAATTAATAAGCACGTGACTGCGTCACGTGGGTGCCAATACAGAGTAAAGGAACCTTCAACCCTATATACACAGCAAAATTGGCCGTGCGAGAGGTCCCCAGTTCGATTCCGGTCGGATTCATTTGCAGATCGCGTTTTCCGCGTTTTCCGCAGCCCGGCACTGAACGCAAAGGTTTTCACCTTTGCGGAGTGTCTGATCAGAATATACGCTCGGCTGATTTCGATAGTACCGGCTACGCCCCCTTCTAAAGAAGGATTCAGCCGTGTTCAGCCCGTCTCACGGTGCGAGACTGAACAAGTCTCGCGTGCAGACACGTGTGTAGTACTCCTACACACAGATCTCGAGTGATTTATCTAGTACCAAATCCGAAAGGCTTGCATCACTCCCCGGACAGGAGAACTTTTGCGGATGACTGTAGGTGTAAGTTGGCGATGCCATGGTAACCGGAGACGTCCGTCCTATAGTCAGCAAAATTGGTGCGAGAGGTCCCCAGTTCGATTCCGGTCGGATTCATTTGCAGATCGCGTTTTCCGCGTTTTCCGCGGCCCGGCACTGAACGCAAAGGTTTTCACCTTTGCGGAGTGTCTGATCAGAATATACGCTCGGCTGATTTCGATAGTACCGGCTACGCCCCCTTCTAAAGAAGGATTCAGCCGTGTTCAGCCCGTCTCACGGTGCGAGACTGAACAAGTCTCGCGTGCAGACACGTGTGTAGTACTCCTACACACAGATCTCGAGTGATTTATCTAGTACCAAATCCGAAAGGCTTGCATCACTCCCCGGACAGGAGAACTTTTGCGGATGACTGTAGGTGTAAGTTGGCGATGCCATGGTAACCGGAGACGTCCGTCCTATAGTCAGCAAAATTGGTGCGAGAGGTCCCCAGTTCGATTCCGGTCGGATTCATTTGCAGATCGCGTTTTCCGCGTTTTCCGCGGCCCGGCACTGAACGCAAAGGTTTTCACCTTTGCGGAGTGTCTGATCAGACTATATACACAGTGAGAAGGAGGGAGGGCGCCCTAGCTTCTCTCACTGCCGCAGGTGGGCAGGCCACAGAGCGCTCTCTCCACGGCATGGTGCCGGGGCGCAACACTGTGGGTGCAATACAACCAGTGCAATACCATAGGTAGGCTGACGCATAGCTTATGCTACAAATGTGAGGTGGGCTCAAGACGTCGGCTAATTAAGGCGCAAGCTGATGGCCACAAGGTGCCAGAGCTAATTGAAGGTACTATAACGCTGTGCGCTAATATCGTTTCAAGTGCTGTAATGCCTAAGCTATCCCATCATCGATTGCCCCCATCTAGACAACTAGCTGGAGTGCTCTATCCCGGGGAAGCCCGGGGGGGCTTCCACAGTTTCTTGTTGACGTAGAGGTCCCCGCCCCGCCAGTACACTTGGGGCTTCTCGGGGTTGGTCTTGTGGCGGATGTAGTCGGGCCACTGATCGCGGCGTTGCTGCTGCTGGGCTGGCGTCAGGTCGTCGTCAAGCGACCAGGAGGTGTCCACCAGCTTCTTGCGGCGAGAGAGGAACCGAACTCGGGCTGTGATGTCGCTGAATGAGCCCCATAAACGGGGCCATAGTGAGCTTGGAGGGTCAAAACGTTGAAAATAGGTGTTGTATAAGTCATACAGCATCAAACATGCATCAAACATCATGACTGGATGACCTAATATGACTGAATCAGGCAGCCATAGCCAAAGCATCATCCACTCTCACAACGTGTTGAGCACATGCCTCGTGGGAACGGAGGTGCTGGGTTTTCATTCCATAACGCGTGCAATACTGAAAGAAAGAGGCACGTGTAATGCAAGGCTTGGATAGGTTGAGTGATCCATGAGCTTACATGCAGGCAAAGATGACGCTGGAATGCATGCTAGCAAATGGTGGCAAGATGCTAACAACACATGATTATACACCATGATTATGGGCACCTAGCTGGTCTTCTTGCACAATCAACGCAGTATAAACCATCAACATCCAATCCTCACGATATATGCACGGCTTGACGACGTATACAGCACCTAAATACTGCACAACTGCAACCTGCTATGGCTGACATGCAAGCAACGTCGAGTAGGATGGCGGTCTTAGAGAGGCTGGGCAGAGGTCGGTAGAAATAAGTGGAAAACTGGCAGAAACTAGGTAGAAACACGATATACTTACGCCTGCAAGCACTATTGAGCCGGTGGCAGAGGCCATTTCCAGGAAAATACAGCATACCGTAGCAATAGCCACGGTCACGCCTTACGCTATTTGCAGGCACCATCATGCCCGGCGCTACCCAATAAAAGTCTGCACAATTCTCGGTTTAGCCGAGAGTCCGGACGTTCGGAATGAATAAACATGTGTTAAGAAGTCGAAACACCATGGAAATACCAACCATGGTGCCGCAGCAGACGCGAGTCTTGACGTAATAATATGTATGCCGGTTTCCAGGGTTTCCGCATGAAAGTTGGGTGAGAAACTGGAAAAAACTACGTTTCCTTTGCCCCAGTACCTCAACAAACTCGTAGAAACCTAATTATCAACCTTTGAACGCATCATCATGGTCGTGCCACCCAACAGCCACTGAAATTCGCGCGAAAACTGGCGAGATCTACCTGCCGCCATCGCCGTCGTCTTCACCTTCGTCCCGCGAAAATGCCTGATTTCAGTGGTACATATTTGTTTGCAGCTGTCACAAAAAAAATACCAAAAATACCAGGATTTTTTCTTGAATTCTATGCGATGTTTCTGACCTATCTTGAAAGTTTCAGACCAAAAATCGCATGTTTAATAGGTTTGCCACGTGTCAGATTACAACGCGATACATCGCGTTCTAACCCTACAACGCGATGTATCGCGTTGTAAAAAAACACGGGTTAAACTTTTGGGTAATAATTTTTCTGATGAGATCAGCATAGTACTCCGTACATGGCATGCCTATGCCCATGACACTCAAGTACTTACACATGTGGCCTGCCTTCTTGGCAATGAGAGAAGGATGAGTGTCAATGCCCCCCTCTCGTTGTGTAGCAATCAGGGTTGGAAAGCACTATAATCTTGTATTATTGTGCTCCGCGACTCCCCGACGGAAGTGCGTGACTTATGGGGCAAACGAACAACATGCTTCCCACGTTGGGGAAGCCCACCTTTAGCAATGCCACCACTCCACCAGGACTACTGTGACGGACCTCTGGGCATCCGTGCACGCTATCCATGAGACAAACACAATGGCTACGGCGCGACGCAACCGGCCCACTGTCAGTCCAATGTTGCCGCGCCTCACTAGGCTGTGCACCCAAGTAAAACAGCCAAGCAAGTTGCCCATGTCTGGTCCATACTCTGTAGCCCAGGCAGAGGCCACAGTATCCACAGCCGAGAAACATGCCACGGCGTGCACATGCTGTCGATAAATTATTGACCATCCCCACAGCCGGCAGCATTACTGGAGGCTCTGCTCCTTGCGGCGGACTTGCTCCCAGTCCGACAGGAACCTGCTTGCATACGCCAACACCACCGTCATGCCATGCACACATTGCATTATATGATAAGTTCTTAATAAATAAATCAACACCACCGTCATGCCATGCACACACAACACCATCACCACCGTCATCCGACGCACACAGTCACACAGCCAAGAAGTTAGCGAGAAAAGCTGATAGCAACAACAAATGTATGCTCAAGAAACCGTGCCGAGCAAATGGGACATTTCTCAGGAGCTGGCAGGAAAAACAAATCGTACTGGTTGCAAGGGACAAGCCGCGCAGGCAAGAGTCGTAGATGAAACAACCGGGGCAGGCAGCCGGCCTGAAACTGCGACTTGACCACAGGTACCTTTTGTACCAGATTGCTGTTCTTAGGGGCCATTCTACTGACATTTCCAGTCCATAATGTAGATCTGGGAAAGAGAGAGAAAAAAAAGACCATGAGACAAGCAAGGCACAACCAGGCATTGTGGCATTCGCCCCCCTCAACCCTATACTCTCAGAACCCCTCGACCAATAGGCCCCAAGGGGACCCGCATAAACCGCACAACCACGTGGTTACCTGATTTCTCACCAATCTCGCACCATACTACGCATTTGCCGTGTCACAGGCCCTGTGGTCCTTGCTATATAAATAAGAAGTGCTTCACAAGTGTTCAACAAAGTACTACCGCCTCAGAAGGCAACCACGTTGCGAGCAGCAGGATCCCCATATGGCCAACCAAACACCATAAACCCCATACTACAGACGAGACGTTGATACGTGGTGTACAATTTCATCGACAATAAATACTTGGGTAAAGCATCCATACAACGCGGGGAAAAGAGCAAACAAGAGGAGCATATATTATGTGGTGTCTTTAGTGACCGCCACCTACCGCCCCGAGTTGAGGATGTTGGTGCCCCCCAGCACAACACGGAGGCTAGAGGTGGACGCCCCCGGCGTCGTTCCCTGCGACGCCGCGTTGAGGAGCGCCACCGCGCGCGCCTCCTCGTACGTGGTCCCCCCCACCATGAAGATGATGATGTCCTGCGGCCTGGCAGATAGCAGGCAACAGCAAGGCCCAAATAAGGATGTGTTAATGAACAAAGCACTGATATGACCCACACTCATGTTGTCCTGCCCAATGTTTATGAAGATGATGACGATCGCGAAGATGTCGATATCCTGCGGCCACCAATGTCCGGCGGAGACCAAACCGGATGAATAGTCACAGAGATATCAAGAAAAGAAAGCCATGAATAGTAACAGAGATATCAAGAAAAGAAAGCCATGAATAGTAACAGAGATATCAAGAAAAGAAAGCCATGAATAGTAACAGAGATATCACTGATGAAAAAAAATTGATGGTCAACATGGGCAGTCAAAATAATGAAAAAAAATTATGATAACAATGATGATATTGATGAAGTCCTCCGTCCTAGTGGAAACATCTAGAAACTGCCTCGTTGGATTCTGAAGTCCTGTAGTGGAGTAGACCTGCCCCACATGAAGGTACCCAAACTCACTTCTCCTTTGAGTAGACCTGCCCCACATGAAGGCACCCAAAACTCACCTCTCCTTGGAGTAGACCTGCCCCACATCAAGGTACCCAAACTCACCTCTCCTTGGAGTAGACCTGCCCCACATAGGGGTACTCGAACTCCTTGAGCCGGCTCTTCACGACGGCATCGATCGTCTCCAACAGCAGCGGCTGGTGTTGTGTGTATACGTTATCTACTCCCTGGTGGTAAACAAGACAAGACGAGGGTGTGATGACAAGATGATAGGGATGCCAGAGAGTAAGGGGCTGCTCGCTGAGTGTACAACTTGCCCATGCCCATGCCGTGAATGGGGTGATGAAAAGGGAGAGGGGTGACATAAGGGAATGGGAGGTAACAGGGTAATCATTACTGCACGCGTCGCCCACACCCTGGGGACGGCAAGAGGGTTGGGGATGGTGCAAGAAGGTAGAGTGCGGTAAAAGGGGGTGGAGAGAGTGCACAAAGGGCGAGAGTGGTGCAAGAGGGTAAGGGGTTAGTGTATCAGTGTGCACGCTGTCCACGCCCTGGTGATGGCAAAACAGAGGGGTGGAGGTAATAATGACAGGATAAGGGGTGGAGAAAGAGAGGATGCAGGCCAAGCCATGAGCATGCGTATCTTAGACTCCCAAGAGGGTTTGAGGGGGTGGTGGGGTGGTGGGGTGAGGGGGTGGTGGGGTGAGGGGGTGGGTGGGTGAGGGGGTGGTGGGGTGGTGGGAAGCCATTGCAAGAGGGGTGTGGGCATGTGGGGGTCGTCAGCACTTCCATCGACGCGTTGTCCACACCCTGGCCGCCCAGGAGAAATGCGGGAGAACGACGGTAGCCCTCAGTAGGCCCAAAGGTGTGCTGGGCCCAAAGGTGTGGTGGGCCCAAAGGTGTGCTGACACGGGACTTGGTGCGCTGTATGCATTGTATGTTGAACCGGGACATTAGGGGGTATCCCACTAGCAACCAAGTGGGACAAAGGAGGGGCAGGGTGAAGGCCTCCCCCTTGTGCCCCTGCTTCCCATCTCGCATGCGTCCACTGTTGCTCCTCCCCCGCGGAACGCCTCCCGCCACCATGACAGCTAAACCTCTTGCAGACCTACTGGACCCGGTGCCCCGCTCGACTCATCCTGAGCAGGGAACTGACTGTTGGCGCCCGCGTGACGCCGCGCCCATGCTTATATACTTTGCTTAACTACCTACCGTACCTACCGTGATAACTCCACACCAGCAGCATCCAAGCACGGGGGCGACATATATATTTATATATATATGCACTTCTTCTTGTTCATGTTTGATTGGGTGCTTTCACTTTGATGTAAGATATTATAATTTCTAATAAATATCTGCACTTCTTCTTCGTTTCAATCCTGCATTTTGGGCCCTCGCTAGACACCTCGCACATGCTTACTTACTGCCTGTCCGAGATGGGGTATTCCACGCCCGCCTGGAGCAGTGCAAGCAAGCACACACCTTGCGCCTCCGCGTGACACCTTGCACGCGATCAACTTCTTCGCTTGCCTGCCTACCGTGATAAACCACTCTCGTACGAAACTGCTCCACGCTGGCGGCGTGAGCACGCACCTTGAGCCCCCGCGTGACGCCCCGCGTGACGCGGTTGATGATGTTGTTGGTCCCGAACAGGTCGCCCGTCCGCTGCTCCCAGCCGGCGTGGCGCAGGATGGCGTAGATGAGCTGCGGGACGTAGTGATCGTGTGGGCAACGCCATGGGCCACATTGACAGGGTGTGGTGTTGACAAACAGAGTGAGGGTATGGCGATTACCATGGACTGTTTTAAGGTTCAGCTGGCCTTTGTCCTTCGAGACGGCCCAGCTCAACCATGCCTTCAGCGACCTAAAACCGACTGTGGTTGCAACCACTGTCATCGCGCGGGCCTTATACTCACGTGACCCTTGTACTCACGTGACCCTTATACTCACGTGACCCTTATACTCACGTGACCCTTGTACTCACGTGACCCTTGTACTCACGTGACCCTTGTACTCACGTGACCCTTATACTCACGTGACCCTTGTACTCACGTGACCCTTATACTCACGTGACCCTTATACTCACGTGACCCTTATACTCACATGACCCTTGTACTCACGTGACCCTTGTACTCACGTGACACTTGTACTCACATGAACCTTGTACTCACGTGACCCTTGTACTCACGTGACCCTTGTACTCACGTGACCCTTGTCCTTACGCGCACCCAGCTTGACCACACTTTCCGCTACCTACCTACACTTATCACCTTATTGGACTAGTTATCCATCGTCCAACACACTCACGTGGCCCTTGTCCTTGGAGACGCCCAGCTCCACCATGCGCTGGATGAGGTCGCCCAGCTGGCGCGTGCCCTCCTTCTCATAGCGCAGGGCGAAGAGCAGCACCAGCCGCACCTTGTCCTCCTCGTGCACGCGCGGATTCTCGATGAGTCCGAGTACACCCTGTTGGACGCGTGGAAAACGGTGGACACATCTAGAAATGGAGCATCAGGGCTTGAGGGTGAAATGCAGCGCCAGGCGCACATTGACCGACATGACAACCCCCTCAATTACAAAAGGCATTTTGACACTGACCGATACCGACCGATACCCCTGAGTTGCATGATCCTTCACTGCTGCCATCGCAGAACGTTCCCCACCCACCAGCGTAAGAACCCGAACACACCGCCGCGTCCAAGGGTCGTGTTGTAGGGCTCTGTCATCTCACTCTCACGTATTCCCCACCCACCCACCCACCCACCCACCCACCCACCCACCCACCCACCCACCCACCCACCCACCCACCCACCCACCCACCCCCACCACCCACCCACCACCCACCCACCCCCCCACCCACCCACCCACCCACCCACCCACCCACCCACCCACCCACCCACCCACCCACCCACCCACCCACCCACCCACCCACCCACCCACCTTTCACGCCAGCTTAAGAAAAAAGTGCAGACCCACCTCAAAGGCCGAGTTGAGCCCCGAGTTGCACGCGAGCTCCTGCTCCATCTGTGAGACCTCGAGCAGGCGCCGCTGCTCCACGATGCGGCTGATCTCGCTCATGATCGTCACGTGCTTGGCCACCGCGCCGGACGCCGACTTGAACTGGGGGTAGTTCTCGACAAAGCGCATCATGTCCTCTGTTGTTGTTGTTGTTGTTGTTGTTGTTGTTGTTGTTGTTGTTGTTGGTGGTGGTGGTGGTGGTGGTGGTGGCGATGGTGGTGGCGGTGGCGGTGGTGGAGATGGCGGTGGTGGAGATGGCGGTAGAGATGGTGGTGGGAATGGCGGTGGAAATGGCGGTGGGGATGGCAGTGGGGATGGCAGTGGGGATGGAGGTGGGGATGGCGGTGGGGATGGCGGTGGGGATGGCGTTGGGAATGGAGGTGGTGGTGGCGGCGGCGGCGGCGGCGGCGGCGGCGGTGGTGGTGGTGGTGGTGGTGGTGGTGGTGGTGGTGGTGGTGGTGGTGGTGGTGGTGGTGGTGGTGGTGGTGGTGGTGGTGGTGGTGGTGGTGGTGGTGGTGGTGGTGGTGGTGGTGGTGGTGGTGGTGGTGGTGGTGGTGGTGGCGGTGGTGGCGGCGATGGCGGACACCAGGTTCAACAAGCCATGGATCGTCAGGAGCGGTAGTAGGTGAGAGTACTTGTCCACAAAACACGTCACGTCCTCTGCGCCCTATACTGGGTATAGGTGGACAAAGGAAGGATGATGCATGCCAAGCAGGTGGCCAATACGGCAGGTAGCTCCCGACACAGAATACCTCCCTATGACGCGCAGCACATCCTATAGTGCTCGTGACGTTGATGGTGAAGGGCACAAAGGTAAGTAACTGATAGGTCAGTTGGGGTTAAGGAAGGGCACTGGGTAAGAATAGAGCTCCAGCACGTCTTCATGTCCTCTGGGGCCACGCGGTCCATGAGTGATAGAACGCGGTAGGCAGGTTGACCACGGCTGGAATCTGGTTGTAGTGGGACGTACCAACCTAGACGATTAAATGTCTGACCCATCCACCGACGGTCCGGATGTTTTGTGGTTGCTGGTACCCTGCAGTGTGTCCCCATCACACATCACTTATTCTTCAACGTTGGAATTCAACCAGTGTTTATGAAGATTGGTCTGAGAAACGGTAGCTGCTTGCTCTCTTTCTCATTGCCAGTGACCAGTCCCAACATGTCCTCAACACACGTACCGATGGTCGGGATGTTCTGGTGGCTCGCGTCCCTGATGTGTTTTCCCATCGATTTCATTGCCTATTTGACCTGTCCATCATTGACTTGAACTTTTCTGTCGCCTATTCAACTTGTCCCACCAGTTAAGCTTTTGCATCGCCTCGTTCACTTCTATCCCACCCACCGATGGTCGGGATGGTTTAGCCACTTGTGTCCTAATGCGTGTTCCCACTTGCCACCATCCCTAATTCGTCTTAACTTCTGCGCCACGCATCAGAAGGACACTTTTGGGTGGGCAGTACCATGCCACGTGTTCCCATCACCCCGAATGATCATCTATTTTAAGCATTGATTTTAAGCATTGCTGGTATTTGGTATTAACTTCGACCGCACCCACCCACCGATAGTCTGAATGTTCTGGTTGCTCTTGCTCTTGACCTGGAAGTCGTCCACCATCGCCTTAATGCTGGCGCCCAGGTCGCCGTAGTTCTCAAACATGTTTGCCAGGAAGAACGGGTCCTGGTGCGCCGATAGCACCACCTCCTGGGGATGGGGAAAGCAAGGGAGGGGAAAGGGGGGGCAAACGGAGAAAAAAAAGGAGGAAACAAGGAAGGAAACAAGGAGAAGAACAAGAAGTTGTAGAGGTGAATAAGCAAAAGCACCGCCTCCTGGAGGAGAAGGTGAACAAAAAAAAAGTAACGCTATTCATGGGGCGGGGAGGAGTGGGTGGGTGTAAGAAATTCAAGACACACGTTACTGCAATTGTTTAGAGATAATAATATAAATAATGATGGAGATAACAATAGCAATAATAATGGAGACAATAATAGATAGGTTATGCAGAAACTGCATACGATACTATGTCACACTTTACAATACCATGAAAAAAATAGATCACAATTTGCAAAACCGCAAGTGGACCACTGAGTAACCGGCCAATCTCCTGGTCACCGTCAAGCCATGTGTTCACTATATCACCAGGCGGTAGAGTGACCAGCCTACCTGCTGGTCCTTGGGCAGCGATTCCACGTGCTTGAGGCTGACGCGGTTGTTGTTGATGCCCAGCAGCTCATGCACCATGGCCTGTGGACAGGAGAGAGGGCAACTCATCAACAGGCATGGTCAGGTCACGGTCATCAAGCCCAGCAGCGAGTGCACCCTGGCCTGTGGACAGGTGAGAGGGCAACTCATCAACAGCCATGGTCAGGTCACGGCCATCAGGCCCAAGGCCCAGCATCGCATGCACCCTGCCCTGTGGACAGGAGAGAGGGCAAGTCATCAACAGCCATGGTCAGGTCGCGGTCATCAAAGCACAGCGAACAAACATAGGAACGAGCCCCCCCACCTGGTAGGTCCACTGCGCGAGCAGCGGTGTGACGGGGTCGTCGCGGCGATCCAGGATGAGCAGGAGGGGGGGCGACGCACCGCGCCAGAAGCTGAAGAGGGACACCTCCTCCTCGTACACCGTGCTCTGTTCAGTGTGGAGTGTTTAATCCGAAACAAGAGGATGAAATCAGGAAATGTGTTCAATAGGAAAGTAGGGACTGCTCCTCAAGCACCGTGCTCTGTCCCAGGTAGGGTGTTCAAAACGAAACAAGAAAGATGAGATGAGGAAACATGTCAAATAGAAAAGTAGCACAGGGGCACCTCCTGCTCATACAGCATGCGCTGGTAGAAAACAGGAAGACAAGGAAAGGAAAGCAAGAAAAAGTGATTAATATCAAACAACGAGGGTGAAACCAGGAGATGGCATAGCAAAAAATAGTAACGGGTACCTCCTCGTACATCTGCTGGGACGAAAGTGGAAGAAGTCAAGGAATAGGCAGAAACTAGGATACTTGTACTTGGAAAGAGAGTGGTAAGACACACCCACTACTCATATACACCATGCTCTAGTTGCAAGCAAGAGAGAATATGTTCAGAAATATGTTCACGCATCCAATCCGCCAGCCTGGCCGTCCACCCACGCGCTTGCCTGCCCTTTCCCCCTCCCTCTCATCCCCCCCCCCCCCCCCCCTCCCCCTCCTCCCCTCCCCTCCCCCCCTCCCCTCCCCTCCCCTCCCCTCCCCTCCCCTCCCCTCCCCTCCCCTCCCCCTCCCCTCCCCTCCCTCCCCTCCCCTCCCCTCCCCTCCCCTCCCCTCCCCTCCCCTCCCCTCCCCTCCCCTCCCCTATCCATGCTATCCATTCAACCAGCTATCCAACCCCCCCAATCCACTGCCCCCCCCCCCCCCCCCCCCCACCCAATCAGCCAACCATCAAAGAGCTACGAAATACGACCCCAACAGCCCCATCCCTTCCACTCCCCAACCATGGACTTGCCCAAAGCCGCACTCAACGGTATACCTATTTGTAGGGAATAGGTAAGTACACATACGTAGACGGAGTAGGCGAGCCGTTTCGCGATCTCGCTGTTGCGCTGGTAGCGGATGACCGGCTGCTTCTTGAGCGCGAGCAGCACCGAGAGGATGCCCTGCACGACACGCTCCGAAACCTTGGGAAAGATCATCGGGTTCCACTTGACGGGCGCCATGCACACGTGGTTGGACTCCACGTTCAGCGTGAAGTGGAACTTGTCTTCCGCGATGAAGTCGGCATAGTACTCCTGGATGAAGGGGCCGGGGGTGGGAGGGTAGAATGTGTGAGTGTGTGGGTAACTCATAGTAATTGTGAAGCTGGTGTAGTACTCCTGGAAGAGGGGGGAGGGGGGGGGGGGAAGGGTGGAGGGAAGAATGTGCGGGCATGTGGGTAGCTCATAGAGACATTGTGATGAAGTTTCTACACCATGTCTTCCTTTCCACCGTGCCCCTCCTCCATTGCCTGACCTCCACCTGCTCGGCAAGGGGGTGCCCGTCCACACCATACATTTTGCTTGGTGCTATGACGGATGCATAATTCTGGCCTTCCTCACCCCTCACCTGTCCCTGCTTGACCCGCTCATGCTCGTCAACACCTGCCCTTGCTCCATGTCAACTCTCCCTTTTCTCTTGCACATTCATCATCTCACTGAGGATTTATGCCCATGTGACGCAGTCTGCGTGCTAATTTATTAATTATCATCGCATCCCCTTCCTGGCCTGCACCTGCCTGCCCCGCTCGTCTTCCCAAACAAGCTCCCCTTGCCTTTGTCACATCCATCCAATCACCTGTGCTGCAACAACCAATCAGCCCAAGTGCCTCACCTGCACCTGCTTGACCAGCTCGTGCTCGTCGCAGTCCGCCAGCTCGCGCAGGTAGCTCTCGCGCGCAATGTTGGTGAAGACTGCCAGCAACAGGAGGCACCAGGGGGAGAACGCAGGCACACACGGCACGAGGGTGGGGTGCAGACGCAAGAACACACGGCATGAGGGTGGGGTGCAGATGCAAGAATATCCGGCGCGAGGGGCAAAACGCAAGCAAGACTGGCAGGAGAGGCCAGGAGCCGAAAGAAGTGGCAGGAGTGGCAGATGCAAGCACAACTGGCACGATAGGGAAGATGACAGCAGACAAAGTACGAGGTCGAGAGGGCCGGTGCGGCAAGGCATGCGGACAGGGGGAAAGGGGGCAGGAACAAACACAAATGGCTGCCTGAATGGCGTGCAACCAACTTAACCAGTGCCTACACACATATCCATGCATTTATAGTGGCCAAGGTGGGCAGGGTAAAATGCAGGTCAAAATGGGGTGAGCCATTCCAACAATGGCAGGAGCCATCGTGCGGCAAGGGTAGACTCTGTTTACGGCGACCTAGGAACTGCAAGGGTGACCTCTTTGCTCGAGCACAGGTTCCCCTAGTCCAAGCCGGGCCAAGGTATGGAGAGGGCCAAGCTATGGAGAGGGCCAAGGTATGGAGAGGGCCAAGGTATGGAGAGGGCCAAGGTATGGAGAGGGCCAAGGTATGGAGAGGGCCAAGGTATGGAGAGGGCCAAGGTATGGAGAGGGCCAAGGTATCGAGAGGGCCAAGGTATGGAGAGGGCCAAGGTATGGAGAGGGCCAAGGTATCGAGAGGGCCAAGGTATGGAGAGGGCCAAGGTATGGAGAGGGCCAAGGTATGGAGAGGGCCAAGGTATGGAGAGGGCCAGGGTATAGAGAGGTATCCCAGGAAGGAAGAGAGGCACACCCTGCCCCCTCCCCCCCGCACCCCCTGCCATGGTGTAACCGCAGGGGGGCGCTGGAGTCGTACACCGCGTAACGGCTTGAATGGTAATAGCAAACAAAAAAGAAAGCAGAATCGCACTTAGAAGCAGATTACGCAATTACAACCGGCATACACAGTCTCCAGAGGACGCCCACTGACACCGCCATGCGCCAGCCGCTACCAAACAGCCGTACGCCAACCGCTAGCAACCAGTTGAATGCCAACCGCTACCAAACAGCCCTGGCATGCACGACCAGCGCATGACACGGCACGACCAGAGCATGACATGGCCAAACGAGGTGCATGGTCCAGGGCGGGGCTATTGGCGAGGTGACCATAGTCACTATGGCACATCCACTACTGGCAGAGAGGTCACGTGGCCATTGTAAGGTATGTGAGGTTTGCAAGCATGACTCACAGATATGAAACTCCTTGAAACGCGCCGACCGGAGGTACTTTTTGATCAGGTTGATGTTGTCCGGGGTCGGGCGCACAAAGAATACCGCCTTCATGTGGTGGCACGTGGACGATTCCATCTCCCCCGCGGCCGCCTCGGGCGGGCGCGTGCTCTCGTTCTCGATATCTATCCGCTCGACCAGGAAGACCTCCATCTTAAGGATCTCAGACTGGCTGTACACCGTACTGACGATCGCGACCTGAACAGAGGGACGGACGGACATGGGAGGTAGGTAGATGGATTCGAAGGCAGGGCATCAAGAGGATAGCACCACTGGTTGGAACCACGGATGTGCCATTCTTCCTGGTTTCCGAGCGCACAGAGCCACAGTCGCCAAAGCCATAAGCCTGGTCTTATACGGGAAAGAAAGGGTGGTGGAGGCAGGACGGGTCACTCACCGTCTCCCTGTCTACAATTAGCATTTTCATGCCGCGGATGTCTTTCAAAATCTTGTGGCAGTACTCGCGGAGCGACGCCACGAGATCCATGGTGGTGGGAATTACGTTATGCAAGCAAACGTATCCTCCCTACTGCGGTTTTCCGGGCGACCAACCTCCTAGCCACGCTATCCACAGCTGGCTGTAGGGTTGCTTTCCTTAATGACCCTTGTTGCTATCCAGAGAGCTAGTCAATGCGGGCATCCAGCCATGCTAAGCTTCAATAAACAGAGAGAAAGCATTGCTGTGCTTTAGAACCTGCCCAGAAGATCCAACCAGGCTATTTCCGCCCCATGGCTCGTTGAAACGATATAGACATGGTGGAACTACGATAGCTGGAATACGACATCGACGCTATCGCCATGTTCCTGCAAGGAACTGTCCAATACCGGCACTGAAAAGCACGCCTGGCTCACTACATAACGTGACCGTGGCCACTTCTTCGACTCCATTACGTAGCAAGTGGGGCCTTCCATAAAGCTGTTCATGGCACGCCTGGCACATTCCTCGAATCTGCCAACGGAAGGCAAGGTAACACGCCAAGTACGACCAGGAGAATACTAGTGGTGTGACGCAGTGTTCTCGCCGAGTAGGGATTCAACGCCGTATGACCGTATCTTTTAACGGAGTACATACTTTTAAAAAGGGATCACTTGAAGTGCTCGATCACTTCAAGCGCGGCGCCCAGCTTGGGATATCATATCACACGTTCCCACTTCCAGAGGGACCCGAGCATGCACGGTCCTTCAGAAAATGAAAGATGACAGAGGCCGAGATGCTGTCAACCCTACCCGTGCTGCAGAGCTGGAAATGTCCGCCATTGCCTGTGACAACGAGGGCGCTTTAGAGCATTTTCCCAGGCGAGGAAAACCATCGCGTGCCGAGTAGGGTGACGGTTTATTATCACTCATGGATAATTAATTATCCTTACATGGCTTAGCATTTGTTGTAACAGTCAGTTAGACAGGGGAGGCAATCAGGCCTGAGGCATACCACCTCCATTTCACCATGCAGCGACTACACGGCGCGTTAAAAGAAGTAGCGGAACGGGTACTCCCAGTCCGAACAGTATCGTCGTTTCTAAGCAAAGGTGTCCTCACGCCCGAGGAGTTTGTTCGCGCTGGCGACAATTTGGTCGAGAAGTGCCCCACGTGGTCATGGTACGCTGTCTTGCCGTGGCCCTGACTGTGCAACCAGCATGCCACCGATATACGTGCTCTCCCCTATGAGGGAAGGATGCGCACCAGATCTCCTAATTGTGCTTGATGCTATTATCGAGAATAGGCCGAGGAAAATTTGGCTGTGTATCCATAGCTGAAACGTGACGTATCTCGGTGAATTGCCCGTTCATACTTATACTTGCTTGCTAGCGTCTTTGTCCCTCAAGAGAACTGGGCAGAGCGACCCCTTACGCGAAGACTAGCCCCCATGTTGACTTCTTCTGGGCTCTACGCCGCACATGGTCGCTCAATGCCCGTGCAACCGCCTTCGTTGTGCACAATTCTCGACGCGGAATGCAGGGAATCTGGGGATGCGTCGAAGCGCCGTCCCTACCTGCCGCCTGACAAGCAGTACCTCCTGACGCGGAACGGTGCGTTTGCTGACGCTCCTGCACCCGGCTTTCCATGCCCGATCACAGGATAACCAGGGCTGACATATGCCTGTCTAGTAGTATACATACACCCGGTGAAATATGCCTGTACTTCTAGGTGCAAAATCTTTTTTTAACTGTGGTATCCTAGTAGGATAGTGGTATAATCGGTCTAAAATAGCGGTGCATTAAACTGGGTCGGATTTTCCTTTATTGAAAAGTGGTGTACATGAGTGTATTGAATTGTCCTTCACATACATGCGCGTGAGCAAGGCTGCCCATTTGACCTGGAGGGTCTGCGTCCCTGGGGCCTTAACCCAAGGCATCCTCTCAGCAAGTACCGTTCACCGTTCCTTTGTCATGGGCTCTGCACACGGGTACTCGAGTGGAGCCTTGCCGAGCTCTAGCACCCCAGCGGTGACTCACTCCCCTTCATTCCCGCTGGCCTGCCCGCTGGTCTGATGGCCTGCCTGTCTTCCGGCCCCCCTACCTCTCACCTCCTCCCGTATAGGTTTGACTGTCGCAGAGAGTAGCCTAGTGGCCCCAGTAGATCACGTTGTAGGCGAACAGCAAATTTTAAATTTCCGCGTACCAGTCGGCAGCATTTAGTTCAGAAGTACTAGACTAAATGCTTCCGACTGGTATGTGGAAAAATGCCCGGGTGGCCAGCAAGTACATGTACGCCAACATGCTCCTCTCTACTTGCCCAAATACATGATTGTCCGTATGCGTATAGTGTCACCTTGATCCCAAGTGAATCCCCTCAGGGGGTTACTTGGCGAAGCTGTAGGTTCCTTGTCTTGATCAATACACCCTGGGCCACCCTGGGCAATATGCGGCGAGTGCTCCTTGTCGTCCGTCGTACACCTGGGGAAGTATGCGTCGAGTGCTCCTTGTCGTCCGTCGTACACCTGGGGAAGTATGCGTCGAGTGCTCCTTGTCGTCCGTCGTACACCTGGGGAAGTATGCGTCGAGTGCTCCTTGTGTTTCTTCCTACCCCTGGCCCTCCACGGTGGCCCTTGATGCCATGACCAGTGCTCGGGATGCGCCTCACCTCTCTCTCATCAACACAAGCTCGTTGTTTGCTGCCTGCGTCTGGACGTTTGCACAAACGCAAGTTGGTTAGTGAGGCGATGGCCCTGTAGTAATGCTCCTACATAGTGTGGTCACTACAAGCTGATGCTTGATGCTTGCTAGCTACACGTTACGCCCACGGTGCGAGTGGGCTGCACGGTAACAAAGCTCTTAAAATATTCCTCCCATCATGGTCGCTATAAGCTGATGTGGGTGGTTGATAGCTCACCACCCCACCCGCACCTCCAATCAAAGCCAATGCACACACGCTCACAAGCATTCAATGCCCCACCCTGCAGCCCCCTGCATGAGCTGCGCGCCACCTCGCTTGAAGAGGATTCCTTGCTTTATTTTTCTTGTTGTTTGATGGCACGACTCCCACATGACCGACACTGATGCCACCTCCCCCCACCGCAGTCCCCTGCCAGCGGCGCGCCACCTCCCTCGAAGAGGACTACGCGGCAGCGGGGGGCGAACGCCTTGTCCTGGGGGACACCGCCCTGTCGGAAGGGGGTGTAGACCGGGGGAGTGGCGCTGGGGGGGGAGGGGGGGGGGATCCGGACGAGGGCTGGCTGGTGACGCACGCAGCGACTGTTTCAGGTGAGGGTGTGCCGCCGTCTTATGGTTTAAAATGGGCTAGTCTTGTCCCCCTTGCAGTGACCATTTTCAGTTATTATTTTTCTTTTTCCAGGTGCGGGCACCCTGTACTTTGGTCTGTTTGCCACTCTTGTCACCCATGCTGCCACAGCGTCCGGGCATGCGACGCTTTCATTGTTGGCACTTCCAAGGGTGGGGTGGTCACCCGACCTGGTGGGTTGGTAACCAAGTTTGGGACGCTGATGGCAAAATCTGTTAGGCTTGTGAGTGGCGACCCTGCTGGCCACAGCGCCAGGTACGGCACCTATAAATATATATATATATATTAAAAATGATAATAACTTACATCAGAGTGAAGGCACCCAATTTAACATAAACAAAGCCAACGCTAATAAGAGATACCACCTATATATGCAGTGCTTCTGCTAACGGGACTATTTCGTCAACCGGTTGACGAATTTTGAAAATAGTAGTAAAATAGTCAACCATTTTGGGCAATTCGTCAACCACATTCGTCAACCAACTCGGCAATTCGTCAACCAATTGACGAATATGTTCCGAAGTTCGTCAACCGGTTTCACGAAATGTTTAGGGTATTCGTCAACCACCTAAGTCCTGAAGGCCAGACCTAAGGTCCAGCGGCGCGGCGTCAGGCCGTCAGCCCGTACCATCTGAATCCTAGGTACGCTGCAGTTGGAGTTGGTTTGGAAAGACAGTACGTCAGTACGGTTCAGGACAATGCTCGGGTACCAAAACTGAAGACGAGCAAGGCAGGACTTGAGCCGACCAGGGCATGAAAAAATTATTACCTGTAATCACTCTGGTGTTTGGTGGGCAATCATGGTATTAATTACGTGACGACCTCAGGCCGTCTGGCGACTTCATGTGCGATAAAATATTGCATGCGAAATTGTTTCGATAATGGCGGCGGCGATGTTTAGGTAGTGTTGCATGAGCTAGAGAATGTCGAAGAAAAACGGGTTGGCAGGTTTCAAGACTAGCACCTTAGATGCTCTGTTTAAGAAGCAAGCTGGAGAAATTGTAGAAACGGAAAATATCGTCGACCTAGGCCGCAGTTTAGATGAAAAGGAGGGCAGGCAGGGTCGCGACAAACGCAAGAGAGTAGAGCGTGAGGAAGAGCATGGGTCTAATGCGCAGGAAGAGGAAGATGGCGGCCAGTCAGCATCATCTGACAGCGCCTCAAACTCTGGCGAGGAGGAATCTGGCGAGGAGGAATCTGGCGAGGAGGGGGCCTAGACAGAAAGGAGCAAGGCCGATGATGACGGCAGCTCTGAGCCAGGGGAGAAGAAGGGGAAGAAGAAGGGCAAGAGAAAGCCAGCAGCGAAAAGGCAGAGACAGGAGTACAACCAGTGGACAGGCGCGCGCAGCGCGCAGGGTGCAGGGCCAAGCTCGGACAAAACTGTGCCAGTAGTGCCTGTTGATAGCAGTGAGGAGGATGTAATGGTTGTTTAATGGCCTCGTGCTGTGCACACTTGACTCAGGCCTAGCTGTGAACCATACTAGTAATTATTCTGTAGCTTATGCAGTTGTCAACAACCACTATGTGATATTATGTTTTATCCACATGCATTACATGCGTGTGTGAGGCGTGAGCGACCTTACGTTAATTATGAAGAAATAAAGCTTCCTCCTCCCCCCCCCCCAGGGTTGACGAAGCGCCAAGGCAAATAGTCAACCAGTTTGACGAATTGCTGAGGCAAATAGTCAACCATTTGACGAAGTGCCGAGGCAAATAGTCAACAAGTTGACGAATGACAAAAACCCTTAGCAGAAGCACTGTATATATGTATATATATTCATTGAGAATGATAGATTACGGAGGTGAGATGGGCATATGTATATATATATGATCCTCTGATATACTCCTTGATATGAGACAACCAGCGCAGGCCAGCAACTCTCTACGGATTGTTTGTGTGGTAGGTAGCCTTGCCACCCTCGCAGCCGCAGGGCTGCCATCAGGGTGAGGCGCTCATCTCTGGAATCTTCATGGAAATTTCAGAATCTGCTCCATTCAGATTCTGCATGGCATTGGATTCTCGCGTCGACAGCTCCTTGTGCCAGGTGGACCCTGTCAGGTGACTCCAGTATTCTTGTACAATCAATCATACTACCATGTGATGCCGCCTGCGACGATTTGATGCGGGTGCTGTCAGAGCTGCGTTTCTGTGCGTGAGTGCTGTTCACTCACCAGACCAGTTTACCCTGCTGGCTGCGTGTCTTGTTTATTTTACACGCCATTTCTCATCTTTTCACTAAATCTTCTGTGTACTCTCGTCCCTATCTCTCTGTGTGGCTATCCGCGAAAAGCTCTCATGTTGTATATGCCATGCTTCGGTGGCTGACCTTGTGTTGCCCGCTAATTGATCTTGTGTTGCCCGCTAATTGATCTTGTGTTGCCCGCTAATTGATCTTGTGTTGCCCGCTAATTGATCTTGTGTTGCCCGCTAATTAATCTTGTGTTGCCCGCTAATTGATCTTGTGTTGCCCGCTAATTGATCTTGTGTTGCCCGCTAATTGATCTTGTGTTGCCCGCTAATTGATCTTGTGTTGCCCGCTGGTTGATTTTGTTGGTTCCAAGGTCTTGGTTCCATGCAACATCCCTGGGGTTGGGCTCCTCAAAGCTGGGGGAAAGGGCATCCATTAGTGCATGTTTTCAGCGAATTCGTTCTCCGATTGCTTTTGTATTCACGGTTGCTTGCGTGGTTGCTCGCGTGGCTGCTTGCTTGCCTGTTTCTTGTTTGGTATGCTTGAGCGTGATGCTTGAGTGCGATACCCGCGCACTGATGCCGGTTTGTTGATGCGAAACGCCTTGCTGCTAACCCTCTCTCTGCTTCCGCCACCGCTTCACACGGCAAGTCCTTTTATGGATTCCGTATTCCATCATTATCAGTATGAGTTAATTAATACGATTGACTAATAATAATACTATACTAATACTACTAGCTATACTAGCATGGCTATATTAGCTACTACAGCTATATTCGCTCTAGTAATTCTATACTGCCAATACTTATCCTAACTAAACTGCCAAATACTATCTTAACTGATACTGAACCAATGCTGTACTGCCAACGCTGCGCTGCACTGCTAGTGCCTTACTGTCATAGGACACGGCTAGTAACATCCTATCACCACGACACGGCTACTATTGTATACGATGCAGGTGCCCATGGGCACGACCGCACCTAATGCTGTACGACTAAAGCCACGCTGCTCTTTCTATATGGCTACTGTGTTATACCGCTCACCGCGCAGGTGCCCATGGAGATGACAGTATTCCTGACATGGACGCGGACGCGTGCGTGGCACCCGAGAGACAAGGGGCGGCCGCCGTTGGGGGTGGCAGCAGTGGGGGCCCTGCCGGGGATGGCGACCATGGCCAGCTGGCAGCAGCAGCGGCGACAGCATCATCGGTGGTGGCGACCCCCCCTGTGGATGACGATGATGTCCCTGACATGGATGACTTTGATGGCGTGGACAACTTGGTGGCGGCGGAGGAGCAGGACGAGGTGAGCGGGCTTACAGGAGAGGAGAGGAGAGGAGAGGAGAGGAGAGGAGAGGAGAGGAGAGGAGAGGAGAGGAGAGGAGAGGAGAGGAGAGGAGAGGAGAGGAGAGGAGAGGAGAGGAGAGGAGAGGAGAGGAGAGGAGAGGAGTGAAATGATCCAGTAGGTGGCTTGCAGGAGGGGGTGAGAGGGTGTGGCAGGTCTGGGTCGGCGTTGTCGCATGGTATGTTGTCGCATTGGATTTGGTCGGTGTTCTCGAATGGGTGCTGGGTGGTCGCCTCTGTTTAGGTGGTCGCTTCTGTTTAGGTGGTGGCTGCATGTGTGGGAGATGAGGTTTGAGGGCGGATGGGAGGTTTGGGTGGTGGTTGCCGCTTGGAGGTGGGGGCCATGAAGCTAGTGAGCCGGAGGAGGTGAGAGAGTTCACGAGACCAATGGAGAGTGGTCTTGGAGATGCGCTGAGATGGCATGCAGGAGATGTGGTGAAGAGGGTCCAGGAGGCTGGAAAGAATATTGAGATTTGGGTGGTGGCCATCGCGGAATTTTTCCGTTCTGCAGAATGAGGGGTGGAAGTTTAACGTACACTTAAGTGATGTGCAGTATTAGCCCCACCAAACAGGTGGAAAATTCGCAAGCTAAGCCGACGAGTGTAGGGGGGAGGGGACTACCTCCCCCTCCCTTCCCGGCGTTGTCTGTTCTAGTAGTATTGGGGAACCCTTGTGAGGCCTGCGGAAGGGGCCTAACAGATACTAGATGGGGGTTAGGGCTGTGACTTGCAACCCAACCACTTCACTGTGTGACGGCTGTCTGCTTTGATGAATCCTTGCGTGGCCCCCCGGTGCATACGTCCATATGCATTTACTTACATGCACGCGCATGACCCCCCCTCACGCGCTCCAACGTGCGCGCCAGCCCCTTACTGCCCACGTTGGCCATCCCTCGCTGATTATAGTACTATAGTACAGCAGTATGTGAGGGTTATGGTACAGCAGTATGTGAGGGTTTTGGTACAGCAGTGTGTGAGGGTTATGATACAGCAGTGTGTGAGGATTATGGTATAGCAGTGTGTGAGGGTTATGGTACAGCAGTGTGTGAGGATTATGGTATAGCAGCATGTGAGGGTTATGGTACAGCAGTGTGTGAGTATATCCTGATCGTTGGTCGATGAACGTGTGGATGAGCATGTAGATGTACATGTTGATAGGCATTTTCACCAACAAGCTTCCGTCTAAGAACACCGTCATTTGACGGATCGCCTGTCCACCATGAACACGCGTGTGCAGGCGGCGCTCAAACCGTGGGAGGTTGCGGCGGCCAGCAGCGCAGCAATGACCGACGACAAGGAGACCAACATCCTGCGCACGCGCACGTACGACGTCAGCATAACGTGCGTGGTGGGGCCGTTTTCTCAAACAGGGGGGTGAATGGGTGGGGTGGGGGGGTGAGGGGTGAGGGGGGGGGTAAAGGGGGGAAGAAGGCAGGGGGAAGGGGGGGAAGAGGGGAGGGGAAAAGTTGTGAAAAATTTCAGGTAAAGGCTGGGGCAAAGCGGGGTGAAAGGGGCGGGGGAAGGCAAGCCGGGGGCGTGGGCGTGGGGTGGGCCGAAAAGGGAAAAAGCAGGAAAATATTACGTGCTTCATTTCTTGCTTGACATGTGTTGATGCGCTGGTGGCAGTGTCCAGTGTGTTTCTTCCGTAGGCCCGTAGGCCCTCCCTATTTCTTTTTTATGGCAGTAGTGACCACTATGGGATGCCTGTCCAGGACCTAGATAGCTACCATCCATTCCATCCCATGTTCCCCCCCCACTGAGGACTTATGCTCACGTGACGCAGTCACGTGTCTGTTAATTAATGGGATGCCTGTCGTATGGTACCATCCCTCGTTCCCAAACGTAAGCATTTCGTACCAGCATCCGGCACCCGTGTACTGCCGCCATGATCATTTTGCTGCCCGCTTGTTCACCGCCCATGAGACCCCCTCTGATTTTGCCCTCTTGCGCGCCCGCAGGTACGACAAGTATTACCAGACGCCGCGTGTGTGGCTGTTTGGGTACGACGAGGTGAGCGTGGGGGCCCATCCGAAGACCCTCCTGGTTGTGCTAAACAATGCTAGTGTGGTCTTGGTGTCGGATAAGGAGTGGCTGTTTGGGTACGACGAGGCGAGCGTGCCGGGCACGAGAGTTACAGCCATACAAGGAAAATATAATAAAGAATATTTACAAGAAATATAATATGTGAGTTTATTAAGGAAAATGCAATGTCTGGAATTTGTATAGAAGTATAATATTGCTCTTTGTGTGGGATGAGGCATGTAGCACATGGGCCATGAGCACCATAGCCAATAGAAGACCTGATGGTATGGTGCTACAGCTTCTCATGGTATGGGGGGGGTTGATGATGGTAGCATGTGATGCTAGTATGACGGGGGTTTTGTAATTGATGGCAGGATGAGGGCGGTAACGTGAGGCAGATAAGCACGTCGGCCATGGACGATGGGACTATGCCACGTTGGTGTTTGGACCAAGCCTGTTGGTGATGTTAGGTAGGTAACAACTTGTGTGCCCGTTGGTGATGTGACCAAGCCTGTTGGTGGTGTTAGGTAGGTAACAACTTGTGTGCCCGTTGGTGATGTGACCAAGCCTGTTGGTGATGTTTCCACCGCACTCATCGTTACCACCATCTGGCACCGTCTGGCGCCGTCTGGCACCGTCTGGCACCGTCTGGCACCGTCTGGCGCCAGGCTTGCGCGCACATGGACAGGCCTCTCATGGCATGAACGTCTCTGATTTGCGACTCGGCTCATGACCTTGCCTTCATAGTTGACAGCTGACAGACTCGGTACACTAGCATCATTAACCTGGACACTACACTGGACACTACTATAATATCCAGCTGATGGTAGTCGTTGCAGCTTGTTCTGCGGCGCGTTTGGCCTGTCATTAAGCCGCTTGATCCTGCCATGGTTGCTCGCAGAATCACGTAATAGGCATCACTAGATGTTTTTGCCACAAATGTTTCTTTTCTTTGCCCACAAAAGGGTCACTGTAATCCCTTGTTGTCCCTTCTACTCTCGGCGACGTGTGCTTCTGCTGCCCCTTGCTACTGCTGCCCCTTGCTACTGCTGCCCCTTGCTACTGCTGCCCCTTGCTACTGCTGCCCCTTGCTACTGCTGCCCCTTGCTACTGCTGCCCCTTGCTACTGCTGGCCCTTGCTACTGCTGCCCCTTGCTACTGCTGCCCCTTGCTACTGCTGGCCCTTGCTACTGCTGCCCCTTGCTACTGCTGCCCCTTGCTACTGCGGGCCCTTGCTACTGCTGCCCCTTGCTACTGCGGGCCCTTGCTACTGCTGCCCCTTGCTACTGCGGGCCCTTGCTACTGCTGCCCCTTGCTACTGCTGCCCCTTGCTACTGCGGGCCCTTGCTACTGCGGGCCCTTGCTACTGCTGCCCCTTGCTACTGCTGGCCCTTGCTACTGCTGCCCCTTGCTACTGCTGCCGGCACACGAGGGAGTTCCAGAGGCCTCAATCGGCCACGTCCCGGTCAGCCATCGGCACCCTGGCCATCTCTGACCCCTTGCTATTGCTGGCGCCGTGTGCCACTGCCGCGCTCCCTCTCTTGCAGGAACGGAATCCGCTGACCCCGGAACAAACGTTTGAGGACGTGAGCCAGGACCATGCGCACAAGACGGTTGGTTGCGTGTGAGGGGTTGATGGTTGCTGGGGAGTTGTGTGTGAGCTACAAGTACTATCGCTGGAGGGCATTGGTGAGAAACAGGGCGCACAAGGAGGTAAAGTGCGAGGGGATGATGGTGTTCTGTGGAACAAGGTGAGGTTCGAGGGGATGATGGTGTTTTGAGGCAGGGTGGTATAAGGGAGATGAGACGTGAGCTCATCACCCAGTCCAGTGATTCCCGAACATGGTTTGCAGAGGGCGTGGGTGATGCCCGTGTGTGTGTCTGTGTGCGCGTGCGCGTGCATGTGTGTGCACATCACGGTTCATGCACACATGCAAGAATCAAGCGGGTACCTGAAAGGCAGCATGATGTGCAAGGTGACTCCTGTGGCCTCTGGGGGAGGCTTTGATGTTTCCACGACACACACACACACACACACACACACACTCGTGTGGGGTACTACCTGTGCCACAGGGAATGTATTCCCTGTCCCAAAGCGAATGTGTATTCAAATTTATAATTATGAGGTAAGTCTACCCTGTTCCAAAGGGAATGTATTCCCTTGGTTCGTCCCAAGCTTCCCTCCCATCTAAGCAGACATCATATGTTACGATCGCTACCAGCAACCACCAGGGCTGCGGGGGCATCCCTGCTGTTTGACCCTGCCCAAATCTGTATCCATTCGAAACTAGGCAGGGTGGGTGCTATTCAGGGCTGCTGCAGGTACCCAAAGCGGCAGGTACTGCCATCGTCCGTCTGTGGCTATAATAATAGGACTCTATAGTTTTTTTTTAGTTGCGTATGCGATACCCAATTGTCTCATCACCGGCATTGTTCGACCACAAGGTTGCCTGGTTGGTTACCTGATCGCCGGCAGTCTCCTCTGCCATTTCCAATGTATTTTTACTGTAGTACGCTTAATGAGGATGATCTCTTCTTCGAGAGTATTCTCAGTCCTAGAAGCAAACATCCTCGGTGTGCTAGCGCTTAGTGAACCCTAGCTCAGTGCCAGAGGCTTCCTTCTTGATGCCCACCCATCAAGCGCTCATGCGCAACCAGCCTAAGTTTCAAAACCATCCATATCAGGCATCAGGACATCAAGGTCTAAGGTTCCACAACGACCCATTTTTTTTCCGCTCTTACGACTCTGTATTTTCTCTCTATTGGCCAGGCTGGGGGTGATTTGTGACGGCTGCTTGGGGCATAGATTTTTCGCTTACGGATGAGGATGCTGCCTGAAGTAGATGCCACCCAGCATCTCAGGCGCCCCCCCCCCCCTCTTTCTGAGATAGCTTGTTGTTAAAATACAAGATTCCGCTGCCTTGCTTTATACGATCAACTTCACCTTCTTACCCTTGTTTGCTTCGTGTTCTCTGTCTGTTCGTCCGTGCCTGACCCTCTGCACACTGGCATGGGCAGGTCACAATGGAGCAGCACCCGCACCTGCCGTACACGCAGGCATCGGTCCACCCATGCCGACATGCCGACGTGATGAAGAGGATCGTGGCGGTGCTGAGCTCATCGGGCGCCGACCCCAGCGTGGACCAGTGCGTCCAGATGTCATTTGATCCTTGCTGATGTCATTTGCCCCGTGCTGATGTCATCCTCATGCTGACATCATCCATCCTCCCTCTTATGATGCTACTATCCAGGCCTTGTGCTGTTATAATGATATAGTAGCATGTCTACTAATTATCAATGAATGCATAGTAGCATATACTGGACACTCCTGGCCGGTAGGAACAAAGCACTGATCACGTGAGTTAGTGTTTTAGTTAGACTGTCTAGGTCTTGCTCTGAATGTTTTCCAGCCATAATTTTAACGTACAATTGTACACATTTCCACCTCCATTCACCTCCATCATCCTAAAAGACTCGACAATTGCGGATACGATAACAGCAGGCTCGAGCTACAACGGTTCGGATTTTCCAGATTTCTGGTTTGTGATGATTGTTACATTTATACTAATATATATGTCCTCGTGCTGACCTCCTCCCTCATGCTGATAGAATCACGAGTCTCATGCTGATGTAATCTGCCTCATGCTGTCATTAATCTGCCTCGTGCTGATGGAATCTGCCTTATGCTGTCATTAATCTGCCTCATTCTGTTATCCACTACCTCTTGCTGATGTCGCCCGCGCCTGTCAGGCAATGCCTACGTGTCCACGTGCTGCTGCTGGGTTGTTTTCGCACATGCTGGCTGTGCCTGCGAGCTCTGCAGATGGTTTTGCTTGTTCAGTTGTGCTAAAGAGTCACGTGAGATCGAATATGTCAGTTGCAATTTAAAAAAAAAAAACTGGCATGGTAATATGTGCTGCATATCGCATGGCAATTGGCAAGAGCGCTCTTGCATGGTTCCTGCATTGCCGGTTCTGGAAGAATGTAGCGAGCACGGAGACAGGCTGGGAGAATGGGGGAGGCCGGGGGGGGGGGGGGGAGGAAAAGGAAGAAGGGAGGGGGAGGGGACAACGAGGAGGGAGGGTTGGATAGTACGAAGCGTTGAGCGTGGATAGCTCCCTTTGGCCTCAACCTGGGTGTGCCTGTGCTGTCTTCTATTGATGCATATCAATGAATGGCTGAATAATTGCTCATGTCTGATGTCCTGTATCAATCCTGCAACATGTTTCCATGCGCTTACATGCCCCTTCCACCGGTGTGTACAAACAGCTACCTGCTCATCTTCCTCAAGTTCATCTCCTCCGTCATCCCCACAATCGAGTACGACTATACGTTTGATGTCGACGTGGGCACGAATGGGATCCGTCGCAAGGCATAGCATCTGGGGGGCACCTGGCTTATGGGTTCCACTTGTTAAATATAATCCAACCCAGTTTTGATCAAGAACGTCCAGTGGTACTGCTGTCGGCAGTTTGTTGGAACCAGCATTGGGTATCCTGTGTATGATTGGTTAGCGTGCATCCAGGATAGGATATCGAAAATCAGCACTGGTTGGATTTGCAGCTCATAGCCATTTGAGCGTACAAGGTGTTTGAGCGTTCAAGGTGGCTGTACATACGGCCATGTGGTTGGATACTGGTTACTCCCATCGCCTACCCAGATGAGTTTGTGGGCAGCATGTGTGGCGCTGTACGATTTGACCTGTCATTGAGGCTGGCCGGGCCGTAGCGCGGTAGAACACTTAACGGTGCAGGCCAATTCATGAGTGGTAAACCTGTCCATTTTCCAATGGAATGAAGTCGAATTTATATCACCACACCAGTCTTGCAAGCTTCCCAAGGCAAAAGAAACAACCTGCTTCCCTAGAATGGAAGCCCACCTTTTATAGCAACCACCTGTCCAGCCAACCCCTACCTGGGTGGCTGGGGTACAGGTGCCAGCACAAAAAAAAAATTCTAAAATTATTTTTTCTTTTTGTGCTATACGGCTGTTACGTCGCGTAACAATTCATTGTAGTTACGGACGTAAATTAGGTCTTTTACCTCGGTCGTTCCTAGGTTTACGAGTAGTTTGGACTGGGACACTGTTGTCCTCGTAACAGTACCGTGGTGCATTGGATGCTTTTGGGCGTCGCGCCGCGACTAACTGTCCCAACGCCTCTCGAGCAAGATCCAAACCGTGCAGCGTAACGTGCCCACCTTGATAGGCGATCTCAAGGCTGTAGATAAGCGCCGCGACCTCGTCTCTCAGCGCAATCAAGCGCTCCACCGTCACACGACTCGTCTCCCCCGGAGAAGTCGTGGCCCGCACACGCATCACAACAGGGTCGTTGGCAGACGGCCCTTCCGAGTTGCCGAAAACAGCTACCCAGCCTCCCCGCGCCAAGCCCCTCGCCAAATGCGCAGCTTGCACAAACGTGGACGCGGTTTCTGGCTGGCTGTATGGATGCAGGGGTCCTTCTGCCTCCTGCCGCGGCACTGCGGCTCCTTGGCTTGGCGATTGCGCAAGCGCCGGAATTTCTTCCGACATGAAATGCGCCGCGGAACCAATAGTACGAGTTAGATGAACCAGCCCAGAGCGTGTGAGCTCTTGGTCTTTCACGCAAAGCTTGAGCCAATTGCTGGGGACAGCAATCCTTAGCCCAAACACCAAGCCACACCTTGTTGGTCACTTCCACGTTCAAGTGGGCAACCAGAGCGCGTGCTTCCGAGATAGCTTGGCCATTCCCATGACCAAGCTATATGCTTCTTTGTTGCTCCTCGTTCCCATCGGCGTGACGAGGCATATTGCAGGCTTGCTAGCAAATCCTCAACGTCCACTGGCATCCTTGCAGAGCCAGGACGAACTGGATTTACCTAGCCACCTGCAACCTAGGAAGTACAGGACCTGTCACAAGCCTGCAAGACCTAGTATCCTTGCAGCCTTGTGCCAGTTCCAGTACCCCACCAGTCGCAGGCTGCTGTCCCTCCTGGTCTACGTGGACTACAGTCACGTGATAGTCAGGCTAAGCCTGTGCAGGCACGGCCTGCCACGTGTCCTGTCCACTACCCCAGAAGGTTGCACCCTCGCCGACCGCGGACGGCTAGGACTTCGGGACCTCATAACTTTCTTGTCCCTTGTCTGTTTCAGGCGGTCAGCACGGCGTTGGAAAGATCTTTCCAAACTGCATCCACTTAGCATATTGGTTGCCCAAAATGCTAACTATTAGTAGGTAGTATGCCCACTCCTACCCCCTTGGTTGCTTTTTACCAACGGTACCCCTATGGGCTGTACTGGGTGTAACTGCTGCTATACCCACCCAAATGATGACCCCAATGGCTCAAACTGTTCATCAACTAATTGTTTATCATCCCTGAAGTGGTAGGTGCCTAGCTCTTACAACATAATTCAAAATGCACATTCTACCAAAAATGAAAACGCTCGTCTTGACCCCCCTGACTTTGAAGGCAGTTATACATGGCCTACCCTGCATATATGTAAGGTCCTCAATGAATATATGTAAGGTTGTGATATACCAACCCGAAGGGCAACTCATGGACATGCTTGGCCCCCAAGGACAGCCATTGGATATGGGTGGGTTGGATGGCATCTGGTTTGCAAAATTGTGAAGTTACAGCCGATGCATCGGCAGTATTTCTGCCCATTTAGGGGTTAGCTGGGCATAGCGTGATAGACCATGAGGGTGCGGGTGCCCTGGTGCACCTAGAGCAAGTGTTGCTTACATTCCACTCTTGCAGGAAGTAGCCTAGAATGTATTAAAAGCCATATGCCCTTCTCAGGGATATGTGCTACATATTCTCCCAACGTAGTTATGTTACAATTCAATATACGAAGGCGAAATGCATAAAGTTAAAACGTCAGCCTCCGACAATCTGGAGCGTCCAATGATGGATCCAACGGCCGTGATAAACCCGCTAAGCTATAGGCTCGGGTCGTCCGTCCAAATACTACACATAAACAACCAATACAAAACAAGCAAACAATACGGAAAACAAACGGCCTTCGGCCCCAACGGTCACAAATCCAACGGAAACGACCCGAAATCGATAACACCACCGAAACAACGCAGCCGCAGGCCACGCCGACAGCCACCATGTCTGACGACGAGGAAATCCCCCAAGAATACCTCACGCCCACCAAGCCTGCCAGCACGCAGGCGGACTTTGGAGGGCAAACGCCTCGCACGCCACAAGATGAAATTGACAGTTGGCAGAGGGACGATGACGGCATTCTGGTTGACATTGCCCTGGCAAAGAAGAAGATGGAGGATACTAAGACCCAAATTCAAGTGATCGCGACCGAGGTTCACAAGTTACCTCCAGATGAGGCGTAAGTAACTGGTTCAATATACAAAAACGATATAAGGCAGAGGTTGAGGAGGTTGAGCGCCTGGAAGTAGAACACAAAAACAAGCGCCTCGCGGCTGCGGACAAACTTTACCAAGTGCTTCCCCTCCTGATTGATGCAGTCGAGGCATCCCCGCTCCGCCCCGCTCGCTATTCATCGATGATGAAGCAGAGCATTCCAGTGAAAGCGACGACGACGAACAAGAAGAACAAACACGAAGCGACCAGGACTTTATTGACGACGCAAGTGTCAGCCAGGGCTCGCCGCCGCCGAGGGAGCAGACGCCACCTCCCGGCACAAGTACTAGTCATGCAGCTCCCGGCACAAGTGCTAGTCATGCAGCGGCACCTCCACCATTCACAGTGCTCAGGGTGTCAGTACTGCAAGAAGACTTTCTCCACCATGCGAGGCCTTAAAAAACACACGACTCAGCAGCACACGAACAGAATCCTTGAAGAAAACATGCGAAACCTGTCCCTTGCACTCGTCCCGATTCCTGCTGCCGACGCTCCACCTCCAGTGCCTCCAGCCGACGCTCCAGCGCAAAACCCTCCAGCAGCCGCTGCACGTCGCCCGCGTCGTCGTCGCAACGCCGACAATGACGATGAAGAACCAACAGCGCCGTGCCCGGAATTCGTCGACGGTAAAAAAACAATCCCACCCCGCAAGGTCACTGCGAATCATGTTTTTCTGTGGCGCGACTTCAGCATTACTGTAAATTACCCGCCTGGCAACAGCGACATCACGGATCAACAAGCGCAGGTGGTGCACGACTGGCTTGATACACACGCCAGCCGGTGCTTCGCTGTGTGCGAGCGGGGTGCTGCTACTGGAAAACTGCACGTCCAAGCCGTCGCCACCATCTTCACGTCCGGATCCCTACCTGTCGCTAAATCGCTGAAGGAGGCCCTGAGGTGGATTCCCCACGTGCCACCCGGTAGCAAGGTGATGGTTTCAGAGCTGGCAGAAAAAGACATGCACACGTACCTGGGCATGCTCGGGTATTGCAACAAAGACGCGCACAAACCGGCCGCTGACTTTCGCGTAATCATCGACGTAGGCAACACGCCTGCCATGATGGAGGACGGACGCATTATTTTCATGAAGTACCACGCAACGTCAAAGGGCAAGGTCGCCCTGTCAGTTAGGTTAAATAGTGCCGGAACCTTTTGCCCACTGAGGCAAATCGGTCCGTCACACTATTTTGCCCGGAATAACCACTTCCGAGCACCCAAGTTAATTCGGCCGAATTAACTTGGGTGCTCGGAAGTGGTTATTCCGGGCAAAATAGTGTGACGGACCGATTTGCCTCAGTGGGCAAAAGGTTCCGGCACTATTTAACCTAACTGTCCCCGTCCAACATTTTGCAGAAGATGGTGGCGTACATGAATGCGAACCGAATGTGGGAGGACATTGAGCCCGATGAATTGCTCCTCCACTGTCATGCACCGCAGCGGCCATTACGCGTTGTACACGACAGCTGGGTGGCACCAAAAAATGGAATTCAGGGCATGGTGATGAGCAGGGTAACAGCAGCATTAGTATTAAATGGGCATGATGTAAATAAGAAAACACTAAGTCACGTGCAGAAAGTCTATTTTTATGATCCCAAACAGCCTAGACGTGTCCGTTTGGCAAATTAATTTGTATTGTCCGCGCTTTTCCGGCGCACGTCGCCGGCCGGACCTTGCTACAGCGCCAGAATCATTATTAACAATGTTGTATGACTTCTCAGGCGTCGCGCCACAACACACTGGACTTTGTAGGTAGAAAATGTCTGTGGAGACGCTGTGCGTCGCGCTTAAATATTTATAATTTTAATGAAAAGTTTGAAATGTTTCGTTATATAAGCTCAGCCGCTTGGCTACAAAGTCCAGTGTGTTGTGGCGCGACGCCTGAGAAGTCATACAACAATGTTAATAATGATTCTGGCGCTGTAACAAGGTCCGGCCGGCGACGTGCGCCGGAAAAGCGCGGACAATACAAATTAATTTGCCAAACGGACACGTCCAGGCTGTTTGGGATCATAAAAATAGACTTTCTGCACGTGACTTAGTGTTTTCTTATTTACATCATGCCCATTTAATACTAATGCTGCTGTTACCCTGCTCATCACCATGCCCTGAATTCCATTTTTTGGTGCCACCCAGCTGTCGTGTTCAACGTAATGGCCGCTGCGGTGCATGTGGAGGAGCAATTCATTGGGCTCAATGTCCTCCCACATTCGGTTCGCATTCATGTACGCCACCATCTTCTGCAAAATGTTGGACGGGGACAGGGCGACCTTGCCCTTTGACGTTGCGTGGTACTTCATGAAAATAATGCGTCCGTCCTCCATCATGGCAGGCGTGTTGCCTACGTCGATGATTACGCGAAAGTCAGCGGCCGGTTTGTGCGCGTCTTTGTTGCAATACCCGAGCATGCCCAGGTACGTGTGCATGTCTTTTTCTGCCAGCTCTGAAACCATCACCTTGCTACCGGGTGGCACGTGGGGAATCCACCTCAGGGCCTCCTTCAGCGATTTAGCGACAGGTAGGGATCCGGACGTGAAGATGGTGGCGACGGCTTGGACGTGCAGTTTTCCAGCAGCAGCACCCCCCTCGCACACAGCGAAGCACCGGCTGGCGTGTGTATCAAGCCAGTCGTGCACCACCTGCGCTTGTTGATCCGTGATGTCGCTGTCGCCAGGCGGGTTTACAGTAATGCTGAAGTCGCGCCACAGAGCTGAAGTTACGCCTCATCTGGAGGTTGTGAACCTCGGTCGCGATCACTTGAATTTGGGTCTTAGTATCCTCCATCTTCTTCTTTGCCAGGGCAATGTCAACCAGAATGCCGTCATCGTCCCTCTGCCTTTTCTTTGTTATTGATTCTAGTGCGCTCTTTGCGCACCTCCCGACGTCTACGAGACTGTCAATTTCATCTTGCGGCGTGCGAGGCGTTTGCCCTCCAAAGTCCGCCTGCGTGCTGGCAGGCTTGGTGGGCGTGGCCTGGTATTCTTGGGGGATTTCCTCGTCGTCAGACATGGTGGCTGTCGGCGTGGCCTGCGGCTGCGTCGTTTCGGTGGTGTTATCGATTTCGGGTCGTTTCCGTTGGATTTGTGACCGTTGGGGCCGAAGGCCGTTCGTTTTCCGTATTGTTTGCTTGTTTTGTATTGGTTGTTTATGTGTAGTATTTGGACGGACGGCGGGTGGAGCAACCCCGCCCTACCCCGGATCGTCAAGCGTGACCTCTTCAAGGTCGTCATTCTGACGATCCTGACCTACGGCGCCGAGACGTGGACACTGATGCAGGAGCTGGAGCAACGACTCGACGGCGCCGTCACCAAGATGCTGCGCAAGGCCCTTAACATCCCCTTTGGTTTGCACATTAGTAATGAGGATTTGTACGCTGATTTGCCCTATGTTTCCCACATTATTAGGCACAGGCGCCTGGGCCTAGCCGGGCACCTGGCCCGCACAGATCAGGTAGATACATCAGATAGACTAGCTGGCACCAAGCCCGCCCAGCCTGGGCGATATGTCCTCACCTGACATGCCCCCGGCCGCGCGCGGCAGGGCCGCCACCCGTGGACTTTTCGTGATAGACTCGGCATGGACATGTGCTACACTAGACGTGACGGGCTCACCCCCGGGCAGCCTCCTGGTTTGTCTGTAATATGGAGGCAGATGGTGCGCAAGGATAGATGGCAAGTAGTGATGAAGGAGACCACCCCAAGCCTGTGGGGGCTCCGCGTGTGACCAAGTATGGCATTCATAGCGATTCGGGCCGCGGTGCCCACACCCCTGTAACTAGGACCTAGATAGCTTATACCATCCATTCCATCCCATGTTCCCCTCCCACTGAGGACTTATGCTCACGTGACGCAGTCACGTGTCTATTAATTAATTAATTAATTTGGACGGACGACCCGAGCCTATAGCTTAGCGCAGACATGGCTGCATGCCCAACTCGGCGCCTTGTCCACCGCTATCCGTCAAGACACTGCTGCGCAGCCTCCAATCCAGCATTGCCGAGGTCAAGGCCGCCCTGGCCACACCTCCCCAGCCAGCCGCCCCCGCACCCACCAGCTATGCTAACGTGGTAAAACAGACGGACATTGCCAACCTGATGGAAGATGCAGCACGCAGGGGGGCTGCAGCCCACAAGACTGCTGTCGAGGAGGACCTGCGCTCACGCAGTATAGTGGTCCGGTATTTCCAGGTCGTGCGGCAGCCTGGCAGAAACGGACCTTCAGGATGCTAGCGCAACGCCTGTACCAAAGCCTCATCGTGGGCCGGCTGAATCTGGGCAACGAACGCATCCGCATTGAGTCGGCAGCCTGGATGGCGGGCCAGCCTGGCCCCATCCGGGTGACCTTCGCGAATGTGGCCAGCAAGGTGAAGGTACTCCAGGCCCGCAAGCTCCTAGGCGGGAGAAACGCGCCGAGCCTCGACGACCTCCTCTCCCCGGCCCAGCTAGTCATCAAGAACGGTCTGCTGGGCAGCGACGTGGCGATCAAGGCCAGGAATGAAGGCCAGAAGGTCTACGTCCGCCTCGTCCACGACACCCCCGTGCTCTTCATCAACGGCCAGCGCACGGAGGCGCAGGCTCCTAACAAGCGGCACAAGTCGGGCCGTACCAGGCCCGCCCCAGCTGCGTCATCATCGTCTACGCACGTCCCGGGTATGGATGGCGCCCGGTAAGGGCACACCCTCGCGGCCTCGCGGTACAGTAGGCTTTGGGCACAGCCTTTAATTATAAACAAGCCCCTTTCCATCCTCATGTCGCACCGTGCGAGCATGATCAGGATGCAAGGTCGCCAGGCACGCCACGGTCAACCTTCCCGCCAATTTACCAGCCTCACACGCCTCCTAGACCGCCTTGAGCGGGATGAGGCCCAGCCGACACGCCGGCGACCCCAGCCAGGACGGAGACGACGCATATCCGTCCTGAAAGAAAGCCTCCATCATGCGTTGACAAGCATTAATCGCAATCGCCACCCTCCCCCTCCCCCCCCCCCCACCCCCCCACCCCCACCTCCAGCACTACCCTTCTCCACCCCCACCCCCACCCCCACCCCCCCGCTAATAGGGCAACGGCCCATTCTTGGTATTGCAAGTTTTAACGTGCGCACCCTCCCTGCAGATCCTTCTACGAGCGGCGGCACCCCAGCACGCCAACGCGTCGACGAGCTGATCGCCCTGTGCGCCGACAACAAGATCGCTGTTCTTGGAGTCCAGGAGCACCGACGCACCGTTGACCCTCAGCACGCGGTCAACGGTCTGCTGGTCGACGACCTGCGTGCAGGCTGGCGGTTCCACTATGGTGGCGGCGACGCGCCGGGCCAAGGTGGTGTGGGCCTCTTGTGCTCGCCGGCAGCATCAGAGCAGCTCCAGTCCATCGTGCTGCGGTCCCCGCGTGTGCTAGTGGCCACTTTTTCAGCCACTGAGGGCCATTCACACGACACGCTAACCGTTATCGTGGGATATGCACCACATGCGGGTCGAGCTCAGGCGGAACGTGAGGCCTTCTTCGACGCCCTCAAGGAGGAGGAGGCCAACATCCCAGCTCGGCACTTCCTGGTTATGCTGCTCGACGCCAACGCCACGCTGCCAGTTGGCACTGGGGGCGCTCAGTATTCCCCACCCAACACGACAGCCAACGGTAACACGCCTTTATTTGCGAATCTGCTGGCAGAATCTGCGCTGGTTGCATGCAATGCTTCTTTCGCACGCCCCGCTGAGCAGCTTGCCACCTTTTTTGGGCCGTCGGATCGGGTGGTGTGCCTTGACTATGTCTGTGTACGCCGGGCTCAGCGCCCCTCAGTTGTCGATGCTCGCGTCCTGCAAGATTCGGTCAGCACGGTGGAATCTGATCATCGTCTCGTGCTCGCTCGCATCAGATTGCGGTTTCCTGGGGTGAAACCGTCGCGACAGCTGGCACCTCAGCCAGATCTGAAGGTGCTCCGGATTGTGCTGAAGGATGCCGACAAGATGTCAGCAGAAGAACAGGCCGCTATGTCGCACAGGGATGATTTCCTGGCCGTATTCGACGCCCGGGGCAGCCGACAGCAGTTACACGCCATTCCGCCGCCGGGGGATATTTCAGTGATCCTCCGTGGTGTCGCCGCCAAGTATCGCCTGGCGGCCCGCACCCTTCCCACCTTGCCTCCGCGCCGGCAGCTTGCTGTCCACCGTCACGCACCGACAGTGGTCGCCGCCAGGCAGATGCTCCGCCGCAACAGAGATCCGATCGCCAAACCTGGGCTGCAAGCAGCTCTGAGGGCCGCCTACGAGCAGGCTGAGAAGGCAGATGCTCAGCAGATGGTCAAGGACCTGCGCAGCTGCCAGCAGAAGCACGACGGCAAGGGGGCCTGGTTCTGGTACAAGCGCCTCGGGCACCCGGACGGCCTCGGCCGGCCCCACCGCCACGACGTCCCCGGCGCCCCAGCCAAGCGGCTTCGTACCTGGGCCACGGCCACGGCCGAGGTCGTGGGGACAGCTGCGCCGCCCCCACCCCTGCTCCCAGCCGCCGCCGCCCGCCCGGCCGCCCTGGCCGGCCCCGCTGGGCCCCCTGCCCCGCCTAGGTCAGCGGCGGACTACCTAGTCCCCCCGCTGGTCGGCCCACTTGGCGACCCGTCTGACATGCCTCCTTTCACCTCTCGCGAGGTCACGGAGGCGGTCCAGCGCCTGCGTTATGACGCAGCCACCGGCTCTGACGAGATTCCGGCCGCAGTTGTAAAACTTGCAGCCGAATTCGAGGACACAGGTGTTATGCTGCTCTTCCGGGACATCTGCAACCGCCTTCTGCTGTCGTCGCAACCACCTCCAGCGGCCTGGCAACACAGTTTTCGCACGATGCTGTACAAGAACAAGGGGTCGCCTGCCGACCCCGGCAACTACAGAGGGGTGTGCATTCAAAGTGCCCCCCTCAAGCTTCTTATGCGGCTCATCCTGAACCGCCTGCGCACGGCCCTGGACGGTCACCTCAGCGAGACTCAGCACGGCTTCCGTTCAGGTCGCAACACAGTACAGGCGCTCTTCGCTACTCGCCGCCTGGTGGAGGAACTGCAACGCCTTCAGCCTGGTGAGTCCCCTTTGCACCTTGTGCTGGTGGACTTCAGTTATGGGAAACACAGAGCTGGAAATGCTCAGGCAGTGCCAAATGGCGTGTGTGTGAACGACGAGACACCTTGGCATTAGGATAGAATGGCACATATACTGCTGGCCAGCCGTCAACGATGGCTGGCCAGACTTTGCGTAAGTTAAGCCTAACTTACTGATCCTGGACGGACTAGCCTATCAGTTACAACCTGATCTAGTCAGTCCTAACATGACAACTACAGTCCCGGTACCGAGGTACCGGCTCATCACATACTGAGTATAGCCACGTGTCCATGCCACGACTGCTCTAGTCCAGCACCGTCCCAGTACCCAATTGGGCGCCGGTGGTGCTGGCACGTGTCCACTTAGGCTACAGGCGGGAGACTTAGACTAACTCCCACTTTAAGTTTTCTTTGGGTGTCAACAGAAACACACATAGCCATCAAATGGACGCAGCCATTCCCAATGCCTTAGAAAAACTGTCAGATAACCTACTAGGACCCAAAGGTCACCTCACACATGGACAAGAGATGCATTAAAAAGGCCCCATGTCTCAAGCATGGTGTCTTAACTGAGTGAGATGGGTGCTCAAGGCCCCAGCATGTCATGGTCATCAAAAACAGGTGTCCCAAAAAATTTATTCAATAAATAACACATTCATCATGTCCCAACTTTCTAGACCAGTGCTTCACACGGTCAGAAAACTACCCAGCTGCCACTGCAGCCTTTCAGCTGCAGTATTAGGCAGGGGGTCATGGGCTAACATGTACAATGTGCCAGTCACTTCAGACTGTAACCAGGGTTCATCAACCCATACAAGACCTGGTACTGTGGTCCTGCTGCTTGTGGCACCTTGGTCAGTGCATCTGCAGCATTGTCTTTGTCCCTGACGTGGGCTTTAGACTCCAGGTACTTGCATTCCTGTTTTAGCACAATCCAATCCAGATCCGAGTGAACAGCCAAAGGATTGGCAAGGAAAGAGATGATAGATTGAGAGTCAGTCAGCAAATGTGCTTTCACTCCTGCAGAGCTACCAGCCTGGTGTTGAAGCCAGACCAGCAAGTGATTGAGATACCTTGCATGCAAGACAGAAGATACCACAGCCCTGCATTCAGCTACATTGCTACTCACAGCTTTCCTCTTGTGCAATCTGCTGAACCAGGAGACTAGTGATTTCTTCCCACCTTGGTTATGCAGGAAAGGCAATCCAGCCTCTCTGGCTTGAACCTTGGTAACTACCCTGGACTCCATTGAACTATCCATCATGCACGTGATGTGAATGGGAGTAAACAGATCCAGTGAGTGAAGCATCAAAGGTGGACCATCATGCAATAACTGCTTGATTGCCCGTGCTCCTACCTCCTGTAGTACCTCATCATCTACCCTGCTCACAAAAGCCAGGTGGGGTGCACATGTAGCACATAGCCAACCAAGCTTGCCTCTAACTAATGGTAGCCCCTCAACCGTCCTCGTGCCGATTTTCGACCACGAGTTTTTCTCGTGACTCAAAATCGGCACGAGTTTGTGCGCCCTGTAGGGATCTGGCGGGAAGTTTTTTTCGGGTAAAAATAGGACCGTTGGAAAGATCTAGATCTGCTCTTTCCGTAGGACACTTGAATGACCGTATCTGACCATGCACCGGACCACGGTGCAAACCCTGGTCAAAGTCAACAGGGTACTCTAAACTGGTGACTCAAAATAGTCACCAGTTATTTTGAGCATTTTCTTGCGGTTCCCTGGGTGAAACAAGACATGTAAGTGCTTGGATGTAGTGTTTGGGTACAGTTGCAGTCCCCCCTGACATACTAGGGTGAAATCCAAGGTATACGTGGTCCATCATGCGTTGGTTGTGAAGCCCGTGCTCGCGGCACGCGCGTAGCCTTCTCCAAGCATATGCGGCAGTGGTTATGGCAAGCGTTGGTGGCACCCTGGTTGGAATAGGTGTTAGCATGCATTTTTACCAATATTCCATGCTTACCTATCATGTCCAGGTTCAAAACTGCACTAGAATGCTTGTTTTAGCCCCCCCAAAACTGGTGACTCAAATGAGTCACCAGTTATTTTTAGCACTCTCTTGTGGGTCCCTGGGGCGGTTACAATTTTTAGTGTTGGTTACCCATCCTAACTTGTAAACCTATCTACAAAACCAACCCCAGGGTCAACTCATTGAGAAAAGAGGTCTATCACGCATTGTAAGAGTGTCACCGCACACACTCACCGTACCCCCCTGAGGGGGGGGCTATTTATAGAGCAGGGGGACCTAGTACTAGGACCACCCACTATACCCCCAGGTGGGCCCTCATATGGGTATGCTTGGTTCCCAGTATGGTCTAGAAATAATAATTAGGTTGAATGGGGGCACCTGTGGCGTACTGTGCAACTGGTGACTCATCCTAGGCACGAGTCAGAGACGGTTGAGGGGGTCAAGCATGGTGTCTTAACTGAGTGAGATGGGTGCTCAAGGCCCCAGCATGTCATGGTCATCAAAAACAGGTGTCCCAAAAAATTTATTCAATAAATAACACATTCATCATGTCCCAACTTTCTAGACCAGTGCTTCACACGGTCAGAAAACTACCCAGCTGCCACTGCAGCCTTTCAGCTGCAGTATTAGGCAGGGGGTCATGGGCTAACATGTACAATGTGCCAGTCACTTCAGACTGTAACCAGGGTTCATCAACCCATACAAGACCTGGTACTGTGGTCCTGCTGCTTGTGGCACCTTGGTCAGTGCATCTGCAGCATTGTCTTTGTCCCTGACGTGGGCTTTAGACTCCAGGTACTTGCATTCCTGTTTTAGCACAATCCAATCCAGGTCCGAGTGAACAGCCAAAGGATTGGCAAGGAAAGAGATGATAGATTGAGAGTCAGTCAGCAAATGTGCTTTCACTCCTGCAGAGCTACCAGCCTGGTGTTGAAGCCAGACCAGCAAGTGATTGAGATACCTTGCATGCAAGACAGAAGATACCACAGCCCTGCATTCAGCTACATTGCTACTCACAGCTTTCCTCTTGTGCAATCTACTGAACCAGGAGACTAGTGACTTCTTCCCACCTTGGTTATGCAGGAAAAACAATCCAGCCTCTCTGGCTTGAACCTTGGTAACTACCCTGGACTCCATTGAACTATCCATCATGCACGTGATGTGAATGGGAGTAAACAGATCCAGTGAGTGAAGCATCAAAGGTGGACCATCATGCAATAACTGCTTGATTGCCCGTGCTCCTACCTCCTGTAGTACCTCATCATCTACCCTGCTCACAAAAGCCAGGTGGGGTGCACATGTAGCACATAGCCAACCAAGCTTGCCTCTAATGGTAGGGCACATGTCAGGGGTGATGTGAACAGGCAGGACATCCAGACAAGACTTAATGTATTCAGCAGAGGCCTGCATGGAACAAACCCAGCTGCCCTGCTGCTGCAGCAACTCAAGCATCATGCCACAGAACTTGACTGGCTCCTTGCCCAGCTCTAGCTGCTTGCCAATCTCAAAACTGGCAGACACCTGAGCTATGAAAGCATCCACTGCAGCTCTAGGACCTGAGATTAACTGATCATCCCCATGCCAGACAAACATCATCATTCCATCAGGGTGTGGGATGACAAACAGCAAGGGTCAATGTCATCATAGGTGGCCCCTAGCTTCATGAATACCTCCTGTGCAGACAGCCTAAAAATTTTTGGAGCTGACTGCAACCCTTCAACCCCCAGGTTTGGCCTCAACAAGGGTTGTACAATATCCCTGTGCCACACCTTAGGAGTATTCACCACGTATACCTGACCTCTCCAGACCTGCTGTGCTATGGCAGGGTCCCCCTTTAGAAAGGCTCTTTTGATATCTGTGGCTTTACACACATAATCCTTCCCTGTATTAAGCTGATGCAAAAACAAGGAAAGCAACACCTTGAGAGACGTTTGCTGAATACCAGGAGTATAAAGCTCAGCCTCTGTCAGCTCTGTAGAGCCCCTGAACTCAGTGACACATGGCCTAGCATGGAAAATGGGTGGTCCCCCATCAGCCTGAGGTTTATGCTTGCACACAAACTTTAACCTTAGCTTCTTGGCTCCAGCTGGCATAGCATCAAGAGGAGTCACAGGTGGTGTGTGAGTGGGACTACGTGCATCTGGAACAACCCACTCCTCCCTGGCTTTGGTAAAAGCCTCCAGCCACTTAAGAAACCCAATCTGCGTCTGGCAGTCCCGTACAATATCATCATAGGACAGGGGAGACATGGATGCAACATCCCATCTACCAAGCCCAAACGCTGAAGGGTGTAGCTTTTGAGAGTGTATGAGGTCCTCCACACATGGTTCCTGACCTGGGAGGTACTTGGGCTTAACTGCATTGATGGCAGCATCCAACCCAGTGCTAATCTGGCTCAAAGGGATTTTAAAATGATCTAGAGGTACCTGTCCTACCCCTGCCACACTCAACCTCCCAGCTGAGATGACAACACCAGGGTAAGATACAAAAGGTTCCCCTAACAGGGCATTCCCTGAGTAACCCTCAACCACCTGAAATGGAGTGGGCATACCCAAGATTTGAATGCTCACCTGACCTTTGACCTGCATTTTGGTTTTGCCTGAAAAATCTGACACTCTAGCCCATGGTGAGGCCTTCATTTTCAGACCAGATACAGCTGCTGCACTGATGATACTCACCTGTGCTTGGGTGTCTACAGCCAAAATACTAGGATCTTGACCTGCATCCCCTACAGCATTGACTTGTGCTGTACCTGTTGCCACAACTGCTTTAGTGTTGTGTGCCTTGTGCAAGGCCTTAAGAATCTCAGCAAATGACTTCCTGGGAACGACAGGATCTGCTCTATTTTTGTGACTCCTCCAGGTGTGAGGGAGGTGCTACCTGCTGCTCACCCTGTGCACCGTCCTCCTGCCCAGGTGGACTATTGGGTTGTAGTGGGGCTGCACTACTGAGGAACACAGGAGCTTCTACTGTGGTACTAGTGCTTGCATCAATGACGTCCTAGCCAATTCATTGGGTGAGATCAATCCACCAGACTCCTGCTCTGAATCCATGTCCAAGAATTCTACCCCTGACACGTCTGCCAGTGGTGGGTAATAAAGCTTGAGTCTATGCTTGCTGACCACACGCTCTCTGTCATGTTGTATAGTGACTGCAGTCCCTTCTTCATGAATTTTGTGACTACAGCTGGACCGTGCCATCTGGCAGAGTGTGCTCTTCCTCTGTCACCCTCTCTGAAAAACAACACATGGTCCCCCACTTCAAACACAGGCCTGGCATTATTTTTGTCTTTCTTTGCCAGCAACTTGGCTAAGTGCTGCCTTTGTGTGTTGTAGTGAGTGTGTACCTCTGAAGCATAGCTGCCTGACTGAAGGCCAGTTGGGGTGATTTCCCCAAAAGGTGAGGACATTATTGGTTTGGCGTTTAGCTGGGTAGTCACCCCTGCTGCCCAAGATGCCCTGTCAGCATAGCTACCAGAGTCAGCCAACCTGGATGGCATTTTTCTTATCACATCCCTGATGGCTCTCATGGTACGTTCTACCAACCCCTGACGTTCATGATCTTGAGCCCCAGACACTTCTATCTTGGGCAGGTCATTCCTGTCCTGGATGCAGAGAAACTGCTGATCCAGCATTACTTTTTCAATGGGGTGAAAACGTGCCAAGGCTATCTGTAAAGCTCTGTGCAGCTGCTCTTTATCCATCCCAGGCAGAGGCTCCACTACCACAAACCTTGACCAGGCATCCTTTATGACTAGGTAGTATACCGTGTCCTTCACCACGTGTATAACATCCCCAACCAGTTTGCCTCTAGCCAGTGGTGGTGTGGCCACATGCCATTTTCTGGGCTTAGGAGCATATAGCTGACATTGCTCACAGTGCTTACGTACGTGCCTGCACATCTGTTCCAGATCATGGCCTTGTATTTTATTGGCTAGCCTTTCAGCCACAGCCTCATGGCCCATAACCTTGTGCAGTTGCTCTGCTAGAGCACCATACGTGATTACCTTTTCTGCTGCTGCACTAAGGGAAGCTATGGTGGGGTCACGCATCATGTGTGACAGTGTCATATCATATGCCACATCCCAATCCACATCTCACACTCAGGCAACACTTGGCAGACAGAAGGTAACAGGAAACCATTTGTGAAAAATGGTGAGGGTAGCTTACAGGAGTCTCCCTGGTCTGCCGCCCCCGCGCGGTTGTAGCGCCCTGGCGTGTTCTTGTTGTGCCTGGGAGCCGTGCAGCGCGCTCCTGCTGCAATGGGGTGACGTGTTTTCCAACATCCAGGACAAACATCCACGTCAGAACCATAGTCGGGTTTGCCCTTCCAGCAATCATCTTTTAGGTGCCCCTTACAAAGGCACCTAGTACAATGTTTGGTGGGGTCATGAGGCAACCTCTTGTCCCCCCCTGCTGGCTTAGCACCCCCTGGCTTGCTAGCTCCCCCACTTTGTTTTCTGTTTTTGTTGTTATTATTCTTCCCCCCCCCTTGTTTCCACCTCCCCCACTTTTGTTGTTTTTGTTTTTATCCCCCCCATTACCGCCTTTACCTGGGCCACCAGCGACTGCATCTGCTTTTGGAGAGCCCCGTACCTGAGGCTTCCTCCCCCTTTACCTGCTTCACCTTTACATCCTTGGCTGCAGCAGCAAATGGCTCTAGGCATTGCTGCACATAAGCCATTGCCTTCCTGAAGTCCTCCCACTTATCCTTCAGACCTGCCAGTATGACTGACAGGGTGGTAGGGTCCAGTTCTGCCTTTTGTAACCATAGGTGTACTAGGTACTTGGCATTGAGCTTCTTAAGCTCCTCATCCCCTTCTATGTACATGACATACTTTTTGTTGTCACTCACATAGTCACGCTTGTTGACCTTATACGCCTCTATCCACTGGAAGCCCTTAAGTACTTCTAAGTGCTCCCCCGTGGTGACGAGTGCCCTAAGGTCTACCATGAACTGTGCCCACAAAACATTTTCTGCCACATCTACCCCGCTGCTGGCACGCTTTTGGTACAATTGTACCAACTGCTGGATAGGCTTGGCAGATTGATGTATGGGTGTGGATGCACGCAGGGATGCAAACCAATCACGCACATTGTCACTAGCATACGCATGTGACAACTTAACTGACAACCACTCCCTAGCCTCGTCCTGGGTATGGCCCTCTGGCAACCCCGGGAAAACTAGCTTATCTTCTTTCTTTTTAGGATCAAACCTGGGCCTACACAATTGGCCGTGGTGGTTCATGGTGGTTGTCGTTCCTGCAGGTGGCTGCTGCTGCTGCTGCTGTTGCTGCTGCTGCTGCCGCTCCCCGCCCGCTTGGTGCGCTGGTGCAGACTCTTGGGTGCCGTGTCCTCCCCCGCCCTGGTTGCCCCCCCTGTCTCCGCCATCCTCCTCCTCGTCCCTCCTGCGCTTTGGCTGAGGCGTGCATGCCTCCTCCGGTGCCCTTCGCTTTGCTGGCTTCAGCGAGGCCACCAGCCTCGCCACCGTGTCGGCTAGCCTGCCATGCTCCGCCGGGGTGAGCTCCCTCCCCTCGTCCAGCATCTGCTGGGCCAGTTGGAGTTGCCTCCGGATGTCCTCCCGGTGCGACAATGTCGCTGGACCGGGCTCTCCCCGGTGCGTCACCCTGGTTCGCGCCGCTGTGCCATCTCTGTTAGAGATGGTGTGCGTGGGCTGCGACAGAAAATGGTACAACTGCTCGGTGGAAATCCGCTCATCCGGCATTAAACCAAACTCAGCTCTTACCGCCTCCCCCATGCATCCCCTCACAGCAGCCTTCTTGATGTTCTTGGACATGCGGCGTCGCTGCTTGAGCATACGCCGCTCCAGCCTGCCGACACTCGCCTCCCAGATGGCCAGCTTCCGGCGGTAGCGCTCCTCGGCTTCCCTACGAGCCGGCCCCTGCAATGGTGCCAGCTCGGCGACCTTCCTGTACTTCCAGGACTTCATGTCGCGGGTCAGACGCTCACACCGCACCTTGGTGTGAGACATCTTCACCCTAATCCTCGCCGCGAGCGCCTCCGCCCTGTCGCGCTCCTGCTGCTCGCGCAGCTTCCTCTGCTCAATCGCATCGCGCCTGCGCTGCTTCTTCGCCCTCTCCGCCCTGAAGACCTCCAGCCTCCGCTTCGCCTCCTTCTCGCGCTCCTGCATGGCTGGTGTCATCTCCACCAGGTCTTCCGCGTCCGACGCCGACGGTCCCGTCAGGGAAAACTCGGACTCTTGGAGAACCCCGTCGATCTCTCGCGGGATCGTCTCAGACCTGCGAAGACGTTGAAAACACGCCAGGTCGCCCCGCCTGACCACCTCGTAGGTCGGCGAGGCCGGCCTCCTCAGGGCCGCGCGGACCCGTGCAGCATCCTCCATCTGCATTGCCCTCTCACGTGACCGCAGATCCTGCCGCCTCTCCTCCGCGGACTCCTGCTCAGCAAGGCGACGTGCCAGAGCAGCGTCGGCTTCCACCTGCGCCGAGCGTGCCTCATCTGCCGACGAGGGCTGCATGCCGAACAAACCGAGAGAGCTGGACTCTGACTCCTCGCCCGACTCCCCGCCAGTCTTCTCACCCGACGAGGTGACGCCCGGCCCCGCACCACATGGTGCATATGGCGGACCCCGCGGAGCACGTGCCACCACCGGTGTCGAACCCCTCACCCGACGCATGAGAGGGATGCGCACAACTTCCCATGCACGACGTCCCGATAAGACGGGTCATCCTCCTCAACGTCATCGGGGTGCGTCTCATCCCGGGTGTTCCTGTCCAAAATCTCCTGGCGCAAACTCGCCAAATCCGAGTCTGATGTCCCCGAATCGTCCGACATGGGGGACGAGGACGACTGATACGTCGGCACCTCCTCTTCTGAGGATGCCTCCTTCAGGGCCTTGCCCTTGTTGTTCGGAGCGTTCTTGGGAGCCATTTTTCGAAAAATGTGGGTAGAAAAAGAGAGTGTGGAAAATGGGTTTGTTTTGCTCGTCGTTTTAACGCGTGTGTTTTTAACGGAGTTTTTTAATGCAAGTTATGGGAAACACAGAGCTGGAAATGCTCAGGCAGTGCCAAATGGCGTGTGTGTGAACGACGAGACACCTTGGCATTAGGATAGAATGGCACATATACTGCTGGCCAGCCGTCAACGATGGCTGGCCAGACTTTGCGTAAGTTAAGCCTAACTTACTGATCCTGGACGGACTAGCCTATCAGTTACAACCTGATCTAGTCAGTCCTAACATGACAACTACAGTCCCGGTACCGAGGTACCGGCTCATCACATACTGAGTATAGCCACGTGTCCATGCCACGACTGCTCTAGTCCAGCACCGTCCCAGTACCCAATTGGGCGCCGGTGGTGCTGGCACGTGTCCACTTAGGCTACAGGCGGGAGACTTAGACTAACTACTTCATCAAAGCCTTCGATTCGGTTTTCTGGCCTGCGCTTTGGGACATCCTCGAGTTGTTCCGGATCCCCCGCCCCCTGATTGCTGTCATCCGCAACCTGTATGAAGGGTCCACCACTTCGGTGCGCACTTCTTACGGGACCACGCCCCCATGCCCTTTACAGAAGGGTGTGTGGCAGGGCTGCGTGCTGTCGCCCTACCTGTTCATTATTGTTGTCGAATACGTAATGATTCAGGCGCGCAAGCGATTTGCCCGCATCGTGGGCAGGGAACCAGGAGTGCAGGTTGCTAACAAATTCTGGCATGGCGGTGCAGACACGGAGATTCGGCTAGCCGACATCATTTACTACGCAGACGACACCACCCTCTTCGAGGACACTCAGCACGTGCAGACATGGCTTGACTGCATGGCTCTCGAGGCCCGTGCAGTGGGGCTTGAGGTCAGCAAGAAGACAGAGGCCCTAGCGGTTGGGCTCACCAACCCACCGCCGCCCCTCTATCTCCTAGACGGCTCTCGAGTCCTGTATCGGGACCGCGTTAAGCTGCTGGGCAGCCTGCTCCCCAGCTGCGAGGTTGATGTGGACCATCGCATCTCCCTCGCCTGGCACGCTTTACGCCAGTACCGGGCCCTGTGGCGCAAGCCCCTGGGCAAGATCGAGAAACAGGACCTGTTCAAGGTCCTCGTCCTTCCTGTTCTCACGTATGGCGCCGAGACGTGGACCCTCACCGCCGACCTGGCCCGCAAGCTGGACGGCGCGGTCACCAGCATGCTGCGTTCCATTTTCAGAGTAGGATATGCTGCTCATGTCCGCAATGAGGACCTGTACCAGGGCATGCCCTATATCACCAGCACCATTAAGCAACGCCGCCTGCAGCTAGTAGGGCACCTAGCTCGCACCAACCAGGTAGACACCTCACGTGGCCCCCCCGCAGGACTGCGACCAGCCCAGCCTGGCCGGCACCTCCTGACGTGGGCTGGGCCCAGTGATGTTAGACGCCGCAAGGCCCGCACCTTCAAAGAACAGCTAGTAGGGGACATGGGGGGCCTAGGCCTCTCCGTGATTTGGAAGAAGATGATGGACAAGGCCAAGTGGGCCCAGGTCATAGAGGACAACGAGCCCCCCCCAGTGGGGAAGCGCCCGCGTGTGCAATCCCGCGGGAGGCACGCCAGATAGCTCCCCCTAGGGCAGCGTGCGGCTGCCTAGATAGATGTTGTAGTTATAATGATGTTAGATAGATGTAGTATGTAGCCAATGTAGATAGATTAGACCGGTAGGAATATTTGCACCCATCCATCCATCCATCGGGGTTAATGCTCCGTGACTCCCCAACGGGAGCACGAGTCCAATTAATTAATTAATTAGCGGGTTTATCACGGCCGTTGGATCCATCATCGGACGCTCCAGATTGTCGGAGGCTGACGTTTTAACTTTATGCATTTCGCCTTCGTATACACTCAAAAAAAAAATATAAGATATAGTATATAAGATATACTCTCAAAAAAAAAAAATCTTTGATCTCAATTCAATTCTGCGACCATGGTAGCCCGTGGCCGTTGTTGTTCTTGTTGCCCACGCCGCACGCGGTGTAGTATGGAGTATGGAGAGTAGTGGCTTCCGCGTGGCCGTTGTTGTTGTTGTTGCCCACGCCGCACACGGGCAGCAGAGATTTGGAAACGCGTGGCCGTGGCGAAACCAATCTTACTGGTCAAAACGCCACACAAGTGGCCGAGCGACACCAGTACACACAGTTCAGAACGCCACACTTGGCGACCTGCAAAAACCGTATTCGAAACGCTGCCCTCCGCCCGACAAATCAGGGAATCCAGATCGAAGGAGATCAAGTTGGAGGGGGATGTTTTGTGGTGATGCAATGCACAGCAAAGCAAGGCCAGAAATGGTTTGTCCATTAATTAATTAATAAACCGTTCTAGGTTATTTCGGAGCGCGTTGGCGGCACTGCGGGAAGCAGCCGAGTCGTTCACAGACGAAAATGACGGCGGACGTGTCCGTCGCAGAAACACCACGTAGTCGTAAGGGTACGCCTCAGCATTTTCTCGACGTTTGCATCTTGCGGCGGCGTGTTGCGAGCATGTCACAATTAGGTTACCGGGAAGGTATCATCCCAGTCAATTTTCTGGTAGTTCTCTTTTAAAGTAATCATTATTTTTATACTATCGGTTTTGAGACACGCCGGCGCTTTGGCCACCATTCCGTCTGTCCCCCATTCCCCCTTCCCGCACTCGCCACCGCCACCGCCACCGCCACCGCCTTAACCATGCATCTGTATATTGGACACGTGTGTGGTTTCTTTCGGATCGTTTATCAGCGAACAGCTTGTAAGAGCACAGGTTGCATGTACGGGCACTCCATTTCTACGGCAGTAACCTTGTCGTCCAGTTGCGTTTTCTGACCGCGAATTTTTCTCTTCTTGGAACTTGTGATTGCTGCGTTCACTCTGTTGCAATTTTTTTGGTATGTGATGTGTTTTCAACGAGCTGAGTCCAGTTTGGGCGGACATCAAGAGGCTTCTAATTGCCGAACCTAAAGATCTCACGACTTTCGGGTGGTGGAAGAAGAAATTCATCAAGCATTATCTTCCACTATGTGAGGCACCGATTTTTTGTTGCTTTGGTTGGCATAGTCAGCTCTACGTATGCCTGCTGAAACCATGTGTGCGTTGGCACGGGGAGTAGCAGGGCCTTGTCACAAAAAATTCCGTTACTTTCTGCTTCTTACGGCCACTGACCTAGGTCCATGTCAGCCTTTAAGGGTATTGGATGATAATGATCATGCGCATGTGAAGAAATGCTTCATCTTCCTGCGTTGAGTCCAGTAATCTTGTTTTATCGTGCCATACCTCAGACTTCTGCTTTTTGCCTTTCAGAATCAAGGTTTGGGGTCAAGTTTCACTGAGGGCACAAACGGGCTAATTTGATTTACCCTTCTGCCTCAATGCTGAAGTGACTGTGGTTTAAAGCTGCCATCATGGAAAACATTTTTTCAGCATGATTTATATGCACAGTTTGCACCCATGGTGTGTCTTTGGGATTTGGCCATTCCATTTGTTTCTAAGTAGTGCTTAGGTTATGGATGCTGGTCTGGACACCAGTAATTTCTGCGCACAGGTTGGCCACTTGTTTTGTAAAGTTTCTTTTGTACCCCAGGTATGCACTACACAGCATTCTGGGGCATTTCTTCCTTCTCATGTGAGCATGATTGTCTGGCAGCACATTTTCTTCTAGTTGTGTTTAACCAGCTTTTTATGTTGCATGCATTTTGCGTGCTTCCAATCCAACTGCAGGCTTTGCGGTGGCGCTCTTGTGGGGTCTGGCCGCACCGCGGCTGGGGACGGAGCTGGGCAAGTTCCACTGGGGCGAGTATAAAGCGGTGCAGACCGTCTGCGTGGTTTACATCTTCACAATATCCGGTTAGTATGCTGTCAACTATCTTAGGCGGCCCTTGCCCGGTCATGTCAGTGTCATGGTTCATTGAGCCGGTTAGCTTATTGGGACATCTGTATGGTGAATTTTCCTGCCGTGACCATCTCCCAACTGTGTGGACGTGTGGTCGAATTCTGGAATAAGCTTGAATTCCGTGCACAACTCTCAATGACCCTCTTGGCACGGCAGCTGAAATATGATATTCTTTTCTGTTGAACGCATTTTCTAGTGTTTAGTAACAGGCATGACTTATGTAGAGCCTATTGTTTGCTTGCCCCAGTCCCCATCAGTTTAAAAAAGCCAAAAACTGGTGTTGCTCAGACAAGAAAAATTTGATATTGATGTCAAGCTTTGCAGCGCCAGGCCACAAACTTGGTGTCAGCTGGTTTAACTGGGCGTTGTCGTGGACAGTTTTGTCTGGGGAAAGGTTATCAATGTGTGTGTGTGTGTGTTTAACACGTCGTACGTACCTGCACCTATTCTTAGGACTGAGTTCAACTCAGTCCTAATTTTAGGACTGAGTTTTGGGGTCACGTAGAAAATTCGCCCAAGTCGGAATGTTTGTCAAAAAAATTCCCTCAAAATTTATTCAAATACTACGTGAAATGACCTTTCTTGGACATATTTTTGCGATTTTTTTTTATTTTGTTTGGGCGGCTAAATGTATGGTCAAAGTACAGGTGGTAAGGGTACTTTTTCACGTGAAACGTGAGTTCCGGCAATGCACGACCTAGCCATGGCGGCTTGCGCCCATGCATGCAGTTTACGTTTGCGGACGATTTAGCTGGTAAAACTCAGGAAATAGATTTTATATGTCCTAAAGATGACACAAACCAATTTTTAGCACGCGGGGATGCGATTTACCAGGTGTCGGCACTGCTCTTGCTGGAAAAAACTGCGACCAGACAGGTTGACGGAATTGATGACTAAATTTGCTCTACGGTGCAGTTCGAAGGGTTTATATGCTTCTTTCTACTTATTATCATGCATGTGTGTATATTTAAGTCAGTGGCAGTAAAGATTTGATGATTTCGACCACTCTTTCATGTCATGGTTTGTGTGCCGCAAGTGTCACTTTTGCGGGCACCGCCTGGGCCAAGATAACGCCATCCGTGCATGGTAAAGCTGAAATATCGTTACCTCGTCATTTCTTGATGTTCTTACATGAGTTTAAGCTTGCAAGGCGCTGTCAGTTTCGAATCTTGATGCGCTTTCTTGACCGTCGCCTGCCCCTCTCTAAAACCCCCTTTTTTGATGATGTTACCAGGCATTTGCCTTACCCTAGTGTACTTTTGCAGTTTTTTAGGCGCTGTGTGGGTTTAAATACCTTCATATATGTTAGTTATTCTTTTGCTACGTTCATACTGCGTGATTGTATGGCCATGGGCTGCATCAAGCTTGCTTTCAAGCTTATACGGGTGAGTGAAGAATCTTGGTGATAAACCACTGTCATCATGTGCCAGCAAGTATGTTGGCCATGCCATGGCAAGGCATAACAGTGTTAGCCATCTCTATTCTCGTTAAAAACAATTGAAATATGCTAAACCTACCCATGATACTGGTGGTTAAGGCTTATAATAAAACCCTTTGTAGGTAGGTATCAATGCCCATTCCCTACGTGCGTGCATAGGCTCTCACACATATACTAATGTATAATATAACTGCATTATGATGATGCAAGTATGTTGTCCTGTTATGCTAGAAGTGAAATGAGTTGATTGGCATGGTTGGTTGCCACGGTGGTGTGTAGTATGACCGCACTTACATGCTTGCACATTGCTAGCAACCTCGAAACCCATTCTTAGGGCTGGTGGTTTTTGGTGAGTTTCAGGTAGAAGCTGTGGCCAAATTGAGCCCAGTTTTTTGCCAGGTTTCAAGAACTAAATTGTTTACACGTCTATATTTTTTCAACATGCATATGGATTTTATTGAATTTTCCCAACTCGTCCTTCCACAGAAAATTGCCAAATCGCGAGTATGGGTTGACACCCTTGTAAAATTTTACATGATTTGGTCAACATATGATTTTTTAGGCATATGCCCAAGCATTAGCATGATATCGAGTGCCATTATGCACATCAAACATATGGGGTACCCCCCTGCCCTTACCACTACTTGAGCTTGAAGTCAGTATACTCAGTCCTAAAAATAGGACTGAGTAAGCAACTGATTGGAGAAATATGGAATGGCTATAAGCTTGTTTTCCTCGGCTGGCTGGGTGGCATCTCTAGCCTTTATGGATGAGAGTAGCTTATTTTTTGCCCTTAGTGGCCATTTCGTCTTGGGGTTTCTAGTGAATCTATGCTTCTTTGGCATTTTTCTTGCAATGTTAGATTACTGCTCTGTCATATCTTCAAAGGGTTTTCCTGTGGTTGGATACGTAATTTAAATCTTTTTTGTGAAGTTACGTTTTTTTTGTTGTTTGGGTTTGTTCCCTTGCTGCCCACAAACCTGTGCCGAGCAGAACTTCCGTAAGTGCAACTGTATCGACAATTTTTTATATGGGCATTCGAGTCTAGATTCTTGCCATCCTGTAATGCCATGAATCCTTTTATTCAACTCCAGATTCATGGATATAAGCAACTCTTGTTATGTTCACATCTCTGAAAATTTGATGTGACAGTGCATTCCTCCAGTTCTCGCTGCAGCGGATGGCAAGCCATGCATGTCTGAATTTGCAGTTCAACTTGAATAGGCAAGCGGTGCATCTTATTTGCACTCATCAAGCCGACATGATGCTAATTGCGTTTAGTTTAGTTCACCTTGCCAGTCTTTGGACAACTTGGCTGAGTTTTCTCAGCACTGTGCAAATTACTTGCTCGTCCATAATATCTTTGACGTTTGTGTGTGTTTTTTCCTTCATGTCCACATGGCAGGGTTGACACTCGCGACCAAGGACGTCAAGTCGGCTCTCAGGCAATGGCCTACCATGCTCTGGGGTTTTTTCGTGATCTCCTTTGCAACCCCTATCCTGGGCTTTGCCATGGTCAAGATCCCATTCTCCCCCACTGAGTTCAAGTACGGCCACGCCTTGTTTGCCACAGTGCCGACAACCATCACGTCCGGCATCACACAGTCAGCGCAGGCAGGTGGCAATCGTGCCGCTGCCATCATGCTGACCATCATGACCAACCTTGTGGGTGTGGTTTCTGTGCCGTACATCTTCCAGTGGATCCTGTCCACTGTCTCCCCTGAGGGCGGTGAGGCCACCAAGATTAAGCTGGACACTGTTGGCCTGCTCATCAAGCTGCTGGTCACGATTATTGTGCCACTCATATTCGGCAAGTGCCTGCTGGAGGCTCCCTATATCTCCAAATACGTTGTCAAGTTCACCACGCGGTGGCGCATTTGCCTGAACATGTCCTCTTCAACTGCACTCACCATCATCGTGTGGATGGCGCTCAGCAAGGTGGGCCACAAGGTGAACAACCTACGCACAAGAGAGCTGGCTGGTGTGGTGCTGACTGGGATATTGCTGCACTACATCTTCCTGGCCATTGTGTGGGCGGGCGTTGTGGTCCTGCGCTCGCCCAAGCCTGAAAAGAAATCTGCGGTGCTGATGGGATGCCAGAAGCAGATCCCGATGTCGATCACTATCATCAACAGCTTGCCACCAGATGCTGGCCTGGGCAACCCGGCGCTGGTTTCCGTGCCATGCATCCTGAGCCACATGTGCCAGCTGTGGCTGGACGCCTTCCTCGTAATCTACTGGGCATACAAGTGGGAGAAGGAGCTTGAGGCGGAGAAGATGGCGGCAGAGAAGCAGCTAGTTGATGTGGTCACTGTGTGCAACGATACGTATGCCTTGCCAAACGTGAAAGAAAACCCAGTTTTTTACAAGGCCATCACGCCCAGCATTAACTTGAATGGCCATGATGGTGGTCAAGCCCATGGGCCCTTAAAAGAGCCTATGGAAGGTGAGAACGCCGGTAAAGAACCACATGAAAAGAGCGCAGCTCCCCCAGATGGCACAGGGGACGGGAATGGTATCCTGGACTGCAATGGCAACGGCACGGCTCAGGAGAATGGGCACGGTGCGGTGAATGGCTATGCCAATGGCCAGAATGGTGAGCATTATGCTCCTGATCATGATGTGGCCGCTGATACCTTTACATCAGGCCAAACTGTGGGTGATGGGGATGCTCTGCCAGGGCATGAAAGTAATGTGTCCCTGCCAGATGTTAATCTGCATGAAACGGCTCCTTCGGCACCAAAGCAAGATGAAAGCTGAGCAAGCCACGTGTGCTGGAGTTTCTAGTTTTCCCACAAAGTCTAGGTCGTTGCAGGTTCTCAAAGATCATTTTGGACAGGTCCAAGCCAAGATTTTGCTGTTACGTAACTCGTAAGACATCTTTTACAAGCTCCAGCTTTCCATGGTGGTAAGTTTGTAGAGCATGGATTCAGGTGGAGGCAAGCCGGAATCGAGCCGCTTCTCTTGTAGTTTATATATGACTAGTCGCCTTTGCTGCATCTTGCATAACCGTGTGTTGCACGCGGCCTTCCATGGCATGTATTATTTATTGCTAGACTATCTTTCTCTAGGAATGTATCTTGTTTTATAAATAAAGCGCGCTTACAAGTTTACCCGTGAATGAGCATTTGTGGCCAACGCTTCAGCATGCATTATTACCATTGATTAATTAATTAATTAGTAGACGTGTGACTGCGTCACCATTGATAGACACAGATTAATGAATTAATTAATTAATAGACACGCGGATAGACACAGATAATAATAATTAAATTAATTAATTAATAGACACGTGACTGCGTCACGTGAGCATAAGTCCTCAGTGGGAGGGGAACATGGGATGGAATGGATGGTGTAAGCTATCTAGGTCCTAGTTACAGGGGTGTGGGCACCGCGGCCTGAATCGCTATGAATGCCATACTTGGTCACACGCGGAGCCCCCACAGGCTTGGGGGTGGTCTCCTTCATCACTACTTGCCATCTATCCTTGCGCACCATCTGTGTTGCGTGCCGACCCTTGGAACGGGCGCAACAATGGAATAAATTATGTATTTTGGCTTGTTGTCATAGTCTGTAGGACTTTGGGACTCATTTCGGGACTCAATTTGGGAATTGTCCCTTGGTCAGGACTTTTGTATGGAACTATGATAGTTTGTGTGATTCGGACCAGTTATTTTGGGCCTAGGTTGTTGTATGCGATCTTCTAGGGGCCGGTGCAGTCGCGCCGCGCTGCGTACTTTATAGCTGAGATATTGTACTCATGCGTGGATTCTGTAGGCGAGGGTCTATGTCGACCCGAGGATCCTGTGTGGACCGCAAGCTTGGGAAGGTCGGCGCCATGTCGGCGCCCCTTGCCAGCTTGGTGGCAGACCTAGGTGAAATTGGTCCGAGGACGAGAGTCTCATCCTCTTGGTTTGATGAATGTTAAGTGCGAAGACGCCTTCACATTAAACCTGGGGCAATTATCCATTTGTAATTGGTGTTGCTAGCCATTATAAGTGTGTAACAATTAGCTTGGCATCAAGCCGCGGTGTCAGATATCTCATGACTTACGTCGTGAAGCGCAATCTACGTTAGGCTACCTTGATTATTCCTAATTCCGGCATGCAGGATCTTTCGCTACGTTACTCAGACTAGGCGTCTGGGTTGGCACGTAACACTGGTTATCGGAGGTAAAATGTGCTGGAGAGGTTAGCTAACTCTCGCGGAGAGGGTTAGTGAGGCCAATTAGGATACCGAGGCGGTGCTTGGCGTAGATAGAGGTTCCGGAATTCAACGATTGCCGACAGGTCGGCGGCCAGCCCGTAAGGGATTCAACGACAATCTAGAAAGCAAGCGGCCAGTCTGGGATACTCGGCGGGGCCAGTCATGGCCCTGTGGTGAGGTGCTATCGACAGTAGCGGCCATTACCCCTGTTTTCAACGACACCTAGTGGCGGCCAGGGCTCTGCCTTCAACGACACCAGGTGGCGGCCAGCTAAGGGGTGATTTACGTCATTGACGATGGTACGTCCCCTAGTTTAGATTTATCCTTTTATGAGCTATGCCTGCGGAAGGCTAGCTTGCGCGCTCGCCTTCTCTCCGGGACCGCACGCGTAGGGGGTTCATGTTAAATGTCGTGCTCTCTATAGGCATTTCCATGTCGTTTGTGCCAATGGTGGACGTCGCGGAGACGCCCATCGTTGTTTGACCTGCAACGGGTCTTGGGGTGGATACCGTCTGGCTGTTGCCGACTATGTTGACGGTGTTTACCTCTGTGTGCCCCGCGTAGGGGAGTAGCGTAATGTGCCCTTGTTTCGCGGAGAGCTCGGGCGTGTGCTGTGATATACTCTGTTCTTCTTCCTCGTTTCGTTTTTGGTAAAGGTCACTGCACTTAGAGGTATCCCTGGGAACCCCTTTTCTCCTTCTTGCAAGCCTATGCTAGCCTATTATGCAATATGCCCAGACGAAGAATAAACCAGGGTCGACAATCTGGGTTTCCTTACTATGCCGTGGCCCATGACGGGGGTGAGGGTAGACCAGCCATATTTTACAGTTGGAAGGCGTGTGAAGAACATATCAAGAATAAGATAATGTCTAGGGGCTCTAGTGCTAAGTGGAAGGGTTTTGATACCATCATAGATGCTGATATTTGTTAGGGAGCATCAGCCATTGCCTGAGGGTCTGCATACGACTCGTGAATGCTCTCAGACACCCACGCACAGCAAGGGAGACAGCAGTCAGGAGGTGCATGGGGACAGCAGTTACAGTTACCTTCTCCCAGCTGACTATAGGCTCTAGCAGACAATAGTTACCACTAGGGTACAAGTATTACTAGCTAGGTCCTATATATTCATTGAGAATGATAGATTACGGAGGTGAGATAGGCATGCAACATAAGGAAAAGCCCGATAACTGGGAGAATAACCCTGAAGAAATTAATAGTAATCTGACACGGACACATGCAATGTCCAAGGATCACGCCAGCTGCACAAGGTACAACTAACTATACATCACAAAATTTCACCTTTGCGGCGTGCCTGATCAGAATATACGCTTGGCTGATTTCGATAGTACCGGCTACGCCCCCTTCTAATAAAGAAGGTTCCAGCCGTGTTCAGCCCGTCTCACGTTGCGAGACTGAACAAGTCTCGCGTGCAGACACGTGTGTAGTACTCCTACACACAGATCTCGAGTGATTTATCTAGTACCAAATCCGAAAGGCTTGCATCACTCCCCGGAAAGGAGAACTTTTGCGGATGACTGTAGGTGTAAGTTGGCAATGCCCTAGGATCCGGAGACGTCCGTCCTATAGTCAGCGAAAGTTGGTGCGAGAGGTCCCCAGTTCGATTCCGGTCGGATTCATTTGCAGATCGCGTTTTTCCGCGTTTTCCGCGGACCGGCACTGAACGCAAATGGTTTTCACCTTTGCGGCGTGCCTGATCAGAATACATCACAAAACTACACGCAGCAACAGCGCTGCCGGCCCACCATGCAGGCCTGGAAGGGATCTAGACCGCATGGGTCGCGACAAAGTCGGCCCGGGTGCGGCGGAATAACACATCAGCCACGGTGCGAGTGAGGGCGAGTGACAGGCGCTGCCGCCAATACGAGGACCACGTGCGGGCCGACCACGGAGCGGTCTGACCCTCGAGGTCGAGGCGGTCCTATATATATTTGAAAAATATAATTACTTACAGCAGAGTGAAATCACTCAAACCAAAGCAAACGCCCAGCTATAAACCTATATACAGAGCCATGTCAAAGCTCTATACTACGATAAGACCAATGGAAACGCCTATAACGGGAGGAACCTAATAGACCTGCTGCACCGCAAAATCAGCCCGCGTACGGCGGAGCATGATATATCTAGATCTCTAGCACGTGGTTGCTCGCTCTCTCTCTCTCTCTCTCTCTTTCTGGGGAGGTGTTGCCTGCAGTGTAAGGTACTGGTACGAGCACCATGCCAACACGGTTTCAAACAAGGAATGCCAGAGAGACAGAAGACGTGACCAGAGAAAGGGAATCAGAGAATAGAGAGATAGAACAGGTAGACAACCACGAGCAAGGTTTACAGGTGCTAGAGGTACCACAGCACGTCCAACTAGGGACAACTAGGGGTGAGGTCATGGAGAGACCTGCGGAAGGCTCCCCACGATCCAGTTACCAGGACCCTAGGGGTTCACCAGATGAGGACAATCTAGACTCCAGAATAGAACAAGGCGAAGACAGGCGTGACCGGGAGATGCTCCAGGGGGGTTCCCAGCAGCAGCAGCAGCAGCAGCAGCAGCAGCCGCAGCAACAGCAGCAGCAGCAGCAACATCAACGGCAGCAGCAACATCAACGGCAGCAGCAGCAACAACCTCAGACGAGGTCACAATGGCTGCCACAGTACCCTGAGCAGCACGGGGACGAGAATGAAGACACCCTGCACTATCGTTATCGGCAGCCCGCCATGGAGCGACCATCGCATCCCTGGGCGGGGCGGGGTCGCCCTCAGGGACCTCCGCCGGCCCCAACACACCGGGGCAGGCGTAGAGTGTCCTTCGGCAGTACTTCCCTGTTACCCACGGTGTTATGGAATTCGGATGATGACGGGGACTGTTAGATGAGATGCTTAGGCTGACACACGGATTTCCGGCCTGCGTGCCGCGTATTGCCTACCGCGGCTGAGCGGGACACCTCAGTACTGTACGGCAGGTCGTACGGTCCTGAGGTGTCATGTGGACTGACGTACAGTTAGTGCCAGACTGTTCCTAGGCTCTATAGCTCGACCCGCCAGATCCGGGTCATCCGGGTCTGACGGGCCGAGTGTAGTTGATGCTAGTGACGTGGTCGCATGGCATTGCAGTGTACAGTTGTCCACTGGTAGGTGCTGCAGTGAGCACTGCCATAGGCATATAGGCGTAGCACTGGGGAGTGCCACAGCGCCGAGTTTGCACACGGCAGAGTTCCATTCTGAGCTCTTCGAGTTTCCTTGTATTATTTGCCTAATACAATCTCTCTCTCCGCTCTCAGCATTTGTGAGTTGTCCACCGCATTCTCGGCTTTCCAACTTGGACTGAAAAGTTCGAAATGGCCCTTCCAACAACAACAACGCCGGCAAGAATAACACCAACAAGAAGGGGAGTGCGCCGACCAGGCGCACCTCCCCACGGCTCTCGCCGGAGGGTTCGCCCTCCGCCACCGTGCGGGTGACGCCCAACGTCACCTTTAGCACGGTGGTTGCCGATAACCCGAGGCGTCGGACCCCGCAGGTGGGGGCCGGCGCCCCGGGGCAGGCGAGAGGTCGCACGCTTGCCGCTGGCGGTTCGTCCGCCATGGCACCCGGGGTGCAGGAACCCCGGGCACATGACACCCCCGTCGCAGGTGGCGGGGGACGTGAGCGTAGTGACTCCTCTGAGGAGGACGGGGAGGTGCCGCCCGCGAGGCCGCGACCCTCGCTTGAGGTGTCATCACAGACGTCTGCTACGTCGGGCAACCTGTCAGTGGGCCGCCAAATGGCCACTATGGATATTGATCGCTTCGGCGAACATGTCCCGCCACCCGTCGAGTTCGGGCTTCGGCCCTACCATCTCCCCCTCGGGGAAGATGATATCCCGGATTTCATTTCGGTGACGGGCTGGCGTCTTCGCCAGCGGTTTCAGCTGAATTTTGATAAGCCGGCGACGTCGTTCGATGTTCATCGTGTTCAGGCGCATATCCAGCGTCGCTTGCAGATGGAATTCCATCTGCTCCAGGTGGCGGTCTGGATGCGCTGTTTCGCCACCAGGGCGAGTCAGAACCCGGGGACGGCTGATCAGTGGGCGTCAGATCAGCGTCAGCGGGAAGCGCTGCAGGTGGTGGCGACGCGTGAGATCGCGCTCTCCACCCCGTTGCCTCAGTGGCCCCAGGTCACGCCAACTGGCTGGGGCGACGTGAGGAGCCAGGCGGCTGCGACGCCGCCTACGGCTGGGCGCGGGGCGGCAGGCGCCCCCAACACACCACCGGGTGGTGCGACCACCCAGGGCCCTCCCCTAAGCACACCTGGATTTGTACTCCACCACTAGTACAATTTGACTTTTTTTCAACTTTGTTATTTTGTACCTCTCTTAGGTCCAAAGGTAGGAGGTAAGTGTCTCATCATGTTTTGACACCGTTGCACCGTTGCACCGTTGCACCGTTGCACCGTTGCACCGTTGCACCGTTGCACCATAAAACTACCATTTTATGATTTTGTATGGTGTCATGAGGTAACATAACGTCCAATACTAATGTTATAATGTCCACAAGCACTGCCTAAAGTGGGGTGCCACTGTGCCACCGTTGCACCGTTGCACCGTTGCACCGTTGCACCATCATAAAACTACCATTTTATGATTTTGTATGGTGTCACGAGGTAACATAACGTCCAATACTAATGTTATATTGCCCACAAGCACTGCCCAACGTGGGATGCCACTGTGCCACCGTGCCACCGTGCCACCGTGCCACCGTGCCACCGTGCCACCGTGCCACCGTGACATGTCTTGATCACACATTAATCCGAAAACCCATTTTCTTCCCCTGGAAATTATTTGGAGAAGGAATAATGGTCAGTTTGACCTCAAATTTGGCACCAAGGTTCCTTATCAGATATCTTATGATGCCATGAGTTAGTCTCCATGCTTTGCTGTAGACTAAGTCTCAAAGGCATTGTGAATACAACGTATGAATAAGCCTTGTAAACCCACGTTGGTATGTGAATATAAATACCACGTGGGCTATGCAGATAGGGATGCTAGTCGAGTCGCATACGTTTCCCTAGATAGGTACTTTGGGCACTGAGGTACGTGACAGATGTCAGTACCCAGTATACGTAGTGTCCTGTCATTGGACGGTACTAGAGTATCCTAGATAGGGACCGTACTGCAGCGTGCATTGATTTGTGATCGCACGATGCAGTGACTAGGCAGCTACCTGTCATCGTGCGGCCTCGGGCCAACGGTCTGCACCCAACGGTCACTGGCGGCGCAGCCGGTGAGAGGAACGTTGATAAAGGGTAAACCTATTTTCTAATGAACCAAGCAATTCATTGCTCCAAGCTTCAGTGTTCTCAAGCAATATATCCCACCGCATTCTAACTTGAATTTTATTTGCTACCATGGCTATCACGAACAAGAATGTCGCTAAGAAGCTTACCTACAACGAGGATGATGATGGGCAGGATCGGCGGATGCCCAGAGACAACAACAAGAAGCCGGCTGGCGATGCGGCCATTTCCAAGAAAAAGAAAAAGAACAAAAAGACTCACAATGGTTGCCAGGACGAGGGGACGGCGGCTGCAAAGCCGACCGACCTACCCCCCTCCCCTGCGAGGCCGGAGGCCGAGACGGCTCCCCCCGGGGAGACCGGCTTACCCTCGACTCCGGCGGCCGCCCCAGCCGCAACCACGGCTGGCGCGGCCATGGCTGCGGAGACCTCGGTGGTAAACCCCACTGAGGCTCCACAGTCCGGCCCCACGTTGCCATCTCTTCGGGAGCGTATGCCCCGTCAGACGGCCTCGGTGGCACCGGACGGGACGATTACCTTTCGTCCCGCCACATCAAACCTTAATGTCCCTTTCGCCCAGGGACATAACCACATTGAGCTAACGTTTGGGCGACCCTCTGCGTCCCTTCTTCGCAAGAAGAAGGACATGGAGAGTATTAAACTCGCACGGGTGGTGCGAAAACCTGTGGAACCCATCGCCGGACAACCAATGTCCGACGATGAGGTATCCGACACTGCCAGTCTCCCCGATGGGGAGACTGAGATCAATCTTACCCCAGCGCTCCTGGCGGTCGAGCAGGCCGCGCTGGTGGCAAATGAAGAACGCCGAGCGCGGCAGCGGGACCGAGAGGTCCGCCGAGAGGCGGCTTTTCGGCTCGCCGCTAAGCGGCAAGAATATGAAGAGGAAGCCGCCCGTCGCCTGGCTACCCACCAGGCGATGGCGGACGCGTACCGCGAGGCCACCCAGCGGTTACGTGACCTCTTAAAAAATGCTGACTATCCCATGCACTATGCGGACAGTCAAGACCTGGCCGAGCTTGCTCGGTCAGCACACTTTAAAACCATGTCCTCCATCACCCAAGCCAGGGTCACGGAGGCCATCTTGGCCAAACATGGGGTGGTAGCTGAAGAAGCCCCCCCGCTGGAAACCACCAGCAAGAAACCCTCTCCCCCCCAACCCCTGCAGTACAAGGAGGGACTGCTGGCCCTGGGCGCGAGGAAGGGCAAAGAGGCGGACTGTCCAGTCCGGCCTGCTATGATCATGGGAGAACCACTCCCTGACATACCCGAGGATGAGGCTGCCTTTCAGGCAGCCCTCCGGGAGCATGAGGTACGCAAGGAGATGAAGCGTCTCATGCGGGAGGAGGCCAGGAGGAGAGCAGAGGCAGACACCCCTGCCCGCCCCTCCACCGATGGGGCTGGACCCAGTGGGGTTACCCGGACACCCCCGGGCTCCCCCAGGGCCACCATGACCCCCCCTCCCCCTCCCCCACCACCCCAGGTTCGCCCTGTGGGTTGGGGCCCCCTCCCAAACCAGGGGGGTGGCCAGGACCCCAGGAGGCCCTGGGGGGAGGTGCAGAGGTGCCACAGGCACCCAACAGGCCTGCTGAGGCCCCCCCAAGGAGCGGGGATGTCCTGGAACAGCTCGCCATTCTCCAGGCCCAGCTGGCCTCGTTGCAAGATCAGCAGTTAACAGCTAACCAGCTGCAAACTGTCGAGGGCCTGCGCGCCCTGATGTCGCGGTATGAGCGGGGGACCATCAACCTGGACCCCACCCGCCTGCAACAAGCAACCGACGGCTTCTTGAGGGCCAACCCCCCTCTCACAGGTGTGTTTAACCCTCATAAAAAGGAATCCAAAATCAATATTGCTGGCTTGCCTGAGGGTCACACTGTTGAACAAGCTAAGCAATTTGTTTTTGCTTTGGAGTATGGGATGGAAGGTCTTAACCTTAGACATCAGTTTAAGGCTCTCAGGGCCTCCTCCACATTCCATCAATCATCTCCTGCAATCAGAGCATTGATTCAAACCTATCAGGAACGTACCCTGACACCTGAAGCAGCCATTGAACAGTGGCCTACCTTTATCACTGATCTGAAACAGCTAGTGCTTACCAATAACCACATGGAAGCAGTAGAACGTTTCAACTGGCTTGCTGCATATAAGGTGAACAAGAATAACCTCTCTGGGGATGCAAAAACATACAGGGTAATGATTGAGAAAGACCTTGAGCTTCTCAAGCTCCAACCAAGGTATCTCATCCACACCTGGCTAACAAAAGCTAATTTGCAACCTTCTGTCCTGGCTACCCTGCTTACAGGCCTCAAGTCCCTCTGGGACAACTTCAGAGCTGCCATGCTCTATATCGAGGAGGCAGTGGACCCCCTGGGTACTGGCAACAACCAGGCCCAGGACCCCAAGGTCCAGGGTGTCCAAGGCCACAAACGCAAGGGGCAGGCCAGCCAGGGGGGGCACCCAAGACCCACAAGTCCTCCCACCAAGGGGGCAGTGGCTCTCAGGGGCGTGGCAACACGTGGCACCGTGTGCCCCTGCATGGCAACCCCAACAACAACAACAACAACAACAACAACAACAGGTCCCAGCAGGGCAACAATAACAACAGGTCCCAACAGGGCCAAAACAACAACAACAACAGGTCCCAGCAGGGCCAGAACCGGTCCCAGCAGGGAAACAACAACAACAACAACAACAACCAGCCTGGCAACCCTGGGGGGTCCATAAGGTGCCTGAGGTGCTTCCAACGAGGGCACGCACGGCACAACTGCCCCAACAACGACTCCCTGGCCAACGGGGTGGATCTCTGCCCGGGCTGCTGGCACGCACGTCATCCCCTGGGGCCTCCAGGCAGCCGTTGCAACAGGCCTCGCTACCCAAATCAATGTGAGTTCACTCACCTTATGTACTCTGAGGATGATGATCTCATTACCATTGGGGATGGCAACCAGGGCATAATTGATTTTGAGGCAGCAACCTTACTGTCCTCCCAACACCCTGTTCTGGAACCTTACATAAAAGCACTAACCCCTACTGTTGACAACTCCATAGATATCAAGGAGCTTGCTCATCAGCTGCACCTAGCCATGGGTCATGAAACAGTGGCTGAGGAACTGGCCAGACGGCTGGGGGGTAGTAGCATGGGAAAACAACTCAGGAATGCAGTAAAACTGGCTAGACAACACTGTCAAGAATGTCAGTTCAATAGCCCCAAACCTCAAAAATGGCATACTGCAACTCCTTCCACCAATAGGGGCATGATAGTGGGGGATGTGATGCACATCAACAAAGATGTCCAACCCTACCTGATCCTAAAAGACTCATGGTCCAGGTTCACAGTAATGGAACCCCTACCTGGCATGTCTGCAGGGCAGCTACGTGTTGCACTCATGATTGCTTTACCCAGATTCTACCCAGTTGACAGAATTTTGCTTGATCAACAATTTTCTTGTCTGACTGACCTGGAAGGGTGTGAAGCAATAGAGATTGCTGGGCTGGAAGATCATGAGGGTCAGGGGGTCATTGAAAGAACCATCAGATCTGTCAAAACCCTACTAGCCAAAAATCCTTCCAAGGATGCTACTTCAGGGGTCTATTGTGACAGGGCACTCTGGTGTCATGAAATGTGCACAACCCTAAACATGAGACCTGTCTTGCATGCCACGTGGGGTGAAGTAATCCCAGCAGGCCTGCAGGCAGGTGTATATCCCCCAGAGGTGATAGCACTGTACAACACTGCACGTGCACAAACCTCAGCAAAACTGGCAGAAAAAGATAAAACCCATTCCAGGCCAGTATTCCAAAAAGGTGATCAAGTTCTCTATTACAAGGAAAACAGCTTTGGTAAGGTTGGAACTTGGCTAGGTCCAGTTACCATCCGTGGATTTACCAAAAACAGCAAGACCGTGGAGGTCAAGCACAATATCAATGGGAAGCGTCACAGGGTGAGCTGTCATAGAATTAAGAAGTATTATTCTCCCATGGCAGACGTGCCTGGGGAAGAGTCTTTAAGCATGGACTCACTACTTCTATCTGGCAACTCCAGCATGCCCAGCAGTAGCTCTGAGCCACCAATTACTGCTGTTGACAGCACCACAGCACCCTCTGTGAACCCTTCCACCCTCAGTGAAGCCAGGCCCACTTCACAACCTGGGGATTGCTTAACCAGGCACGAGGTAGCTGGGTTGGAAGCATTAGCTCAGCCCCAAGGCACCAAATTGTCTGCCAACCCTCCCGCTCTGAGGTCAAGATTGGCAGTCGCCTTGCAAGCATTACACAGGTCACATAAGCAACAAGCTGCTGTGGCCGCAGGGTTGGCAAAAGTCTCAGCTGTGTGCACTAGTCAGGACCCCTGGACCCTGGCAATAGACACTCAGGCACAGGTCAGTGTGATCAGTGCACAAGCCATCCCTGGTCTTGAGATTGCACCTTCATTTTGGGCACGGGTGCAGGATTTCTCAGGCCAAAGCTCACTGGATGTAGTGGGACAAGTGATGCTCCCTATACTTGGTATTCAGACACCCTTCCAGGTGGTGGAGGGGTACTCTGGTAACACCTTGTTGGGGGAACCTTTTGTATCCTATCCTGGGGTGCTTATCTCAGCTAATGAGCTCAGTGTCACAGGGGTGGGTGCAGTTCCTCTGGACCACTTTAAAATCCCTCTCTCCAGTATTGTCCCTGGTATGGATGCTGTCATCAAGGCAGTCAACACTCAGTATGCACCAGGGGAGATCCCTGATCTGGACAAGTTAGTGCACAGCCAGTTCCTCCATCCCTCAGCCTTTGGGCTGGGTAAGTGGGACATAGCCATGCACTCACCCCACCAAATCTCCCACGTCATACAAGAATGCAAAACACAAAAAGGGTTTACCAAGTGGCTGATGGCCATTGTCCACCAAGCCAGGCAGGAATGGGTCCTGCCCAACCCCAAAAACCCTCAATACAAACCGCCTGTCACCCCTTCATGGGACGTGCCAGAGGGAGCCAAAAAGCTCAGATTAAAATTTGTTCTCAAACAAAAACCACAAAAAGTGGGCTCCCCAATCTTCCATGCCAGACCATGTGTCACAGAATTAAAGGGGACCTCCACACTGCCAAAAGGGGAAACATACACACCTGGGCTGCAACAAACCTCACTCAGGATCATGCTCTCCCTATTCCTCCACAACCTCAATGCAGGCCAAGACTATGTCTGCAAAGCCACTGATATTAAAAGGGCCTTCCTCAGGGGGGACCCAGAAAAGGCTGAATCTGTGTGGAAAGGGAAGGTGTACGTGGTAGACACCCCAGCTGTGTGGAAACCTTATATTGATGAGCCCCACCTTATCATCAACATTGGGGTGGAAGGGCTTGTCAGTGCCCCAAAAATTTTCAGAGACTCAGCAGAGGAAGTATTCAAAAAGCTCAAGGCCACGTATGATGACCTGGACCCATGCTTTTTTGTTGTACCCACCCCCTCTGGACTGCTGTTCTTTGTGTGGCATGGAGATGACCAACTCATTTGTGGGCCTAGAGCTGAGGTGGAAACCTTTATTCAGCAGGTCCAGGAATCATATGAGATTGGCAAACAGGTGGAATTGAGCACAACCCCCATCCAGTTCTGTGGCATCATGTTGCAGCTGCATAGGCAGCCAGATCAGTGGGTCTGCTCTCTCTCCCCTCCTGCAGAATATATCCAAGATTGTCTAGATCTGCTGCAGGACAACTACCTCCCCTTACATATGTGTGCCACTGTTCAGGGCAAACTGGGGTGGTGGTCAGCCATCTGTGGGGCTCCCTTAGCTGTCATCAGCAGGGTCACCCATGATGTTCTAGTCAAGATCAAATGCAGTCACATCAGGAAGTTGGTCAATGACTGTCCCCCCCTCATCCTCCATGGCCTGAATCTGATGGAAGACATCCACATCCAATGTGTCATGGACAGCTCCATGGAGAGCAGAACAATCAATCAGATGGGGGCACGGGAATCAGGGCTGTTTTTTCTCACCAACAGGTCAGATTACATGTCCCTCACTTCCTGGTACAGCAGGCTACACCGCAGAAAACCTGGCAGCAGCAACTCAGCTGAATGTCGTGCTGTGGTGTCTGCTGCATTGCATGCTCGTTCCCTGCAGCACATGCTCACCTGGCTACAAACCCAGGCAGGCAGCACATGCAATGTCATCTCACATCTCTATACTGACAGCCAATCTGTGATCAGTTTTCTAACCAAGAAATCTGTCTCTGCTGCTGTCCACACTGACTTGGATTGGGTGATCCTCAAACAGGAGGCCACCTATTTTTCCAGCTGGACTCATGTGGATGATGAGGACAACCCAGCAGACGCTCTCACGAAGCTGCGGGATGCTGCTGGCCAACAGTACCAGCTCCTCTTTCAGAACATGAACCCCTATGATATCAGAGTCAGTGTTTGAATAAATGACTGGCCATAGCACAGTACACAACCACCACACCCCCTTACCACAGCGATAGCTGCTGGGCGCCATAAAATTCAACACATTCGTTGTGGGGTGTGAGTGCTGGCTAGGTCAGATTTGTATCCATTTGCAGCTTGAGGACACAAGCTTTGTATCCATTTACTTAATGTGTGCTTCAGTACCTGGCCAAACCAGCCAGCTGTGTACACCTTATTTAATGTGCAATATAACACCTGGCCAGAACAGCCAGCTGTAACCAACCTGGCTCAACCAGCCATGTCTCTTTTGTACCCCTAATCAACTTAAAAACAATAACAATAATGTTGGGGGTGCAGACCTGCATTAAGAAATAAATAATAAAACAATACTGGAGTTAGTCTCCATGCTTTGCTGTAGACTAAGTCTCAAAGGCATTGTGAATACAACGTATGAATAAGCCTTGTAAACCCACGTTGGTATGTGAATATAAATACCACGTGGGCTATGCAGATAGGGATGCTAGTCGAGTCGCATACGTTTCCCTAGATAGGTACTTTGGGCACTGAGGTACGTGACAGATGTCAGTACCCAGTATACGTAGTGTCCTGTCATTGGACGGTACTAGAGTATCCTAGATAGGGACCGTACTGCAGCGTGCATTGATTTGTGATCGCACGATGCAGTGACTAGGCAGCTACCTGTCATCGTGCGGCCTCGGGCCAACGGTCTGCACCCAACGGTCACTGGCGGCGCAGCCGGTGAGAGGAACGTTGATAAAGGGTAAACCTATTTTCTAATGAACCAAGCAATTCATTGCTCCAAGCTTTCAGTGTTCTCAAGCAATATATCCCACCGCACTCTAACTCCATGTGGTCAAAAAAAATTTTGGGAGTCGGCAGCATGGTAACATGGTGACATTTGCTAGCAAAGAATACCGTATTTTCAGCACTTTCTGGCATGTATGCATATATAAAGACTCCAAATGAACTCAGTTGGGCCTGGGACTTTGCACATGTTCTAAACACATCCCATGCAGCATGCCCACAAAGTTGCAGGCTGGTTGGATGACAAATAGGTGACTGATGGTAGCATAAATACCCCCAAAATGCAGTTTTTCATGGTTTTTCAAGGGTTTTATCACACATATGCATACATAATGACTCCAAATGAACTCAGTTGGGCCTGGGACTTTGCACATGTTCTAAACACATCCCATGCAGCATGCCCACAAAGTTGCAGGCTGGTTGGATGACAAAATGGTGACTGATGGTAGCGAACCCCCCCCCCCAAATGCAGTTTTTCTTGGTTTTCCAAGGTTTCCAACACATGGGTGCCTATATCAATGAACTCAGTCAAGCCTAGAAATTTGCACAGCTCATAAAAACATCTATGTTAACTGCCCACAAGAAATTCAGACTGTTTGCATGACAAATAGGTGACAGATGCTAGCAAACATAGCACAAAAATTGCAGTTCCTAGTAATTGTTTTTCGTGGGTTTTATCCCATAGTTGAATGTCAACCATTCCAGTTTGGGATATATAGTCAGGTTCCCAACAACACATCTAGATGATATATTATGTGATATTGCAGGAAGGCAGACTTAGGGGCACACGCCCATGATACAACGTCAACATGTACATCAACAACACACACGTAACTTAGCTAATCATCATAATAAAAAGCACACCTTCCCCACCCACCCACCCACCCACCCACCCACCCACCCACCCACCCACCCACCCACCCACCCACCCACCCACCCACCCACCCACCCACCCACCCACCCACCCACCCACCCACCCACCCACCCACCACCCACCCACCCACCACCCACCCACCCACCCACCCATATAACCACGCACGCACGCACGCACGCACGCACGGACGGACGGACGCACGCACGCACGCACGCACGCACGCACGCACGCACGCACGCACGCACGCACGCACGCACGCACGCACGCACGCACGCACGCACGCACGCACGCACGCACGCACGCACGCACGCACGCACGCACGCACGCACGCACGCACTCACTCACGCACGCACGCACGCACGCACGCACACACACACGCACGCACCCACGCACGCACGCAGTCATGCCCTCCCTTCCTCCCTTCCTCCCTCCCTCCCTCCCTCCCTCCCTCCCTCCCTCCCTCCCTCCCTCCCTCCCTCCCTCCCTCCCTCCCTCCCTCCCCACCACACCATCCAAGGCTGCCTGCCTCCTGTGTGTCTTCCAGGTCCAGACCAGCCTGACCTGGTAGTGTCGTCAGCTTGCGAGCGTTCCCTCGTGCCTACCTATGTGGCTGGCAACATGCGTAAACCCATTCATGCATGCGTGCATGCACGCATGCGACCATACTTGAACATATCTGTCCAGGCCTGCCAAAACATGACCATCCATTTCTGGCCTTGCCTTGCTTTGCATGCATCACCACAAAACATCAAATTTATTACAATATGTGTGCTAGCTCTATACGGTGGAATAACACAGACATGTCTACCAGATGGCAACACGGCCATCTGTATGCTAGGGTGAGCACACTATGTGAATGTGCAGGGCCAGCCCACAGCAGCTGTGCCCCTGCTCTACCCCTTTTGCCAGGGTGGGTGGGTGGGAGGCAAAAGAAACAACCTGCTTCCCTAGAATGGAAGCCCTTCCTTTATAGCAACCACCTCTCCAGCCAACCCCTACCTGGGTGGCTGGGGTACGGGTGCCAGCACAAAAAATATTTTTTCTAAAATTATTTTTTCTTTTGGTGCTATACGGCGTTGCATTCTCCGCTCAGCAGGTTAGTCATAGATAAAATGAGCATAGCTCACCAAATCCATTTCTGGCCTTGCCTTGCTTTGCATGCATCACCACAAAACATCAAATTTATTACAATATGTGTGCTAGCTCTATACGGTGGAATAACACAGACATGTCTACCAGATGGCAACACGGCCATCTGTATGCTAGGGTGAGCACACTATGTGAATGTGCAGGGCCAGCCCACAGCAGCTGTGCCCCTGCTCTACCCACATCTCCTTACATGGCTAACAGCCGAAAATACGTAGGACATGCAAAAAAGAAAACTTAAACTACCTAGCTATGGGGGTACTTTGTCCCAACCCAGGTTCACCCTCGGGTTAGTTAAACCATTTCCCCCCTGACCTCCCACACAAGGGTGAGGTCAGTTGATAGCTAAAAGACGAGAGGTAAAAACAGGAGGACGTCAAAACTCGACGCCACCGAAGTGGCGCCGGAAAGCCGCTGGGTAAAAACCCAGGGCCTGAGCCCAGAGGGCGGGTGGGATGTCGCGCCCCAGGAGGCTGCGGTGGAGGCCAATGTAGCGCGTGACCGAGAGGGCCGAAGCCCACCGGCCGCGCAGCTGGATGGCCTCCGGCGACTCGCCAGCGATGGCGTCGTGCGTCGCCCCCCCATGCCGGAGGCTGTGAAAAGAAAACATCCCTGGGATGCCCATGCGGGCCTGCACAGCCTCCCACTGCTGCCTAGCCTGGCTGTACGTTAAGCCTCGAAAGAGGAGTGCATCCGGGGGCTGGCCAGCCGTCAGACGTCGCAGGAGCCACAAAGAAAGTGGATCCCGGACGAGGACGTGCTGGGCCGCCCCCTGCGCAGTTTTGGGGTTGCGCAGCACAAGGGCACCGACCATGGGCCCTGGCTCGAGAAGGGGGTGGCCGGGATGAGCCACATCCCGAACCCGCAGCCCTAGCGCCTCGCTAATGCGTAAATACTGCTGGAAAGCAATAATAATCAACGCACTCAAATGCACCTGTCGACGTGAAACTAGCAACAGGGCAGTGAAATAGCAAAGGCGCCAGGGCATAGGCGGAGGGCTGACAGCCGGAACAAGCCGCTGCCAACCTGCTAGCAGGCGGTCCGCCAGTACCCAATTCCGAACAATGTCGGGGTAGTACAGGTGCAGACAGGCCTTGGCATGCTGGCATAAGGTACGCCCCCGCCCGCCTCTGGCATGGTAGACAGCAGAAATCCACTCACAGAAAATGGCTTCCGCGTCAGCTGGGTCGACAGGGCCAGGTGGCGCCCACGCCACGTAGACAGCCGCCGCACGCCGGTACGCTGGCAAGGTAGACACAGGGTTGACTGTGCCCTCCAAAAGTGCCAAGTCCCGAGGGCGTCGCGCCCCCTCAGGCCCAGGGTTGGGATGCACGTCACCACACCGGGTCAAGTCAGGAACCCAAGCGCCACGCCGACTGGCCTTGTCAGCTGGGTTGTGGTCGGTAGCCACCCAGACCCAGTGGCTCTGCATGTCGCCAGCCAGTGACAGAGCGCAGTAGCGCCGAACCAGCTGGTTGAGACGGTAGGAAGACGACCGCCCTCTGACAAACGCCCCCACCACAGCACTGGAGTCTACGAGCCGGACGACTCGCTTACCCCGACACGCCTTGGTCCGGCACGACCACTCGACCCCCTGTGTCGCAGCAATCGCCTCCTTGACGTTGATGTGGTTAGGCTGCCCCCGCCACCGGTAGGACAGTGCCGTACGCCAGTGGCCACTATCCAGCAGGCTGTAGTCCCCCTCCTCCATGCGCTCCAGGTCCCAGTCCTCCCCAGATGTTAAAGCTGTCGTCCGCCACCCCCGCGCTTCGCGCCGGGTCGCCAGCCGGGCACAATCGGCCCCAGGCAGGTCCCTGTAGACCACCCCACCGCCGGAGTTGTGAGGGTAAGAATGCCACGAATTCCGCCATGGTTCTTGCAGGAAGTTGCCTTTATTAATAATCAGGAAACACAGACGTAAGTCACGTCACTTCCAAGACTGCACGCAGCACAGGCGACAGGGTCGCAGTGCCAAGAGAACGTGCACGCAAGAACTAGCGTCCCGGTGTGACCAAGTCACTCATATAGCTTGCTAGGGACGCGTCCAAGTATTCAGCTGCACTGTCACAGCTGAACTGTCAATCAATTGATTACACAGACTCTGGCACGCCTTTGGCGCGCAGATCTATCAATTGTCCATACGGCTAGTCCTGTGGACCTATCCGTACACTAGTCAGCATCAATTGTCTCATAGGTCCTGGCGCGCTACAGTGCGCCTACCTATCAATTGACCATCAAGTCCTGTACAAGTCCTGTCAACGTCCTGCGGACTATCAAAGTGACACTTGTACATCCTGTGTCCGTACGCGCCCACAGTGGCGCGCCGGGTACTGTCGGCACAGCCTAGGAAACGTCATAACTTTTACGTTCCTTAACCAAATGAGGCGTTCAAGGTGCCGTTGGAAAGAGCGTAACAATCTCTATCCATCTAACGTAAATCCTTTACGTTAACTCCAATCCCTTCTTTTCTTTAGGGATCACATCCCCTGCCAGGGACCCTTGAAGTAGCTTGAAATGTCCTTCACTCCAGCTTGAAGCTTGAACAGATGTCTTTAATGGCCATTGCCATTCCCCCAGCCCTTTCTTTTAAGGAACTGGAAAAGAAACAGATCTGCCACAGGGAAAACCATTTCATGAGAAATGGAGAAAACCTATGGAAGTGGCATTACAGAGTACCACCAGATATTAGAAGCACACAAAATTAAATACATACAGGTTAATTCTATGAGGTCTTCTCCAGGAATTAATCCCATCACCTCGGTAGAGCCTCCAGTACAATGACCTTCTGGCGGTGAGTTACATTAATCCCAGATACTAATCCCATAAAACCCAGTACATATTCAATATAAGTACAATAAATCCATGACAATTAAAATACCACTTGACAAAGTAAGGCGTATTACAATAGTTTGCCTGTCATTCTCTCAACAGGGGTCTATTGGCGCCCGTCTTACGGCGCCCGTCTACTTGCCAGATGGTAAACTGCCACAGCAAACAAATGACAAAATGAAACACATAGGCAACAATTAAATCCTGCCCTGGGGAACTAGGGAAGTCTGAACAGGCAAACACCTGAACAGGCCAGCTTGTAGAAACATAATACCAGGGAATCGAACCCCGCCCTATAAACCCCAGAATAAAGGTTCCCAGACCATTGTGAGAAGTATGTACAAATATACATTTCTTTTAAAATAGAATACATGGTCTGTAATGGACCTGTCAACCTTGTGTAGTCAACAGCATGAACCCCAGCCAAAACCTGGCTGTATCCTGATTAAAATCAGAGTGAGTGTACCATGGTCCATGAGCCTTAGTACAGACTAAAATACAGGTATTATGCCAGTCACAATGCTGACACTACCACACAATCTGCTCTCCAATGCCCTATAACCATGCACCAGCTTAGACAGCTTGCTGAGATGGGTCCATCAGAGACTGAAGAACCTTGTATTGCACTGCTGCCTTCTGCACTAGCTTGGTCAAAGCATCAGCAGGATTGTCAACCCCAGGGATATGCTCAATATTGGCCAAGGAGGACAACTCCTTAAGAAGGAGATAATCCAAGTCCCTACTTCTGGCCATCTGCCTGTGCACAAACTGCACCATCCCCATGGAGTCTGTTTTTAGAAGAGTGGTAACCTGAAGTGGCCAAGGAGTGTTAGAAGTCATCTGATGAAGCAACTCCTTCAGATAAAGGCTTGTGTGAATGCCTTCACAAATAGCCCTGCATTCTGCCACATCACTGCTGACAGCCACCCGTTTGTGCAGGCGACTAAACCAGCTCACCAAACTCCCCAGGCCTTCCTGTCTGAGCACAAAGAGCCCTGCAGCCCTGCCCCTGACCTTGGAGACCTGCCTGCTGTCCATTGAGCTATCCACATACAGCTCCATGCAAATGGGTTGTGATAAATCCACTGCAGACAACAGAATGCCAGATGAAGCCCTGACCTGATCAGCCACCTTGGCAGACCCTAGCTCCACCAGCATGTCATCAGGCAACCTGGCTATGACCATAAGGTCTGGCCTGGAAATGCCTGCCACCCAAGCAACCATGCCCCTCACCATGGGACACAGTGCCTGTGTGATGGTTGGAGGAAGCTTGCTAATGAGGGTCTCTTGATAGTCATTGCCCCCCACCAGCAGCATACGCCACTCCCCTCCCTTCTTCACCAGTGTGGCCTCCATGCCCACAAACAGCAGAGGCTCATTCTCCACCTGCCATTGCTCCCTACCCAGAGGAAACTTGGACTTAATGATGGAGATCAGCTCCTTAAGCCACGACGTGGGAGCTATCAGATGTAGGTCATCCCCGTGCAGCGAAGCATACACTGGCAGGCCTTCCCATTGCCCCAGAAACAGACAGGGGTCTACAGGAGAGACCTTCAAGTTGCAATGCTCCTTCAGGAAACGGTTGAGAGTCTCCCTCCAGATTATTGGACTTGACCTCAGGCCCTCCAGGCCCTTGAGGATTTTAAGGAACTCCGTGTGGATGTCCCTTTTCCATACAGCAGGCACCCTAACATAGAAAGGCGTCTTGCCCTCCCACTTTTCCTGTGCCACATCTGCATCACCCTCCAGAAATGCCCTCTTGAAGTCTATCACCACTGAGCCATAGTCCAAGCCCTTGTTGAGAAGGCCTAGAAAGACACACAGCAGCAGCCTCCAAGTATCATGCAGCATGCCAGGGGTATACAACTCCTCAGCAGTGCACTCACCAGTACCCTTGAACTCATTCAGCACTGGCCTGACATGTGGTACCTTGACCCCGTCCACCTCCTTCATCTTGATGACAAACTTGAGCTTGAGTAGACGTCGTGCAGGAGGCAGGTCATTGACAGGTTCCACGCATTTCTTGGAGATCCAGTCCTCCCCAGATTTAATCAGACCCAGTGTGACCTGGGGACACATAATGGGAGAGGACATGAGCTTCACCAGGCCTTGGTAGTTGATAGGGCTGTGTCCAGCAAGTGAGTGAGGACCAATGCCCAAACTGCTTGGATGACTAGCAGCTGGCAGTATGAGGTCATCAACCAAGGGCTCCTGCCCCTGGCACACTTGCACACGCTTAACCGTCCTGGTTACTGCACGTGATAGGTGAGTGGTCCTGAAATTAATCAGTGGGACCTGACCAGCCCCTTCCTTAGTCAGGAGAGAGGACGTGATCACTACCCCATCCTGGCATAGGAAATTCTGCCCCAGAAGAGCAGGTCCTTGATAGCCCTCCAAGACACAAAAAGCAGTGTCCTGTCCAAGGATAGGAATGAATACCTCACCCAGTACCTTCACGTGTACCCCGCCACTGAAGTCAGACACAAACTGATAGCTGGGTTCAGACATGCTGTACCCTGCTGCAGCCCTGGTCCCAATAATGGAGACCTGAGAATTAGTGTCTACCTCTAAGGCAGTGTCCAGCCCCAGATTGCCATGCCACCTGAGCTTGGCTACCTTGGGCTGCTTCTTGGCCCTTTGTAGAGCCCCAATCAATCCAGCCAAACTTGTCCCCCTGGGCTTGGTTAGTGCCTTGGGCTTGACAGTTGACTCCCCAGCTGTTGACCTTGCAGCCTGTTCAACAAGTACCTCTGCAACCTGGCCAGGGCTGACAGATTCCCCTGCAACAGATGTGGTCGTTGCGTCAGTGATGTCACCTGGGACCTGAAAATCCTGCAGATCCTGTGAGCCTTGTGCCTGACTGCCCTCATTCATCAGGTTAGGCTTGACATATGACCAACTCAGCCGGTGTACATGCTTTGGTTCGTCCTCCATGCTGACCAAGCATGCGTGGCTAGCTTCATCAACCTGGGTAACCACCCCAGGACTCCAGCTACCACGTTTGCCATAAAGGCTAGGTTCCTTCCAAGCTAGGACCTTCTGACCCACTTGTGGCTCCAGCATCTTCCAACCCCGGTCCTTCTCCCTCAGCTTGGCAAAGGTGACATGTGCAGCATGTTTCCAGCCCTCCAGCACATGTGGTGGGCACAGGCCATGATATAGACCCATTGGGCTGACAGCAACTCCATCATAGTAGAAGTTAACCCTGCTGTTCAGCTGCTGCTCCACGTTCCTCAGCCATGCACTCCTGACAAGTGCAGGTGCAGACAAGGGTACCCAGTCTTCAGAGATGATCAATTTCTTGACCTCCTGGATTGCCCTCTCGATAGCACCCTGCTGCCCATGAGCCTCCCTAGGTGTAACCAGCAACTCAGGAAGGGTAGGATCACCCTTGAGATGCTGAAACTGCATGTCCACCTGGATCCTTGTGGTAGGAAACTTGGCTCTTACATTCTGCAGGGCAGCCAGCAAGTACCTGTTCTTCATAGAAGGTAAATGCTCAGCACCTTGTATTTCGTGTACCTGTCCACGCACACCAACAGTTGCATGCCCCTGATGTGTTGGATATCACACTGCAGATCACCAATGCTCTGAGGTAGAGCTTTGGCATGTGATTTCCTGGGCTTGTTGGAGGACAACTGGCACTTACACCGTGAGGCAGCTTGCTGACACGCCTTAAGAAGGGGTGCCCTGCCCATACGGAAGGCAAAGTTGTTTGACAGAGAAGTGGCATGCCCAAACATGTTGTGGATTCGGGCACCCAACTCCTGGTACACAGAGGAAGCAGTCCCTGGCACAGTCAGGACTGTGCTGTCAGGTTGTCCAGCATCACCATGCTGACTTCCATCCTGTTCTGACTCAGAGCCTGAGTCACCCTGCTCATGCCCAACACCTGGACCGCCAGCAGGGACCACATGCATACCACCAGAGGCCTTCACACCCCTCTGTGGTTGTACATTGGTTTCTCTCAAAATGAGAGGTCCACCCTCGTGCCCAGCACGAGGATGCATAGGGTCAGACATACTTACAGCTGCATCAGCTGTCAAGGACGTCTTCATAGGAACCTGTACCTCTCCAGGTGACCTGGGGCCACACTGAACCTGGAGATCACCCTCTTGTTGCCCAGATATAAAATCTGCATTGGAGCACCTGGCCTCCCCCTTGGGTGAATTAAGGTGTGTAGGGGTTGCCTCAGACAGTCACTGCTCCTTGTTGTCTTCTTGCTGACTGCCCTTTGAAGGCTGGCCTGCCTGGGACTTGTTGTTGTTCTTCTTGTTGTTGTTGTTATTCTTGTTGCTGCCCTGGCCCTGGGACTTCTTGAAGCTGGGACACTCCTTCTTGATGTGCCCCCACCCCTTGCACAGGTAGCATTGTATCTTGGACTTGCCCTGGCCACTGCCCCCATTGTCAGACGCGTTGCCCTGCTTGGGCTGACCACCCACCCGCCTGAACACCGACTTGGAGTGTGACCTCCTGTCAGAATCAGGTGAATGATCTCCCTTGCGCTTGTGATGGTTGCCCCTACGCCCTCCTTGGCTTCGGTCAGCCTCAGACGTCTTGGAGCCACCCTGGGTACGCCCGCCTGCCTGGGTAGCCTTCACTGCTGGCACTCCACCCTCAAACAGCTCCTCTGCCTCGAGAGCTTGTTTAATGATGACCTTGTAGGCCTTCAGGGTAGAGTGTGGGGCACACATGACTTTTAAGGAGCCACGTGTCGCCTTATCCAGCCCAGAAACCTTGAGCCAGTTGGTTAGGGCTATGTTATCAGCGACATTAAAGCCGTGAGCCCTGCCCTCCTCAACCATCTTACAATAGTTGAGAAAGTTCTGGATCAGGTCCCCCTTGACCTCCCACCCTTGGTACTTGTCCTGCCAATGGATGCCGACCTTCTTTCGTTGGTCCTCCAGCAGCTCCTTCAGCTCAGCCACGTACAGTGCCCAGGCCTTATTGGCCTTTTTGCACTCCCTGGTTAGGTCCTTAATCTGGTCAGTACACTTGCCAAAAGTGCTACTGCCTATCCAGATTTGATAGTAATTTGTACCACCGTACAAGCTAGGGAACCCTTCCAATCCCTCCACAAACTCTTCAGCCTGCTTAGGCTTGGAGTCTGAGGTTACAGGCTGCAACTGATTGACAATTAAAAGACCCTGTGTGGTAAGATCAAAGCCATGAATAGCTTGTGCATTATTATTATTGTGAGGAAGGTTGGTAATCTCTCCGGTAAGCCCCACGTCATCTACGTGAGCGGTTCCACTACCAGCACCCCCATTATTATTCCCACTGGCTGGACCCTTGCTACGGCGTCCCTCAGCCATCCTGCACTACCAGCTATTCAAAGAACACCTTAACAAAGCAGCAGAAAATATGTACAAAATTTTTGTGTCGCCACTGCCGCCTGCGCCGGTGTCGCTGCCGCCCCCGCGAATTGCCGCCGAAATTCGACAAAAAAAATGTCGACAAGTACTGCAGAAGAAAATTAGGCCGACTAGTAGTCAAGGCCCCTGAAGTCGCAGTACGTGTATACGAACTCACGATCCTCCATATCCAGCTCCGGACCTGCACCGGTATGAATTAAAACCGGCGTGCTCCCCGCCGCGTAAGTTGCGACGCGCCGACGCGCGACGAGGCGCAGAGGATGTGTAAAGATCGTCAATAATTCCCACCCCGCGGGAATCCACTCTCGCACAGAGGCGAGAAATGCCACCAGGTTAATTAAAACCTGGCGCTCACGACTGCGTACGCCGCGAGTGAGCAGCGATACAGCGCGAGATCCTGAAACAAATTTGTTGACACCGCCGGCGCGCCCCCCGTGCGAAGCGATGCCCAGTTTTGCAGGTTTCTCTGGTAACCGGTGAGTGAAGAGAGGACGTTGTCCAACTCCTCAATGGCAGTCGTGACTTCGGTCACCGACCGCAAACCTCCCCGCACCTGGACCGTAAATGTCGATAAAATGTTTCGAATCTGGTCCAACATGCGCGAGCCGGCACCAGTGCTGGCAAATCGGGGTCCTCGGGGTTATCCCCGAGCAATGCGTGAGCTGCACGCTGCTGACGATGAAGCTCGTCGAGCGAAACTGTAACTTCGTCGAGCAATTGTTGCCACGACGGCACAGTTGGTCTTGACGAAGAACCAGCCGGCGGAGCGGCTATTTCCTCATCGTCCGGAATCCGAAATTCTTCCGAATTTGGCATCTTTTTGACAGAGCGTGTAATACGAGTTGTAATACGAGTTGTGAGGGTAAGAATGCCACGAATTCCGCCATGGTTCTTGCAGGAAGTTGCCTTTATTAATAATCAGGAAACACAGACGTAAGTCACGTCACTTCCAAGACTGCACGCAGCACAGACGACAGGGTCGCAGTGCCAAGAGAACGTGCACGCAAGAACTAGCGTCCCGGTGTGACCAAGTCACTCATATAGCTTGCTAGGGACGCGTCCAAGTATTCAGCTGCACTGTCACAGCTGAACTGTCAATCAATTGATTACACAGACTCTGGCACGCCTTTGGCGCGCAGATCTATCAATTGTCCATACGGCTAGTCCTGTGGACCTATCCGTACACTAGTCAGCATCAATTGTCTCATAGGTCCTGGCGCGCTACAGTGCGCCTACCTATCAATTGACCATCAAGTCCTGTACAAGTCCTGTCAACGTCCTGCGGACTATCAAAGTGACACTTGTACATCCTGTGTCCGTACGCGCCCACAGTGGCGCGCCGGGTACTGTCGGCACAGCCTAGGAAACGTCATAACTTTTACGTTCCTTAACCAAATGAGGCGTTCAAGGTGCCGTTGGAAAGAGCGTAACAATCTCTATCCATCTAACGTAAATCCTTTACGTTAACTGCCGGAGCCGCTCGCATCACTTGCGACGACCCGGTCAGAAAGGGGCCGGGCCCTGGCCGCCCTCAAAAAGGGGGCCAGGTCGATCGCCGCCTGAAGCTCCTCGCGGGCCCCCGCAGGGAGGCGCCAGCGGCGCCCAGGCAGGGAGGCATTCATGGCTGCTAGCAGCCGGTACGTCTCAGACCACACCGAAAGCATGGGGCGGCACAGCAGATGCATCCACACCCACTTCCCAAGCACAGAACTAAGTTCGCGGTAGTATGTAAACCCGCGATCTAAGATTCTATGAGTAGCGGCGATAACTGCCACCACACGCTCAGGAACAGGCACCACGTCACCATCCCTTTGGTGAATGACCCCCACCGCCTGCACACCAGTCTGCTCTGCTGTCGCCCGTACCACCTTGTCAGACTTCTGCACCAGCCCAACAGCGGCGTAGGCAGCCTGAACACGATCTAAGCTGCTGATTCACCCCATCCACCGACGCACAGTGGGTGAAATGGAGGTCATCGATCGTCACAGCATGCATACCTTCCAGATCCTGCCGAGATTCGAAGCACGGCGAGGGCGCCAAGGGCGCAGCAGGGTCCTCCTCCAGCCTCAGCCGGACGGTCTCCCCCGCCTCGTTGGCCTCCGCCACCAGGATCAGCGCGGACATGTTGATGCTCAGCCCACGACTAGCCTCCAACGGCGGCTTGGGGCCACAGCGGTACAACACAGACTGATGCACACACTGGGCCACCGCGACGGCCAGCTTGTTGCCCATTGGCCAGCACAACATCCACGGCCACACCTTCCGACGAGCCCCACTCAGGCCCACCAGATCCGACCACACCGGCATCCACGCACAGTACCGCCGCATCCAAACTGGCAGGCGGAGTCTGTTGTAGTACGAATCCAAATCTGATACGCCCCCAAAAACATCCTCCCCAGCGCGCGTGGGCAAATCGCAAATCACGCCAAGGTGTGGTAAAAAAGCGGGCATAGGATCTGGTAGTGGCATGTTGCCACGCCGGTTGTCCACAATCAGCCGTATACGGCCGTCGGGCTTTCCGACCCCAAAAGTACCGTTCACCATAGGCGGCTCCTCCTCAAAAAATCCACCCAAAATCCCCCTCTCCACACACACCGTGCAAACCCGCGCGAACTCCTCCATGCTACACCCCCGCGAGATCCGCATCGACTTCTGCAAGATCCGGTCTGCTGGGCTCAGCGTCCGTACCATCCTACTCTCATCATTCAAAATTGCTCCCCAAGAGGGGGGTAGTAAGTTCAGCACATCCACTTGGCCACCTTCCCCCGGACCAGGCAAAGCCAAGCGTGCGGCCACTAACGGTTCGTAAGGGGCTCCTTCAGCATATTCACCCCCATCCACTACAGATCCTGCCATTGCCGCTACGGAACCACCGTTCCGGCGGACAAAGGACCTGCAAGCATCATCGATCCCATCTAGGGCCGCCTGCTGCAGAGGCCCGGGCACACGGGCTGAATCTACAGCAGGCGGGTCTCGCCCCCCCCCCCCATCCAGTTTAACGCCCTAACCGTCTGACAGGCTAGTGTGCGAGCATTAAAAGCCCGACTCATCCTATCGCGCCTACGGCCTGAGCGTACCTGCTGCCACCAGTCACGAGGTGGCAGGGGTGCTGGAAGAGGTAGTGGAAGAAGGCACCGCTCCCTCACTTGTTGTTGTTGGACGGGCCGCCCTGCCCCTTCTTGCCGGGACCCTGCTCCAGCTTGTGCTGCAGCTTCCCCATGCTCATCGCCGCCCGCACCGCTGGAGACGCCAGCATTGCTCCACCCTCCTGGAATGGCAGCATTGCCGACGGCGTCCCCTTCCACCCCGTCGACCCCACATCCACCAGCTGGCATGCCGTGATCAGCTTTGCCAGGTACTCGGCTGCTGCCAGCTCCAGAATTACTTCGGAGCGTGGCGTGGCCCAGTAGCCAAATTCTGTCACCATCGTGTCCAGAATTCCTGCCATCTGCAGGAGCAGCATCCGCCTCTCCCCGCTGGCTGAGCTGCCGTGCATCGTCAGCATTAACGATGCACGGATGGACTTCCCCCCACGCTCTCCGCGTAGTCCAGCATTCCCGGCAGCACCGCCTCCAGCATGTTGCTCACCAGCACCGGCACTGCATGCCCACTCAGCGCCACCCCCTTCGTGCGCGCCAGCCTGCCAGCAGTCGTCGCTGCGGCTGGGCTTGCAGCTGCTGGAGTCTTTGCCTGGTCCAGCAGCTTCGACATGGCCGATATCAGGTCGCCAATATCTCCGCCAGTGCGGGCGTTGCCCGGCCGGGATGGAAGCCCTCCAGCTGGCGTTGCATAGCCCGTCTCGGTCCCCAGCAGCCGACCTAGGTTTCGGTCCAGGTCCGCCACAGCCTGGTCGATCGCCCCAGGAGCGCCATCGTCCTCCTCAGCGCCCGCTCCACCATGCCCCGCCCCTCCGCTTCCACCTGCCGAAGGGGGAACACCCCCCGTTCCCACCGCACCTGCTGACACTGGTGGGTCCGGCTCCGCAATAGCCTCCCCCAGTTGCGCTGCTAGCACATCGGCCAGGGCCTCCTCCCCATCCCAGTCGCTGACAAACCCCCTTTCCTCCAGTACGTCCATGACGTTCTTGGCACGCCCCGGAGTGAGCTTCTGGATCCGCTCTAGCCAGTTCCCCTCCCCTATAGGATCTTCTGGACCGCAGTGGCGGCCTCCTTTGGGGTGCATCCCTCCTTGGCTGCCTGCTTGAGTTTCGCTAGGAAATTCCGGTCTGGGGCTGTCACTGTGGTCATGGTGGGTTATACTGCTTGATGTGTTATCTTGCGTTTTGTTTTTTGTGATGTGGTCACGTGAGGTTCTCAGGCAAAAGAAACAACCTGCTTCCCTAGAATGGAAGCCCTTCCTTTATAGCAACCACCTCTCCAGCCAACCCCTACCTGGGTGGCTGGGGTACGGGTGCCAGCACAAAAAATATTTTTTCTAAAATTATTTTTTCTTTTGGTGCTATACGGCGTTGCATTCTCCGCTCAGCAGGTTAGTCATAGATAAAATGAGCATAGCTCACCAAATGCAAAGATACACGCAAACTAGCGTACCAGCGGCAAGCATGTGTGCAAATATAAACGGCTGTTCGCCTGCCCCTCTGCCTGCACTTCATCCTGCCTGTCAGTATGTCTGCCGACACAGGATGCAGGAGGGAGGCCGCCTTCCACAGGCTAATCCCACCAAGGAAATGAAATAAAGCGCATAAAAGCAAAGCAACCAACAGCAAGAGGCAAAAGGTTACATAGATGAATGCCACATGCAAGACGTATGGACAACATGACACTCAAGGCGCCATAATACCCTGAGCATCCATAACATTGACGCAGTCAGGTGCGGCAATTTATCAATGCAGGTGTTTGCGGCCGTCGAATCCACGGCAGCGGTGCCAGACGGAAGGACAGCACACATCCTAGGTCCCGCAAAGAATTTCTTCAGCGGCCACCGACAGCACCGGAAAATAAAATTCCAGCAAGAAACGCAACAAATAATAACAAACCCTGACTAGACCTCCATTTTCAACCACCCTATCACCCTAAACCAGAACTGCGGCTCACCAGATGCTCCGGAGGTCAAGCAGTATCCAGTTTTCACTTACGCACGTTTCCGCAGTATTCTCACGGCATTCCCACCGGCAGCTACCTCGGTCCGCCCCAAAAATGCTGTACGATGGAGCCCATGGATGTATCCCGCATTCGACGCCTTTTTGAAGTGATCGCGTCACGTAGGCAGCTGTAGGCACACGATTCACACGATTCCGGATAGCCCAGTTTTTCATTCTTTGATCATCGCAATCGGTCGCTATATGCATGACTCCAACCTCAGCGTGGAGCGATGCAGACTGAGAAATGTAGCAATTATACACATAAGCACGAGATTTTTTCACAGATTTCTTTCTGAAACGATTGTTTTCGCAGCAAGAATGGGAAATGCCGTCTCCATAGCTCCACGAGCTGACGACCTCGCCATCATACTAATGAAGTGAGTTGCATGTACTAATTACTCGCGTCGTTAGTGCTTTCGGATCGGATTTGGTCGGGTACGAATTGTCACTTATCAGTATCCGACCAGATTTCTCGGGTAAACCGTACTAATGAACCGAAAATTGTCACTAATTGAGGTGCCGAAATCACTAAGGAAGTGAGCTGACCCTGTAAAGACCAAATGGTGGTGGCACGGAGTACAAAATTAATGGTGGTGGCACGCCGCCATTGTTGTTGTTGTTGTTGTGTCCCACGCCGCACACAGGTGGAGTACAATTTGGTGGTGGCACGGTGTGCCGGTGCAACGGTGCAACGGTGCAACGGTGCAACGGTGCAACGGTGCAACGGCCAGTGATTGGCCCGTTGCTGATTTTCTGATATGCAGCCTAGTAAAAATTGGCCGCAAATCTTGTGCCCACGTGCGACCGGACGAATTTGCGGCCAATTTTTATTAGGCTGCATGTCAGCAAATCAGCAACGGGCCAATCACTGGCCGTTGCACCGTTGCACCGTTGCACCGTTGCACCGTTGCACCGTTGCACCGTTGCACCGTTGCACCGGCACACCGTGCCACCACCAAATTGTACTCCACCGGTGTGCGGCGTGGGACACAACAACAACAACAACAATGGCGGCGTGCCACCACCATTAATTTTATACTCCGTGCCACCACCATTTGGTCTTCACATGTAGGGGATATCGGAAAGCACCAGCGCTGTGTGTTTTGTTTACTCATGTCGTGTGCTCAACCAGCCATCCTTTATTTCCCTATGATGCATGTTTGCGGAATTCTGGCAACCTGCCATGTGGCACATGGCCAAACTCCTCAATGTCAGGGGTGCGAGGGGTTGTTTGTCAAGAGGATAGACACACGCACATGCTCAACAACTCTTGCTCCAATGCCACTGCCACTCACCCAGAAACTCGGGCACAACCACGCACGATCGCTAAGCTGCTAGCCAGAATCGCAGTCCTCGCCAAAGTGAGGGATGGGGCACCAGCTAGTTTGGCAGTCTGGTGGCTGAGGACGAGCAGGAGTTGAATGACATTTCTGAAGCAAGTAGTCACGGATGGCTTGGAGAAACATGGTGAAGCATGCAAGGGCGTGCATCTCATGCTGACAAGGGCCAGAGCAAGAGCATGAGCACAAGGCACGTGCCTGTGAAGAGGCCATTGGCCTTGCACTATCTGTTGAAGACAACTGCGGTATGGTGGCCAAGCGGCTCACCGGGGTTGTGCAGTGGCTTCTTCATGCTAGGTATGATGGCGGCCAAGTGCAGTCCTTTGGTGGCACATTTCAAGCCGGCAACCTCGAGGTAGCAACTGAGTAGTGTATGAGCTGTCTGGCTATGCACCACAGCGCTGGCTGAGGAGATCTAGTCCAACTTGGAAGCTGCATCGCCAGCAACGTGAACCCCTATAACAGAGACAGGGACATGGGGACATCCATGGTGATGCAGAGGACCATGTGTGGCAACCTTAGTCAGGCGGGCCGGTTGCCAAGGGATGTGCTGCTACCGAATCAAGGCGCACAAAACACATCGCAGCCATGCCGACCGCCAAGATGCCTGGCATGATTAGATTATTACATTGCCAAGCTGAGTTTGCGACTACCGTGCATGCTGTGGGTTTGAACTGATCATGCTAGCGAACGTGACAGCTGGCAGTTCTTATGTCTAACAAGCCCCTACTTGAAAATTGCCTGAGCATGGCCACATGCACATATATACAGCCATGTCTAGCCACTGTTCATATTCATATATCTTTGTCTATGTGTCACAAAAGTTGTGTTATATTATCTGTGCAAGGTCTGAACAGTTAGCAACACAGTAGTTAGGAAATGAGAAATGAACGACGTGGTATATTGCTCGAGAACACGGAGTGCTGAGAGCAATGAATTGCTTGGTTCATTAGAAAATAGGTTTACCCTTTATCAACGTTCCTCTCACTGGCTGCGCCGCCAGTGACCGTTGGGTGCAGACCGTTGGCCCGAGGCCGCACGATGACAGGTAGCAGTCTAGTCACTGCATCGTGTGATCACAGATCAATGCACGCTGCAGTACGGTCCCTATCTAGGATACTCTAGTACCGTCCAATGACAGGACACTACGTATACTGGGTACTGACATCTGTCACGTACCCCAGTACCCAAAGTACCTATCTAGGGAAACGTATGCGACTCGACTAGCATTCCTATCTGCATAGCCCACGTGGTATTTATATTCACATACCAACGTAGGTTTACAAGGCTTATTCATACGTTGTATTCACAATGCCTTTGAGACTTAGTCTACAGCAAAGCATGGAGACTAACTCCAGTATTGTTTTATTATTTATTTCTTAATGCAGGTCTGCACCCCCAACATTATTGTTATTGTTTTTAAGTTGATTAGGGGTACAAAAGAGACATGGCTGGTTGAGCCAGGTTGGTTACAGCTGGCTGTTCTGGCCAGGTGTTATATTGCACATTAAATAAGGTGTACACAGCTGGCTGGTTTGGCCAGTTATTGAAGCACACATTAAGTAAGTGGATACAAAGCTTGTGTCCTCAAGCTGCAAATGGATACAAATCTGACCTAGCCAGCACTCACACCCCACAACGAATGTGTTGAATTTTATGGCGCCCAGCAGCTATCGCTGTGGTAAGGGGGTGTGGTGGTTGTGTACTGTGCTATGGCCAGTCATTTATTCAAACACTGACTCTGATATCATAGGGGTTCATGTTCTGAAAGAGGAGCTGGTACTGTTGGCCAGCAGCATCCCGCAGCTTCGTGAGAGCGTCTGCTGGGTTGTCCTCATCATCCACATGAGTCCAGCTGGAAAAATAGGTGGCCTCCTGTTTGAGGATCACCCAATCCAAGTCAGTGTGGACAGCAGCAGAAACAGATTTCTTGGTTAGAAAACTGATCACAGAGAAGCTGTCAGTGTAGAGATGTGAGATGACATTGCATGTGCTGCCTGCCTGGGTTTGTAGCCAGGTGAGCATGTGCTGCAGGGAACGAGCATGCAATGCAGCAGACACCACAGCACGACATTCAGCTGAGTTGCTGCTGCCAGGTTTTCTGCGGTGTAGCCTGCTGTACCAGGAAGTGAGGGACATGTAATCTGACCTGTTGGTGAGAAAAAACAGCCCTGATTCCCGTGCCCCCATCTGATTGATTGTTCTGCTCTCCATGGAGCTGTCCATGACACATTGGATGTGGATGTCTTCCATCAGATTCAGGCCATGGAGGATGAGGGGGGGCAGTCATTGACCAACTTCCTGATGTGACTGCATTTTATCTTGACTAGAACATCATGGGTGACCCTGCTGATGACAGCTAAGGGAGCCCCACAGATGGCTGACCACCACCCCAGTTTGCCCTGAACAGTGGCACACATGTGTAAGGGGAGGTAGTTGTCTGCAGCAGATCTAGACAATCTTGGATATATTCTGCAGGAGGAGAGAGAGAGCAGACCCACTGATCTGGCTGCCTGTGCAGCTGCAACATGATGCCACAGAACTGGATGGGGGTTGTGCTCAATTCCACCTGTTTGCCAATCTCATATGATTCCTGGACCTGCTGAATAAATGTTTCCACCTCAGCTCTAGGCCCACAAATGAGTTGGTCATCTCCATGCCACACAAAGAGCAGCAGTCCAGAGGGGGTGGGTACAACAAAAAAGCATGGGTCCAGGTCATCATACGTGGCCTTGAGCTTTTTGAATACTTCCTCTGCTGAGTCTCTGAAAATTTTTGGGGCACTGACAAGCCCTTCCACCCCAATGTTGATGATAAGGTGGGGCTCATCAATGTAAGGTTTCCACACAGCTGGGGTGTCTACCACGTACACCTTCCCTTTCCACACAGATTCAGCCTTTTCTGGGTCCCCCCTGAGGAAGGCCCTTTTAATATCAGTGGCTTTGCAGACATAGTCTTGGCCTGCATTGAGGTTGTGGAGGAATAGGGAGAGCATGATCCTGAGTGAGGTTTGTTGCAGCCCAGGTGTGTAGGTTTCCCCTTTTGGCAGTGTGGATGTCCCCTTTAATTCTGTGACACATGGTCTGGCATGGAAGATTGGGGAGCCCACTTTTTGGGTTTTTGTTTGAGAACAAATTTTAATCTGAGCTTTTTGGCTCCCTCTGGCACGTCCCATGAAGGGGTGACAGGAGGTTTGTATTGAGGGTTTTTGGGGTTGGGCAGGACCCATTCCTGCCTGGCTTGGTGGACAATGGCCATCAGCCACTTGGTAAACCCTTTTTGTGTTTTGCATTCTTGTATGACGTGGGAGATTTGGTGGGGTGAGTGCATGGCTATGTCCCACTTACCCAGCCCAAAGGCTGAGGGATGGAGGAACTGGCTGTGCACTAACTTGTCCAGATCAGGGATCTCCCCTGGTGCATACTGAGTGTTGACTGCCTTGATGACAGCATCCATACCAGGGACAATACTGGAGAGAGGGATTTTAAAGTGGTCCAGAGGAACTGCACCCACCCCTGTGACACTGAGCTCATTAGCTGAGATAAGCACCCCAGGATAGGATACAAAAGGTTCCCCCAACAAGGTGTTACCAGAGTACCCCTCCACCACCTGGAAGGGTGTCTGAATACCAAGTATAGGGAGCATCACCTGTCCCACTACATCCAGTGAGCTTTGGCCTGAGAAATCCTGCACCCGTGCCCAAAATGAAGGTGCAATCTCAAGACCAGGGATGGCTTGTGCACTGATCACACTGACCTGTGCCTGAGTGTCTATTGCCAGGGTCCAGGGGTCCTGACTAGTGCACACAGCTGAGACTTTTGCCAACCCTTCGGCCACAGCAGCTTGTTGCTTATGTGACCTGTGTAATGCTTGCAAGGCGACTGCCAATCTTGACCTCAGAGCGGGAGGGTTGGCAGACAATTTGGTGCCTTGGGGCTGAGCTAATGCTTCCAACCCAGCTACCTCGTGCCTGGTTAAGCGATCCCCAGGTTGTGAAGTGGGCCTGGCTTCACTGAGGGTGGAAGGGTTCACAGAGGGTGCTGTGGTGCTGTCAACAGCAGTAATTGGTGGCTCAGGGCTACTGCTGGGCATGCTGGAGTTGCCAGATAGAAGTAGTGAGTCCATGCTTAAAGACTCTTCCCCAGGCACGTCTGCCATGGGAGAATAATACTTCTTAATTCTATGACAGCTCACCCTGTGACGCTTCCCATTGATATTGTGCTTGACCTCCACGGTCTTGCTGTTTTTGGTAAATCCACGGATGGTAACTGGACCTAGCCAAGTTCCAACCTTACCAAAGCTGTTTTCCTTGTAATAGAGAACTTGATCACCTTTTTGGAATACTGGCCTGGGATGGGTTTTATCTTTTTCTGCCAGTTTTGCTGAGGTTTGTGCACGTGCAGTGTTGTACAGTGCTATCACCTCTGGGGGATATACACCTGCCTGCAGGCCTGCTGGGATTACTTCACCCCACTTGGCATGCAAGACAGGTCTCATGTTTAGGGTTGTGCACATTTCATGACACCAGAGTGCCCTGTCACAATAGACCCCTGAAGTAGCATCCTTGGAAGGATTTTTGGCTAGTAGGGTTTTGACAGATCTGATGGTTCTTTCAATGACCCCCTGACCCTCATGATCTTCCAGCCCAGCAATCTCTATTGCTTCACACCCTTCCAGGTCAGTCAGACAGAAAATTGTTGATCAAGCAAAATTCTGTCAACTGGGTAGAATCTGGGTAAAGCAATCATGAGTGCAACACGTAGCTGCCCTGCAGACATGCCAGGTAGGGGTTCCATTACTGTGAACCTGGACCATGAGTCTTTTAGGATCAGGTAGGGTTGGACATCTTTGTTGATGTGCATCACATCCCCCACTATCATGCCCCTAGTGGTGGAAGGAGTTGCAGTATGCCATTTTTGAGGTTTGGGGCTATTGAACTGACATTCTTGACAGTGTTGTCTAGCCAGTTTTACTGCATTCCTGAGTTGTTTTCCCATGCTACTACCCCCCAGCCGTCTGGCCAGTTCCTCAGCCAGTGTTTCATGACCCATGGCTAGGTGCAGCTGATGAGCAAGCTCCTTGATATCTATGGAGTTGTCAACAGTAGGGGTTAGTGCTTTTATGTAAGGTTCCAGTACAGGGTGTTGGGAGGACAGTAAGGTTGCTGCCTCAAAATCAATTATGCCCTGGCTGCCATCCCCAATGGTAATGAGATCATCATCCTCAGAGTAAGCAAGGTGAGAGAACTCACATTTGTTTGGGTAGCGAGGCCTGTTGCACCGGCTGCCTGGAGCTGGCCAGGTTGTGCCTCGTGTAGTGGCAGCCTGGGCAGAGATCCACATTGTTGCCCAGTGTAGGGTTGTGGTTGCACTGGTTGCGGCTGTGCCCCGTCTGGAAGCACCTCAGGCACCTGACCCTTCCAGGGTTGCCAGGTTGCCTATTGTTGTTGTTGTTGTTGCCCTGTTGGGGCCGGTTGTTGTTGTTGTTATTGTTAATTAATCGCAGCTTTTCTTGTTTGTTCATTGTATTGATTGAGAGGACAGTATCTTTGCTGCCTCAAAACCCACCATGGTTTGGTAACATTTTCGTTTGTTTGCTTGTAATGAGAGGACAGTAGCCGTGCTGCCTCAACACCAACCATGGTTTGGTAACAGTTTCGTTTGTTTGTTTGCAGTGAGAGGACAGCATCTGTGCTGCCTCAACACCAACCATGGTTTGGTAACAGTTTCGTTTGTTTGCTTGCAGTGAGAGGACAGCATCTGTGCTGCCTCAACACCAACCATGGTTTGGTAACAGTTTTGTTTGTTTGTTTGTTTTCTGTTAGTGTTTCTTGTTATTGCCTCCCGGTGCTGCTTGAGCGTTAGCACCAGCCATGTCTTTACCCGCAAGTACATGCGTTTGGTAATGGCTTCTGCCACTACTGCATGCGTTATTGATTATGTGCGGCGGCTGGGCAAGCTCCATGTCTAGGGAGTTGACAGCAGTGGGTTTGATTAAGGGCCCTCAGCCCTGACATAGAGAGGATCAACAGTCTCCCTAGAGGGTAGAGGCTGTGCTGCCAAGAAAGCAACAATACCCTTACACTCATCCCAAATAAAATGGGGAGATCTGCGTTCAAAAGACATGACATTCATTCAGATAAGTCACGTTGGGGTGGACGGAGATACTTGTCTCGTTTGCATATGCCGTCCAGCCCAGGCCGCCCACCGCCGGCGATGGGGATAGGCCAGGAGTGCTTTTATCACATAACAGCTGGAGCGTTTCTATGCTCCTCATGCTGCAGCGATAGCTTTCTGTTTGGTTATGATATGTTGAAAAGATAGCCACCGCTCTTGAGCATTATATCAGAGCATGCATGAGGAAAGAAAGCAACGGACTTGCTTACGCTGGAAGCCCCAGGGGCCGGCGCGGGGCCGGTGCCTCCTGGGGGGTTGTTTTCCTGCCGCATTGCCGCCGCCATGGCTGCTCCAGCAGTGGGTGCTGCTGTCGCAGCCGCCGGGGAAGAGGGTTGGTCGGTGCCCCATAGGGGAACCGGCTCCGCCACCGGCTGGCGCACAGGGGAGGGGGGTTGTTCGGACTGCCTCGCGGCAGCCGGACCCTCCACCTGGCTGGTATGGTCATGGTTGTTCTTTTGTTTTCTTTTTCTTTGTCTTCTTTTTGTTTTGTTGTTATTGCATGCAGGCGCACCGACATCAGCCGGTGCCCTGTTGTCTGGCGGACAACGCTGATCATCATCGTCGTCCCCAATATATAGTTTCTTTTTCTCTTTTTTTCTTTTCTTTTCTTTTCTTTTTTTTTTTTCCAGTGCCGGTTTGAACCGTTGTTGAGTTTGATGTTGCTGAAGAGCGTTTATAAAATTCAAGTTAGGAAATGAGAAATGAACGACGTGGTATATTGCTCGAGAACACGGAGTGCTGAGAGCAATGAATTGCTTGGTTCATTAGAAAATAGGTTTACCCTTTATCAACGTTCCTCTCACTGGCTGCGCCGCCAGTGACCGTTGGGTGCAGACCGTTGGCCCGAGGCCGCACGATGACAGGTAGCAGTCTAGTCACTGCATCGTGTGATCACAGATCAATGCACGCTGCAGTACGGTCCCTATCTAGGATACTCTAGTACCGTCCAATGACAGGACACTACGTATACTGGGTACTGACATCTGTCACGTACCCCAGTACCCAAAGTACCTATCTAGGGAAACGTATGCGACTCGACTAGCATTCCTATCTGCATAGCCCACGTGGTATTTATATTCACATACCAACGTAGGTTTACAAGGCTTATTCATACGTTGTATTCACAATGCCTTTGAGACTTAGTCTACAGCAAAGCATGGAGACTAACTACAGTTGGTGGGAGTTGGCCATACCGTTACAAAAGAACTTTGCATCCAAGGTTGAGTGATTAGCTGGAAACTGGCAGGTGTTGCATGGACCAGTGAACCCAATGACACTTGATGGACCTGAATTAAGTTTTGTGCAATGTCTGAAATGATGATGATTAACATGCGCGCTTGTTTTCAGCCTCAACTGAGCACACCTGGCATGGGAAACTGCACTTGGAAATGTGGCGGAAATGCAAAAATCGCACATTTTTTCTCACATTTGGTAGCGAGCTGTCAATGAATGAAGTACAACGGACCTGAATTTTTGTGCAATGTCTACAATGATGATATTTAATATGCTTGCAAGTTTCCAGCCCCAACTGAGCACATCTTGTATGAAAACTGTCATGAAATGTGTCTAAAAAACGCGAAAAACGCACATTTTTGCTAGCATTTGGTGGCATTTTGTTACCAAATACAGTACGTTGGACCTGATTTTTTGTGCCATGTCTACATTTATGATGTGCAATGTGATTGCAAATTTCCAGCCTCGACTGAACACACCTTCTATGGAAACTGCAATGAGATGTGGTGAAACAGTGCGTTTTTGCTAGCATTTGGTGGCAGTTTGTCACCAAATGAGGTCAGATGACCATGGGACCTGGTGCACAGTTGGTAGACATGAGCATTAGCCTACCTGCAAATAGCCAGGCCAGGAGCTCTTTATTTGCATACTAAGTGGTATTTGTTTATATTAAAATCTGGAAAGTTGCTAAAAATAGACATGCCAAAAATAGACCAACCGATGTCGGAAAATTCTGGAAAGTCAAATTCCTTCTACTGGTGTCCTGGACATGCTGCCTACCAATATCTAGCATGTTTGGACTCAATTTGCTCCATGTAGGGCTTATAAGGGCATTTTTTGGCACTTTCATACCGTTGTGGAGGTGGCACGGTGGCACGGTGGCATGGTGGCTCCATGGATAACAATTGCATGTGCAAAGGTGTGTTCTGATCAGGCACTCCGCAAAGGTGAAAACCATTTGCGTTCAGTGCCGGGCCGCGGAAAACGCGGAAAAACGGAAAGGTGTGTGTTTATATGCAATTTGAGGTGCAACGGTGCAACGGTGCAACGGTGCAACGGTGCCACGGTGCCACGGTGGCACGGTGGCACGGTGGCACGGTGGCACGATGCCACGATGCAACGGTGTCATGAGCATGTCTAGGTAACCCTTGCATGACCCATTACCCTTGATAAATCCCAATGGATAACCATTGTATGTGCAAATATGTGTACGTGTTTATATGCAACTTTTGAGGTGGCACAGTGGCACGGTGGCACGGTGGCACGATGCCACGGTGCCATGGTGTCATGAGCATCTAGGTAACCCTTGCATGACCCATCCACCTACATAAAACCCATGGATAACAATTGCATGTGCAAAGGTGTTTTTTTATATGCAATTTGAGGTGCAACAGTGCAACGGTGCAACGGTGCAACGGTGCCACGGTGCCACGGTGGCACGTGGCACGATGCCACGATGCAACGGTGTCATGAGCATGTCTAGGTAACCCTTGCATGACCCATTACCCTTGATAAATCCCAATGGATAACCATTGTATGTGCAAAGGTGTGTGTTTATATGCAATTTGAGGTGCAACGGTGCAACGGTGCAACGGTGCAACGGCGCCACGGTGGCACGGTGTCATGAGCATCTAGGTAACCCTTGCATGACCCATCCACCTACATAAATCCCATGGATAACAATTGCATGTGCAAAGGTGTGTGCATATATGCAATTTGAGGTGCAACGGTGCAACGGTGCAACGGTGCAACGGTGCCACGGCCGCCGCCGAACTTTTTTTTCCTCAAAGACTTTAGTTGAAACTTTAAATGCATGAAAATGCAACTTTCAAAACTGAAGTACAATTTGAAAAATGTAGTACAATTCCAGGTGTGCTTAGGGCTCTGGCAGGTCAGAGGGCCCACCCTCAGCAGCCGGCTCCCCCGCCCCGCGCGGGGGGCCAGGCGACTGCTGAGGCCACCGGGGTTGCAGGGACCCCGGCGGCGACGCCAGCTCCCGGGGTTGCAGGGACCCCGGCAGCGACGCCGGCGCCTCCGGCGCAGCTAGGCGGGGGAGGCAACTCCCATGGAGGGTGTCTCTGGCCCCTCCAGCGGCTCAGGAGGGCAGGCCCCCTCCAGGCGCCCCAAGGACAAGGACCTGGCCGGGGCAGTTGGGCCCTCGGGGCCCACCCAGGCGGGGCAGCTGCCGGAGGTGATGGAGGGTGATCTGGCTGGTGATGACATGATCATGCACCCTGGGGGATGAGCACGTGTGGCGGGCCATTGAGGCTGCCATGCACAGCATACTTTCGCGGGCTGGCTGATAGGACTCAGCAGCTGCACATCGCTGAGGCGGGCAGCTTGGTTTGTGCGATCATTACGCACTTACTGGGCTTGCCCAACATCCAGCTGCACACACGTTCAGTGTGTGACGCCTTGCTGCCTGCCCTGCAGGCCCTCCTTGCAGGGAGGAGGGTCCAGGGCAACAGGGCGCGCCTGGTGCGAGACCTGGAGCGCCTGCACAATCCACAATGCCATCCTGTCCGGGGCTGGTAGGTTGTTGCCTGCCTGGCTGCACCATGACATTACTAACCCTACTGACGATGACGTGTCTCTCTCTCCCACCTTCCATGAATGGGAGGAGGCCCGCAGCAGGAGGCGGGAAGTCACACATACTCATAACCCTACCCAGCCCACCCATCTGTTGCCCACCCATCCTACTCAGCCCATGCATGTCCCTCCTGCTCAGCTCACTCACGTAGTACCTCCCACACAACATGTATCTCCTGTGAATGCTGCAGCAGCACCCTCCTCTCCCTCTCCCCCTGCATCCCCCTCCCGCTGGCCTACTTACAATGAGAACCGTCCTGTGGATAGGATCAATGTCAGGGGGCTGCCGGAGGGGCATACTAGGGAGCAGGGGAATCATGTACTTCTCTCTCTCCAGTTAGCCAGGGAGGAACTGAATGTCAAGAACTGGTTTGGGTCTCTCATGCAGGGGGATTTTTACCATCAGTCTTCCACTCAGATTCAGAATCTCATTCTCGTCTTCCAGCGTAGGTATCCCAGGTGGCAGGATACACAGGCTAAGGCAGTCTGGGAGAGCTTCGTGAGGGAGCTAACTGACCTCCTCTCCACCCCCTCATCTGTGGATATGTATGGGGCATTTAGGTGGGTAGAGGAATACCAGGTCAGCTCCTTAGACTATGTGGCTGAGACCAAGAAATATGAGCTAGCCATCAAAGCCCGTCCTGATGTCCAGCAGCTAGATCACAAGTTCTTGCTGCATGCTTTCCTGGAGAAACTCAAACTTGACAAAAACACATACGCTATGCTTGCAACAGGAATGGCAAAGCATTGGGAGGACATGAAGGAGGCCCTGGAGTATATCAAGCTGGCCCTGGCCCCCCTCAGCAAGGGGGCCATGGGCACCTCAGTAAAGAGGGTCAGGGGGGAGGGGCAGGAGGAGGAGGATAGTGTTACGTCCTAAACTTCTACCGCCACCTCTACCTCTACCCGGCCTAATGCTACCTAAACTAGTAAGGCCGCCTCTAGTTAAACCCCTATAGCGAAAGACGAACGAGACGATCCAGATCTCAATGCATTTACGTATGTGCTACTATAATACGCCATAAGCCATTTACACAAACCCGTTTACTCCAGGAATAGAGGAAGGAAACACAACTACTCTGCCGTGACCCAAGCTAATATGTGATAATTCATTTAACTCGTCGTCTGTCCCAACTCAGTCCTAATAATAGGACTGAGTTGACCTTTTTCAACCGTGTGTAGTGACTAGGTGGGGGGTCCATCCAAGATGCTTAGATGTGGGTCTATGGAGTATTTGATGTCCTCTTGCTGGCAAAAATACTACATCAGTGAAAACTTGACCCAAACTCCTAAAAATTACATGGATGTATGGCACCGTCGGCGAATTTGCATTTTTGTGTGGAAGCACGAGTGGCAAAAATTGAATAAATTCCATATGCATGTTAAAAAAATACAGGCATGTAAAAAATATAGTTCTTGACCTGTGGCAAAAAACTGGACTCAATTTGGCCACTGGCACTGCCTAAAACACGCCAAATACTGCCAGTCCTATACATAGGACTGGGCCATGCTAGCAATTTGCAAGCATGTAAGTGCGGTCATACTACATAGTAGCGTGGCCACAAACCATGTCAATCAGCCCATTTCCCTTCAGGCATAATAGGAAAACATACTTGCATCATCATATTGCAGTTATATTGTACCTTATTATGTGTGAAAGCCTATGCATACATGTAGGGAATGCGTATGGATACGTAGCTACAAAGGGATGTATTATAAGTAATAACCACCGATATAATGGGTAGGTTAGTCACATTTAATTGTTCTTTACAAGAATGGACATGGATAAAACTGTATTACCTTGCCATGACATGGCCAGGATACCTGCTGGCACATGATGACAGTGGTTTATCACCATGATTTTTCACTCACCCGTATAAGCTTGACAGTACCCTTGACGCAGCCCATGACCACACAATCATGCAGTATGAACATAGCAAGAGAATAACTAACATCTATGAAAGTGTTTTAACCCATTCAGCACCTAAAACCTTGTACAGCCACGCTACGGTAAGGCAAATGCCTGGTAAGATCATCTAAAAAGATGGTTTTAGAGAGGGGCAGGCAACGGTCAAGAAAGAGCAGCAAGACTCAAAACTGACAGCGCATCGCAAGCTTAAACTCATGTAAGAATACCAAGAAACGATGAAGCAGCGATATTCCAGCTTTACCTGGCACGGCTGGCGTTACCTTGGCCCAGGCGGTGCCTGCAAAAGTGGCACTTTGCGGCACACAAACCATGACGTGACAGAGTGGTCGAAATCATCAAATCTTTACTGCCACTAGACTTAACCTACGACAATACACGATAAAAGGTAGAAAGAAACCTATAAACCCTTCGATTTGATCCGGGAATCAATTGTAGTAATCCATTCCGTCGACCTGCCTAATCGCAGATTTTTCCAGCAAGAACAGTGCCGACACCCAGTAAATCGCATCCCCGCGAGGTTAAAATTCACTTGTATCATCTTTAGGACATAAAAAATCTATTTCCTGGGTTTGGCCCGCAAAATCGTCCGAAAACGTAAACTGCATGCATGGGCGCAAGCCGCCATGGCTAGGTCGTGCATTTCCGGAACTCACGTTTCGCGTGAAAATGTACCCTTACCACCTGTACTTTCACCGTACGGTTAGACGCCCAAATCAAATCCAAAAAAATCCCAAAAATATGTCCAAGAAAGATCTTTTCAAGTAGTATTTGAATAAATTTTGAGAAAATTTTTCTGCCAAATATTCCGACCGGGGCGAATTTTCTACAAAACCTCAAAATTAGGTCCTAAAATTAGGACTGAGTTGAACTCAGTCCTAAAATTAGGACCAGGGACAGACGACGAGTTAACACACGCCGAGTGCCAACACGAGGGGTAGAACGTGCATAAATGATCACCAACGGTCCAGCATGCTCGGGCCGACCTGGCCCTCGCCTACAAATGTACAGATGCACGCTGGTTCACTACATTCTGTCCGAAGGATAAGGACCACTAATAAAGTACGCGGTGCGACGCCCAAAAGCATCCAATGCACCACAGTACTGTTACGAGGACAACAGTGTCCCAGTACAAACTACACGTAAACCGAGGAACGACCGAGGCAAAGGACCTAATTTACGTCCGTAACTAGTACAACGAATTGTTACGCAACGTAACACCTCCCCCCCCACAAAGGTAGGGAGCCCTAGAGCTCCCTACGCACAGGGAGGAAACCAAGGGGTAGGAAGAACCTAATGCACCCAGCACACCCCAACACAATCGACAGGCCATCCAAGATACAAAGCACCAACAAGTTAACTCGGTTCCACCCCGAGTGGTGTAGGGTTAACCAGCACCAAGCCTGGTGGGAGGATCCCCTAACTGCCTGGCACAGAGGCCTTGCATGCCGGGAGGGACGGCACTGGGCAGGACACACAGAGTAAACAAATCAGCACCAAGGACCAAGAACGACCAATCAACTGGCCAGAATATGAGGGCGACTCTATATACCGGAGGGACAACACCCTCAGGTCGGGCCTAAGGCCCTCTATCTAGTTGCCATCAGTCTGGTAGGTGCCACGCGAGGCCAGCAGAACATCCAGATACGCATGGTAGTGGGCCACGTCGTTGGCATTATCATGCCTATCTACAGTGAGGAAAACATCGGCCTACACGCCATCAGGAAAAAGGCCCAGAAAGGCCCAGTAATACCTATGCTGCGTAAGGACCACCTGGCCACGGGCCCAGTCCAGGAAGCCACAGGCAAAGAGGCGTAGGAAAGGCTCTACCGCGATCAAACAGAGAGCCCGCAGGAGTAGGCAATGGTAGTAACCGGATCCGATGACGCAAGGCTGCCCGTCGGGAAGAACAGATCTAGCAGAGGCTCCACATTAGCCGGCCACAACCTGATGTGCCGAACCTCACGTGAGCGCCACCGACGAGCGCATTGTCGCGACCCGAACGTCTCTAGATAGTCGCTAGCCCGAGGGGGAGGATGGCCACGGGAGTCCAGGCCCTGGTCCGGGAGGGGCGCTGGACGGCGGGCATCCCACTCCAAGAGGGGCTGCAGGAGAACCGCGCCATACGTGGCACCAGGCACCGCAGGATACTCGACCGTAAGGGCATCTGAGGCCATAATGCCCAGAGGCGGAGGGTAAGCCCACTGGTAACCACCGTAGGTGTCCAAGTCGTTGTGACGCCTCGCCCAACGATACAGGACTCGCCGAACCAGGATCTCACCCTGGAACACAGGATCTGCTAAAACAACCATGTCGCACGGAGGCCGATCAGTATCAATGGGTAGGTTACGGTCACGCGGCGCCCGACACACCTGGGAGAACCCATAGGACATGGGCGAAATAGCCAGCTCGGCAGCGACGCGCGGCAGGTCACACTGTCGGCAGGCGATCGCAGACATACCGTACCCAGGAACTGGCGAATCTCGCGACTCCGGCGTAGCATGCATCACAGAGGGGGCCCGATCCCGGTCGCCCTGGGACAGCTCCCTTAAGGAGTCGGAAGCACGTAGGGCGCGATGATCAATGCCGCTGGCCCTAACAACCGCAACCAAAGAGCGCGGAGCTGAAGGGGCCGGAACCGAAACAGGGGTAGGATCCTGCACAGGCGCAGAAGGCGCCGGCGCCACGGGAGGCCGCGACGGACCCGCTGCCGAAGGAGACCGCGACGGACCCGCCACCGCAGCTGGCGCCCCGGTCTCCGGTGGAGGCGCACCCTCAGGCCACATGTTGAAAATGGGGCCCGTGGGGACAGGCACCTTGCCATAAAACTGGCTACCATCCAGGCTCCAGTCTGGCACTGGAACCCGCTGCGGGGGACCACCCTCCCAGAGCCTGGGAAGCCCACTCGTGTCGCCAAAGAAGCCCCGCGATGGCTGCGACGGAGCTTGTGGAGGCTCGGAGGCAGCGACGGCGGGCGCGACCGCAGGGGCAGAAGACTCGCGCGAAGGCGCAGGTACGGCGGTCACAGGCGCGGTGGCAGCAGGAGGCGTAGGAGCCGCAACAGCCGACGAAACCACAGCGACCGCGGGCTTGCACTGGGGCGCAGGCGAAGCCGTATAGTCGCCGAGGCAACAGGAGGGGTAGGAGGCACAGCAGCAACAGACGCCCCACCTGGCGCGACTGAAGCAGGCGACTGGGACGCCATGAAGGCCCCGAAGGCCGAGGCCAGGGACTGGATCTGGGCCTGCATTGCAGACACAGTAGCCGCAAGGTGGTCAGGCTCGCGATCCACACCCGGAGGGGTAGGCGTCGGCTCCACCGACACGTGCTGGGACGACCGTGGTGAAGACGGGACAGGGGAAGGCGCTGACACGGAGGAGGAGGACGCTGCGACTGAGGCCGAATACTCCGGCGTATACTGCGTCTCTACCGGTACATCCACAGGGGAAGGATCGCCATGTGCTAACATCCCCGCCGACTGATCCGCAATCTCCATAAATTCAACCGCCCGCAGGAGGTCGCATGGGTGCTCATCTGTCTCGGCTTCGCCCTCGGCCGGAAGCCAAGGGAAAACCTCCCGGAGGCAGGAGCGGCCCACAGGGGTAGACAGGTATGAGAAAATCCTAGGGCACTGAAGAATGGCGTCTATTTGCCCCAAGGCAGGGCAGCGGGACCCACACTCCAAAAGACAGTGCCCAGCGTCGTCAAAACCATGAACAACCAACTGCTGCGGTTCATTGGGGTCTGGCCCGAACCAGGAGACCCCAAAGAGGGCGGCCCGGACCAAGGCCGCATGATTAGCCTGAAGGGCAGGATGGAATGGGCCACCCGGGTAGCTGGATCGGGAGACCCACCGGCCCGGAAGGGCCTCATAGTAGAACTCTGGATCAGGGGTAGGCGGCAAGGTCTCCGTCGGAGGGGTAGGTTCCGCCATGACGGCTGCGGAGCCGGGAGGGGACAACCACCCACCCGTCGACAGCAGGCATAATATAAGAGAGGAGAAGGTCTACAGCTAGAGCTGGTGCAGGGTTCTGTAGTCCTGCAACAGGCGACTACAACCATCTAACTCATTCTCCGTGTACCATACTTTATCTACCTCGCTACGAGCATACATCCACTTAACCTTATACTGGCGTTGAGTACCGCGGCCTCTTTTAATGTCCCTATGGGCCACGATACTCTCTACCTTGTCCTCTACTTCACCAGTATCAGGATTATGCTCTAAAGGGGCAGGGGCTAATTCTCTACCAGCGAACGTGCTTTGGTGATAAAGCTTCAGCTGGCTTCTATGAAAGGTGCGCGAATGGGTCTGCCAAGAGGTAGGGATATCTATCTCATACAAGAAATTACCTACTCTAGACAACACACGGAAGGGTCCTAAGAAGGCGGGCCTGAGTTTCAAGTTAAGTTCAGCTTCGAACTTGTGAGCAAATCGGCCAACACGAGGGCCTTCTACTAAGACTAAATCTCCTATTTCTATCTCAGGTGCTCTTCTATCTAATGAGGCACGCAACCTAGCAAGGTACTTGGCCTGCGCCCTATGGTACCCTGCAATAGCGTGGTCGTGTGCATTCTTCATCTTATCTAATAACGCCTGCACACCTTCTACGGTATCCCAGGACACATCATCCTTGTCCCGGCTGGCTAAGAGAGAGGTAGGGGTAAGAGGTTGTCTACCTGTATCTAGGAAGAAGGGCGTATAACCATGCGCGGCCTGAGGGCAATTGTTAAGGGAAAACTCTACCAGACAGAGATAATCCTCCCAATCACTCCCAGAACCATTCACATAGTGCCGCAGAGCTTCTTCCACTACCCTATTCAGACGTTCTACTAAATGAGAAGAGGAGGAGTGGTAGGCAGTACCGAAGGTGACCTTGGTACCGATAGCAGCGAAAAACTGCTGCCAAAAATCAGAAGTAAATAACTTATCTTTGTCAGAAATAAACTGCCTACTCAAACCATGGTATCGATCTATAAACATTATTGAGGTATAGGCGTGCACAATCGCGTGCGGTGAGTTCCAAGGGACAAGGCACGAGATGGCACATACGCGTAATTAAGCGATCTACAAACACAAGGATCTGAGCATTACCCTTATCATTCTTTCTAAAAGGTCCTACAAAATCCATCATAAGGGAATCCCACGGCATGATGGGGTCAGGAAGGGTCCTAGGCTCGGCTATCTGTCCTACATTGTTAGGTTTCATTTCCTGACAAGATTGGCAGGTCCTAACATACTCATCTACATCCTGGAGGGAAGGCCAGTAGTAAGAACGGGTTACTAGGTCCCGTACCCGTTTACCGCCCTGGTGGGCAGCTAAATCATGCAACTCAAAAAGCAAGGAGGAGCGACAGATAGGAGGGACATAAAGGCGCCATTGAGGGGGAGAATCTGTTATCTGCACATATAAAAACCCACCTACAAATTTACAGGGGTATTTGCCTAACTGTTGGGGATGGGAGGCAATGGCAGCTAAAGCTTCCGGCTCAGTGGCAGTAAATCTACTAATAAGGCGCTCAAGATCAGAGGTAGGCATCGCTACAGAAGTATCTATATCAGGTTTAAAGAGGTCTCCTACCGCCTTGCCAAAGAGAAGGGGAGGTCCTAGAGGGACTATATTATCATAGGACTTTCCTGACCTAGTCGCTATATGGCTAAGCGGTATAGAGATTTTATGTTTCCTCTCCCCCCCCACACAGACCACAGGAATGGCCTCACACGGGAGAGAGAGTCCTACGTGAGAAAGGAGGTCAGGCATGCGAACAGCAGTATGAAAGAGATAGGCATAAGATTCATCATCCGGTAGTTCACCATAAGGGGTTACACCAATAGTGGTAGGAACTAGAGTAGTATTGAGAACATCTAAGTCCTCGAAAAAGGAGTAATCTGCGCGACGGGAGAGCCGGAGGGCATCAGGTACTATGTTATCTACACCTTTAACATACTGAAGTTTAAAAGGGGAAAACTGTGCTAAAAACTCCATCCAGCGCGCTTGACGAGGGGTAAGGTTGGGTTGGGAGAGCAGATGGGTAAGGGGACGATGGTCCGTTTGTATAACTAATCTATAAGGATCTATCTCACAGGGTTCATTCAGGCAAACATCAAATTGGGCACCTTTAAGAAAGTGCTGCCACGCGTGGCAACAATACACCACAGCTAAGAGTTCCTGCTGGTGTACAGGATAGTTACGCTCCGCGGGGAGCATTGTCCTAGAGATATACTCAATTGGCTGTAAGCCCTGACCCTGATCCTGGAGAAGGACGCCCCCTATAGCTACCTTACTAGCGTCTGTAGCTACCACAAAGGGTTAGGCAGTATCGGGTAGGATGAGTACGGGAGGAGAGAGGAGTAGGGATTTTAAACACTGAAAAGCAGACTGACACTCACTACTCCAGATAAAGGGGATATCTTTCTTTAATAAATGATTGATAGGGGCTGCTATAGTTGCGAAACGAGGGATAAAACGCCTATAGTAAGAGGCAATCCCTAAGAAACTACGTACACTTTTAACGTCGGTAGGGGTAGGCCAATCCTGAATTGGCTTAGTTTTATCCGGGTCGGTAGCGACACCGGCATCTGACAAAACATGTCCTAAAAATGGTACACTCCTACCAGAACGAACTTTAGCACGGCGAGCCCACAAGGAATTTTCAGACATTATTTCTAAGACTTTCTTTAGATCACGTAGGTGCGTTTCAAAATCAGGGGAGTAAATAAGGATGTCATCTAAGTAAGCCTGAGCACAAGAACGATCGTGCTCAGATAAAGAAACAGAGGAGAAGGAAGGATCCTTTAAATCAGAGGACACTTGGGGAAGGTGAGAATTACCCATAACAGGTCTAAGCACTTCATTCATCAACATTTGAAAAGAGGCAGGAGAATTACAGAGTCCCATAGCCGCTACTCTAAACTGATAATGACCAGAAGGGGTAGCAAAGGCGGTTTTATGACAATCCTCGGGCGCTATACGCAGTTGCCAAAAACCATCCGCACAATCCAGTACAGTGAAACAGGTAGAACCTTTAACCTTATTAAATATATCATCAATACGAGGTAGAGGGTATTTAGACTTCACAGTGATATCATTTAACTTCCTATAATCAGTAACTAAACGAAACTTGCCATTTGGCTTAGGGACTAACAGGACACCAGCTGAGTAGGGGAGTTACTAGGCTCTATCAATCCTGCTTCTAATAGTGACACTAAAATCTGTTTTAGTTCCTTTAACTCGGTAGGGCCCATTCTATACATCGGAGAGTGCGTAGGAACTGCACCGTCCTTAATAACTACACGGTGTAAAACAGAACGAGGAGGAGGATAAGAAGGAGTCTTTTCTTCAAAAACTTTGGAGGAATCTATCACAGCCATGTATCTTACTATTTCGTTTTCAGTAAATCCCACCCCTATTGTATCCACTGTGTTCACATCTATATCCACACTATTATTAGGAATAGGTATCTCCTGTACTTCTAACTGAAGGAACATACATAATAAATATCCATATTCCTTTGATTCAGATCGCAATTCATCATTGGACATTAATACTTCAGGTATAGGTCTTACAGGAGGATCAACAGGTGTAGGAGGAGTAATATCTACCAAGGATAAATTTTCTACTCTATAATGACGTTCCGGTACCCAGTAAGAGCTATCTGGAAACCAGATGACCATGGTATCATAATTAATAGTAATCTTATTATCCTGGTGCCAATCTAATCCTAGTAATACATCAGCGGTAGTGATAGGGCCTATAGTGGCCGTCAGGTTCAATGACAGTACGTCCTTGTATGACCAGGGGAAGGGACACCGTACCCGGGGAATGACTGGTGCGACCGTCAGCATAATGGACAGTGACAGGCTTGGTGTGAGGGATAGGGACTAGTCCTAAACGCCTAACTAGGGCCTCGCTCACAAAGGAGCTAGCCGCACCGCTATCCACTAACACAGATACATTCAAAAGTTCGTCAGCATGCAAGAAGGGGTCTACAACAGTGTGGGGAACGGTTAAGCCACCATTCAAAAACATAAGAGGACGAACACATAGTGGTATAGGGATGATTCAGCTCCTACAGAAGTTATGAAAACAGGAAGGCAAAAATTATTATCTGGGGTACTATCTAAGGACCTGTCCAGGTTACCCCCGGCTGACAGGCCTACTGTTCCCCCTCCCCCGCCCCCAAATCCACTGGGACTAACCCCGAAGAAGACCCTGGCGAAAAAGCCACTGCTGGAGGGTCACGAGGGAGCGAAGAGGGTGCAGGAGCCTGATTATCATAGGGGATTCACCCTGAGGGTCCTGTCTGCACAGCATTCAGCCTACTAGGGGTAGCTGAGGGAATGCGTCCTGGAGTGGGACGAATAGGAGCACGCTGAGGGGTACGAGGAGGGCGAGCATCGGGATGAGGGGGAGCACCCGAAAGGAACTTGGGGCACTCACGTTTAAGATGACCTACTTCCTTACAATGATAGCATGTGATATGAGAGACATCCAGAGCCGAAAGGTCAGTAACACAAATGTCTAATTCTTCTATATAGGAGTTCTCCTCCTCAGGGGTAAGGCTAATGTTATTAATACGGGAACGGGTAGGAAGAGAAGGGGTGGTGAAGAAATCTGCTACTCGTAAGAGATGCTGGCGCACATGCTTGAGGGGTAGATCAGTAAAACGGTAGGCAGAGAACTGGCGCTTTACCTCGCGTAATAAGGGTCTACTGAGGCCTTGTAGGAAACGAGCACGTACTTCTGCGCCCGACAAATCCCTAATTCGTACCATCTGGGCATCAAATTCTTTCATATATTCCCTAAACGATTTAGTACCTTGCTGCAAAGTACCAAAGGATAATCTATCCTTGTTGGAAAAGTAGAGGAAACTAATGGGTTTTACACAATGCCTTGTGCTTGGCCTTGCTACCCTTTCACCTTGCAGGTGATGAAAGACTGAGCTTGAAGACAATGGAAGAGAGACCAGAAAAAGAGTTTTATTTCATAGGCTTAGAGGTTAGGAATAGAGGTTCAATAGAGGTTAAATGGAGGTACCTGCCCTTAGGGGGCAGTTTCCTTTTATACCTTTTAGGCTAGGAAGGATGACATCAGCAATGACATCATCACAGAAGCTTGTAGAAACATCCTAGCATATTCCTAGCATATTCCCAGCATATTCTCAGTATATTCCAGGAATATTCCTGGCATATTCTTAGAACAAATTCCTAGAACATTCTAGACATGATCCAATGAGCTGGCATAATAGCTAGATGCCAAGTGTCTACATAATAATGTGCCACATAACATGATTAATAAAGTGACACATCTCTTCTCCTTGGAGTGACAAGTGTCATGCAATGAGTCTACCCACTTGTCATCATGTAAGTCATAACATGTGTCATCATGAGCTTCCAACATTTGTCAGCTCATGGAACAAACACTTGTCCACTAGGCCATAGCACCACTTGTCAATCAAATACGTGATGCTACTAGGCTGACTCAGGGTACAAGTCATCCATGTCCAAGAATAGCTAGGACTATGGCACATGAATATTGATCAGCTCATTGAGCCCAATTCATCTAGCTCATCATAGCTATCAAATTCCCAGTCCGTATGGAATAAATCCAACAAGAAATAAATCAGGCTGGGATATATTGTGGCCAGGTGGATATAATATCCCTAACACCCCCCTTAGCCACATGGGCACAATGCAAAAGATGTCTGGGTAGGTGGAATCTCAACACCCCCCTTAACCACATGCTCGTAGCATGCCGTCCAGTTGCTAGCATGGTGCAACTGAAAATGAAGATGCCGTCCTCGTGAAACGCTTGAAGCTCCAACATGCGGTCATGAGCCGCACTACCGCCACTGATCCGTCCCCCCCCGGCAACGCGAATGAGTGTCCTACCATAGCAGCAACGCACTAGCTGCCCATCCTGGATGCATGGCTGATACCCAACCCTTGGTTGGAAAAAGTGCTCTAGATGCGACATTCCCCCCTCACTCAAAGCGGATGCCCATGGACACAATAGGGGCACACAGTCCCACACATATAATACGGCAACACATGCCTACAAAGAAGGTCCCTATGAGCTAACCCAAACAGTATAGAGGTAGGGTAACGGCAACAACACGTGCTGTACACACACGGAGCAACAAAACATACGCCATCTCACAAAATTAATGACACCAACATCACGTTTTACGCCAAATAAACGGGGTGAGCAAACAAACATATTGGCAACAAATGCCACACAAACAAGGTACAATACAACCTTCAACACAAGACACAGTCGCAAAACCTCCCTTATCCCTAGCTAACTGACGTCATTAAACCCTTATGTTCAGTGATGCTAGTAAGACCCTAACCGTACAGACCGGGGGTAGAATATCCCGAATCTGCACGGCTAGTATTAAATAATGCGTAGGTTGTTCTTTTCAGGGGCACTGCACCTCACGCCCCGTTCCGCCCGGGTATAATCAACCCAAGCGCGGAACGCACATTTTATTTAATTCATTTTTCAACCATGCACTATACTGCATCTACTAATCACAAAAGCTCTAGCCAAACAGCTACGAGAAAACACTCCGACATATAAGCCGCTCATCCAGCGGCCTCTTGTTCCCGCATTCACGTATAGAAGAAACTCCGTTCAAAGAACCCCGATTGCCACTGAACGCATGGCAAAATGAACACATAACTGCTGGAAGAACACAAAGAAAGAACCAGAGAACGCAGGCTTACGGCGCCTCACAATTTCCAGCAAACACGACACAAAAGTCGACATACAAGTTAATTTCCCACAGACAAAACATTAGGGCAACCTTGAGAAGTGGGGTCTGTGCATCCTGGGCGACAATTTCCAAGGGTCGTTGCAGCTAACGCAATTGCAAATGCCATGGCCTGACCGAACACGGTCAACTGACCGACGTGATGCCTTGGCAGCATTTTGCAGTCGACTTGACCGTTGGTGTTTGACAGCATTGTGGCTGACAGGTCGCTGTCCACGTCGTTGTCGGCTCGCTCGAGGCCTCGCGCCAGCACCGGACTTGGCAGTCCAGGACTTGGAAAAATTTGGCAGCTTGGTCGATTTCGCCCTCGCGTCACGAATTTGTTCCCCCTCAGTTAGGCTGGCAGCGTTCGAGCGCCGCGCCTTTGGTCTGGTCGCCGGACTTGGGTTACGAGCACCAGTGTCACCTGGTATGCTGGCGGCGACAACGCGCTCCGCCTGCACTGGGCTGTTCTGGACCGCAGTTTCTGGAAGTACTTCAGCGTCTGACACGGACTTCTCCATTGCGCTGGAAACTTCTCGAATTGGCGTGAACTTCCACTGGGCCGGCGCAGAGTGTATAAAGCCACGCAGTGTGCGAGTAATGCCCAGTAGGCCGCCCCCGATCCCGCATACACGGGCAAGCATGGCCAGTATGACCGTTAGGCCCATGGCCAGCCACTCCGCCGCGTGTCCCGAGGCACGTGAGATGCTGCGCTCGCTGCTCGCCATTTTCTGCCCTTGACAGGTAGCGTCGCGACGTCCTTGAAGCTCGTCGCCGAAGATTTCAGCTCTGGGATGGCGTCCATTGCTGCGTCCGCACCGCGCGCGGGCAAAAAGTAGGTGTTGTTCCTCGTCACGATGCTGCAGGGCCTGCTGTCCAGCACAGCAACCCGCTTGACGAGGTCGACGTTGTGGCCATCCTTGACGAGCTGGCCGACAGATAAAAGTCGGGTGCTCAGCTTTGGAACGAGCAGCGCATTTTGGAGGTGCACGTCTGCCTCTTGGCCCGGCAGCTTCAGCTTGACAGTCCCGATGGCTGTCGCCTTCAGTTTGCCGCCTGAGCCGGCGATTTCCCTGTTGTGAGGGTGCAGGCACACGAAATCCGACGGGCATGGCGTCATGTGACAGCTCGCTGCAGAATCCAGCACCCAGCTGGTCGGCGCCTTCTTTTCATATTGCGTGAGTGCAGCAGTGTCCGACGGCGATGGCGACTCGGCGATGGTGGCGAAGACGAAGCCGGACGGCAGCTCTACAGCCTCCTGGGTGATGTGCGCCTCGCTGGCACCTGGTGAGTGCCCCTTTCTCGCCGCTGATGTCGCGTGGTTCCGTCGCGTCGCCTGGTTCTTGCGTTCTTGCTTCAGCTCCGGATGCTTCTCCCAGCACTGGGCCTCCACGTGCCCGAGCTTCTTGCAGTGATAGCACCGCTTTCCTCCACTTTTCTTGGTAGTAGTGTGGAAAGCCTGGCCGTCCGATGAGCTCTCCTTCTTTGCTTCAGCAGAACGCCCTCCCATCAGCATGTCCTCCGCCTCCAGCAGCGCAGCCTTGACCTCCTCCAAGTTGTCCTCCTCCTTGAAATGCACCGATATCAGCGCAGGGCGATATTTGTCTGGCAGGCCGCTCTTGAGAATGGCTGCGAAGTCTTGGTCACTCATGACTCCCCCCACAGCACGGTACTCCGCCAGCAGCAGCAGTCCCCTTAGGATATACTGCCCCATGGTCTCCCCTGGCTTCATTTGCAGCCTGTGCAGCTGGACCCTGAGGTCCATCCGGTGGCTCTTGGTGAGCTTTTGCTGCTCGTAGACCTCCCTCAGCGTCTTATAGAGCTTGCTGCCAGATTGGTCTGGCACGAGCGATAGGATGCGCCTCGCTTCTCCAACAAGTGCTGAGCTGAGATAACAAGGCCGACAGCCATGTCAGCCTTGGGGTCCTCCTTGGTGCCAAGCAGAACATCCTTAACCCCGTAGAAGCGACAGAAGCCCTCAAGGGATGTCTTGGTCTCCTCCCAGCCACGTAGACTTGTGCCGTCAAATTTCAGCACCATCTTGGAGCACACATTCAGCATAGGAGTGTAGTCCACCTCGCTTGCCATGGAGCTTGTAACTGGGCTGGGTTTCTTGGTGGTAGTTACGTTAAATAGTGCCGGAACCTTTTGCCCACTGAGGCAAATCGGGCCGGAACACTATTTTGCCCGGAATAACCACTTCCGAGCACCCAAGTTAATTCGGCCGAATTAACTTGGGTGCTCGGAAGTGGTTATTCCGGGCAAAATAGTGTTCCGGCCCGATTTGCCTCAGTGGGCAAAAGGTTCCGGCACTATTTAACGTAACTAAAACCTGGCCTCGTGGAGGGGGGACGAAGAGCCCGAGACATCCGCCTGGGCCGCTGAGCACGCACCACTGAGTGCGCCGGAACTGCCTCAGTGAGGATTCGAACCCCTGACCTCCAAGGTGCACAGGTTTTAGTTACGTTAAATAGTGCCGGAACCTTTTGCCCACTGAGGCAAATCGGTCCGTCACACTATTTTGCCCGGAATAACCACTTCCGAGCACCCAAGTTAATTCGGCCGAATTAACTTGGGTGCTCGGAAGTGGTTATTCCGGGCAAAATAGTGTGACGGACCGATTTGCCTCAGTGGGCAAAAGGTTCCGGCACTATTTAACGTAACTAAAACCTGTGCACCTTGGAGGTCAGGGGTTCGAATCCTCACTGAGGCAGTTCCGGCGCACTCAGTGGTGCGTGCTCAGCGGCCCAGGCGGATGTCTCGGGCTCTTCGTCCCCCCTCCACGAGGCCAGGTTTTAGTTACGTTAAATAGTGCCGGAACCTTTTGCCCACTGAGGCAAATCGGGCCGGAACACTATTTTGCCCGGAATAACCACTTCCGAGCACCCAAGTTAATTCGGCCGAATTAACTTGGGTGCTCGGAAGTGGTTATTCCGGGCAAAATAGTGTTCCGGCCCGATTTGCCTCAGTGGGCAAAAGGTTCCGGCACTATTTAACGTAACTGTGGTCTTCTTGGAGCTCACGAACAATCCTCCGATACCATGTTGGAAAAGTAGAGGAAACTAATGGGTTTTACACAATGCCTTGTGCTTGGCCTTGCTACCCTTTCACCTTGCAGGTGATGAAAGACTGAGCTTGAAGACAATGGAAGAGAGACCAGAAAAAGAGTTTTATTTCATAGGCTTAGAGGTTAGGAATAGAGGTTCAATAGAGGTTAAATGGAGGTACCTGCCCTTAGGGGGCAGTTTCCTTTTATACCTTTTAGGCTGGGTGGTCCCACGCGGAATGGGGTAGATTTTTGCAAGAAAAAAACGCTAATTTCAATCGTCCGAAAACCGGACATTGCGCCGAAATTCTTGCCGAAAATTTGGCAGCCGAGCGAATTTTTCGCCGGACGGACTTTGCGCCGAAATTTTTTGTCTGCCGTGCTTCGAACTCCTGCTGTTGCGTGCACTTTGTCCGATGCCTGCAGGCCACGCACGAATTTTGCGACCGAAATATGACGACTAGACAAGTTTATCGACGACCTACATCGATCTATTGCCACTTTTGAAGTCCTTGGCCTGCTAGCAGCTTTTGATTATCAATGCCGGGAACAAAATTGCCGAAATTTTTTATTGAATCAGTATATATATGTGCACATGTCCGAAATTTTATCATTCTCAATGAATATAAATATGTGCACATAAAGTCGACATTGTCGAGTATTTGACAACTTAGGCATTGCGCCTAGAAAAAGGTGCCCCATCCGTCGATGTCAAAATCGCCGAAGGAGTACACTCCCTGGTACAGGTCTCCCCTGTAGTTGGGAGGCTCGCCTGTATACATTTTGGTGTTCCACTTGGCCCCGCCGTTCTCCGCAGCAGCCAGGAACTCCTGCTGGGCCTCAGCCCTCAGGCGCATCATTGATACAATGGGAGAGCCCGGAATTTCCGTGCTCTCCACCACCACTCTCGCCTGATTGTCAGGCACGCATTGGTAAGCAGGGTTAAAATCTGAATCGGGTGGCACCAGATCGATCATGCCATTGCCGAACGCAATGACACCTGCACCCCACTGTGCAGAAGGTCCGAGCAACTCTACATCAATTCTGATGTTTGCAGCGTGCTCATTTTTGTCGACCATCACATAGGTATGCTGAGAACCGAAAATATCGCTCTGCTCCATTTGTGACAGTGTTAAATTTCGGCAAGCTTGGCTGCTTGCAATCGACAGGAAATTGGTGACCCCGACAGCCAGACGCGCAAGGGTTATCACTGCAGGTAGAACCTAAAATTTGTCGATAAGGAGTAATGGAAGGGCACGACCACCAGTCACTACTATTCGCTTCACCGGACACCTTTTTCAGCTTCCGGTTAAAATTCAGCAAGAGCAGCGGCGATTAGATACTAAATATTGCGTTATTGGTTCGTCCCGTACCCAGACAAAAATGTCAGTGACGCAATTGTACTAGGCGGAATGACAACTGCGCCCGGCGATTGCTGAGCTTCGCTCATTTTATATATGACGCGTGGACGGGCTCAAAGGGGACCGACCTGCCGTAGGTAGCGTAAGACTAGCGCTTGTCACGAGGGTACTGCACCGGCCGGCCCTTTTTGTGCCTAGGCTGAGTGTGGTCCCGGAGTGCAGGCCTAGGTAGCTTCTAACGTACGTCACTAGACCTTGTTACCTGCGCCAGCCGCCAGGCGTGGCGCAACTGTGATTGGCAGTCAGTACACCTTGTACCTGCGCCAGCCGGCAGGCCTGCGTGGCGCAATGTGAATGATAGTCAGTACTTAGAGTGGTGTAGGGGACGTAGGGAGGCCTCTTTTCAGCTTCGCAACTTGATCCCAGCATTTGCTGGCAAGGTCGGCTGGCCGCTATGGCGGCTGCGCTGAATGTAAGACGATGCTATCGGCCTCTCCGGGCGTGGAGAGGCCTGGAATAAAATTCTTTATGTTCGCCACCCACCGTTACAGGCCACGGTAATGGTTGTTGGGTGGGGGGCTCTACGTTTTGAGTAAAATGGTGTGATTTCCGGCGCTGGGCCCTCTGACGATTCCCCTCTACCCCTGGGTGCGGCAAGCGGCTTCCTGACACTGGGGAAGCTGCGATTTTAGTCGGACAACGTCAGGGAAGGAGCCATACAGGCCAGGGCCAGCGGCTACGGTGGAAAGAATCACAGGTGGAGGCGAATCTGCCTTAAACGTGGAGATGGCTAGCGCGGGGTGCCAGGGTAGCCCATAACTGCCAGGAGCCTGACAGCGGACCCGATCTTTCGGCCTGTGGCCAGACGGGAGTTTCGGGGAGGATGCGGGGCTGGAGCGAATCTTGGTGGGAGGAGCGCGCTCTTCATCATTGCCCAGTTTTTCAGCAAAGAATGTTCGCCTGGCGGGGCTGAAATTCTTGCTGTTTTATCGCCTTGTTTTTTATCCTGTATGATGCATTATAGGAAAAGCGATAAAGAGTTCGGTTCAGCCAGGGGGGCATATCTATGCCATAAAAAATTTCCTACAACAACACAAGCCCTGGTCAGGGCCTTGGCTAAGCAGTTTCCAAGCCAAGGCCTTGGTAGGGTAGAGGGCCTATCGCCACAAAGGTTTCAATGCCGGGAAATCCCAGCCTCGGGGGTGGGGCTGGTGATGGGTCCTGGGCTTGTGAGAGACGGTCCGGGGGCGTAAGGCCTAATGAGCAGCCGCTGGAAACCGCCCCCCTAACGGGGGGAACGACATGGGTGCCGCCCTGCGTCCGCCGGGAAACCGTAGCGGCCACACGGGGGCGGCAGTACAGCCGTGGCAGCGTGCAGGAGGGGGGCCATGGGCGGAAAGAAAATCGGCACCAAGGTTGGCGACAGCCTTGGTGGCCAAGAAGGAGGTGTGGGGGCAACACCTTGTGTTCGAGTATGCTGGGCCCCCAGCATGGTGCTACAATAACCAACTTGATAATGATGTGCACTGAGTTTGAAGGTGTGGTATAGGCTGTCCGTATAAAGCCTAGCACACAAAAATGTAAAATAAATGTTTCTCTTGGTGGGAAGGAACTCCAATGGACCAAAAACAAGAAATGTATTTGCTGAGCTTCGCTCATTTTATATATGACGCGTGGACGGGCTCAAAGGGGACCGACCTGCCGTAGGTAGCGTAAGACTAGCGCTTGTCACGAGGGTACTGCACCGGCCGGCCCTTTTTGTGCCTAGGCTGAGTGTGGTCCCGGAGTGCAGGCCTAGGTAGCTTCTAACGTACGTCACTAGACCTTGTTACCTGCGCCAGCCGCCAGGCGTGGCGCAACTGTGATTGGCAGTCAGTACACCTTGTACCTGCGCCAGCCGGCAGGCCTGCGTGGCGCAATGTGAATGATAGTCAGTACTTAGAGTGGTGTAGGGGACGTAGGGAGGCCTCTTTTCAGCTCCCACCCACCCACCCACGCTGCTAAGAGGGGCAACACCTTGTGTTCGAGTATGCTGGGCCCCCAGCATGGTGCTACAATAACCAACTTGATAATGATGTGCACTGAGTTTGAAGGTGTGGTATAGGCTGTCCGTATAAAGCCTAGCACACAAAAATGTAAAATAAATGTTTCTCTTGGTGGGAAGGAACTCCAATGGACCAAAAACAAGAAATGTATATAAGTATTTATTGCTCGAACCCCACAAAAAACTTGTTCCGGAGCTGTTCGAAGCGAAGAGCACTGCAAGGGATCGGACCCGAGCCAGATTTGAGTGCGGAACATGATGGCTGGCCTACCTCACTCCGAACATCAATGTGGACCCGGGTTCGAATCCTGTCATTGCTATTCTCTTCGAACAGTTCCGGAACGATTTTTTTGTGGGGGTGGAGCAATAAATTCTCGACACTTGCAGAAACAATTGTCGAATAGATTGTGCAAAAAAATATCGAAATCCTTATCATTATTTAAATATACACCATAAAATTATGTTGCAGTAAAAAATAACTGTTAATTGAAGGCCGCAAAAAATTATCAACTATCCTTAAACTTGACCACAGAAAGATCTCGAAAAATATATACAATATATGCGGGCACCTTTTTACACCCTACTGAAGCCCCACTCTAAAGATATTATACGAGCCGAAACTAGGTTTTACATCCCGGCTGACTGCCGGCTGCGAAAGATCTACACCTGATTCATAATAGACCATTATGAACGGTGGTCGCTATATTAATCTACGCAATCCACACCGTGACTACATAGTGTGGACGATAACTAATCTAACATAATTAACCTGGCGCAGTTGACCCTGGCCGGTTCAAGCCCGAGGTGAGACAACCTCTATAGGGAAGCGTGGCTAATGCCTCCCGAGGTACATGTAGCATTTACGACAGGAATTCAGGACCATGCATTTCCTAAACCCGCGGGCGTGACCCAGCCGGAAAGAGAAAGAGATTAACTCAATTCATTTCATTCATTCTGGGGGTGACAATGGTGAACGTTCCCACACACTAATAACCTTGGCGGCTCACGGCGTTGCCAAGCAGTGCCAAGCAGCACTGCTTGGACGCATGGTCAACCGAGATCTCTAGGGCGCTACGGTTCACACGAATCGACCGTACGACCCAAAACGAATTATACTAGGTCCACGCACATTGACATGCTGCGCACCTACAGATAAACCAAAGTACCGAAAGTACTACAAAACCACTGAATAGCAAGTACAACGCCGTATGAACCGGCTGTACAAATAGTCCTAAATAGTCGAACACTACGACTTCGCCTATTTCACATTGTTGCGCCGAACTGTCCACTAAAGGAACCTAATTAAATAGGCTTGGACGCAACACTCCTCCCCCCTCTCTGGGGAGAGGTCGGCTACCCCGCTAGCCCAACGACAACCACGCCCAGAACATGCTAGACTCCGTATACGCATGGTGCAACCCATGAGTGACCTATGGTCCCGATGGGGCAGGGACCAGCTTGCACGACTAAGCTGGTCCATCGGGCAAGCCCAACTCAGATCCCGTCCATTGGCCGCGCGGCACGCAGAAGAAGGATGCATGCCCAAAGGACAGAAGCGAGGGGCCAAGACACAGGGCAGTGAGCCAAGGTCTCCACGATCACCACAAGTTTAGCCACGGACATACGTGAATCGTAACACATCCAAAGTGAGGATAGTCAATACAGGCATCGACACGACCACCACTGTAACTGCACGAGGTGATACATCACACGCAGGTGGCTCAACCTCCAAATTCTCATCACAAGAGCCAATAAAGGCCATGCTACAATAAAGTAGCCAAAAGTCGCCAAAGATCACCGAGTGTCGCCAAATGTCACCGAATGTTGCCAAATGTCACCAAATGTCACCAACTCAACGACGTCCCAAATAGAACAGTCTACCAATGGCAAGCAAGGTGCCAAAAGCTCCAACCCGATAAGACAATGTGGTGAAGAACACAATGTAAACTGTCATGTGACCATGACCAATCGCACGCCCGTACTATCGCCACACGTAGCAATAGGGAGGTCCACCCACCAGACCCCTGAGGGGGAACCTGGACAGGAGCCAAAGGTCGGTGGGAGGAGCTGGAAAGCCCCGCCACGAGGGGACCTGACGGCCCCGGTGCGACCCCTGGACGGGCACTGGAAAGCCCCGTCATTGGGGGACCTGACGGCCCCACAACCACGGAATTACCACCCGCAACGGTCACAGTACCCACCGGTAACGTTGCGCTGGTGACTGCCCCGCCCGGCCCTTAAGGCGCAACCTGATTGGGTCCTGCACTGGAAGGTGCAGAAGCCCCAAGTCCCGCCGCCGCTTGGGGAGTCAACATCCGCTCCATCACCTTCTGGAGTACCGCTTCCATCGTGGTGGACAACCGCGCCTAAAAAAAAGAACTCTCCGCCTGTGCAACCATCTGTCTCTCCAAACCTAAACGCAGCGCCTGCAGCTGAGAGAAAACCCGCTGCTCGCCCTCCACCGCGGACTGCGAAGAGAGGTCGGACGCCTTGTTAATGCCGGAAACCATGTTGTCCAACAAATGACTCGCCGATGCGTCCATCGACTCGCCGATGTGGCCACTGTGTCTCCTTGTCCTTGTCGCCCGTCGCCACTATACCTGAGGGGCATAGCGCGGGCTCCATGTACGGTGGCTTACCACCGTTGCACAAATATACGCTTGCGACGGAAGTCGCGTGTGATACTTCGCCCGACGGCCGCCCTAGCGCTGACTGCCGCCACTGCGCCGACGTCGCGCAAATGTCGCAACTTGAGGCGCGATCATAGCTCGAACTGCGCGCACCGTATCCCGCGCTCTTGTCGCCGCCGTACGTAACCCTTACGAAATCGGTGTCCCTCGCCACCTCGTATGACTACAAGGGGGACTCCGCGCCGAATGAACTAATGCCGAGGTCCAACCCCTCCTGAAGAGCGGGGTCAGGAAGAGCAGATAGCTCCTCCTTGCGGACCTGCGGCTGGTATTGGTGTGGTGGGGAAGAGACAAGTGTGCATGACTGCTGCGCACATCCATCGCACGAAAGAGATGAGATACCGCCCCCCCCTAAGGGGGAGCCAAGCGTGTGCCTCGGCATGGAGGAACCCACACCAAGTTCAAAGAAAAAAAATTGAAAGATTCCTCTGACACGCATACGCATCTTCCAATCCTTTATGCACACACCACGTACACCCTCATACACCTACTACATGACCTAGTTGACCTCAGGCACTGACGAACCAAGGACAACCAACCCCGTACATCCATGATGTCCGGACCAACACATGCACCAGAGCTCACTAGTATGACTACCAGTACAAACACAGATGCTCGGACCAACATGTGCATCCACTAGTATGCAGACTACTGGTACAGACACAATATCTAGTTGCTACTAGAGCCACTAGTAATAACACTAGTAACCTCAGTGCTTTCTCACACTTACTCCTCCCCCCCCTAAGGGGGATGGGAGCCTCTCCCTTCAGTCCACTAACTGGGTAACACACAGATGCCTATCTCTGTGACTCCTCCCCCCCCTAAGGGGCTGTGAAGCCGCTTCCTTCTTCTCTCCTCCCCCCTCTATGGGAATCGGAGCGCCCTCGCGACGGAAAGCACCCGGAGGGGGGGGGGGGGAAAGGAAAAAAAAAAAAAAAAAAAATTCCAAACAAACCAACCAAACAGATAGAATATCAAGCCAAAATAGACGTGCCACAACTGAGGTACAAAGACATTGTACCCACAAGGGTACCCCCAGACTGGGGAGAAAGGAGTGTGAAGGTCAAGACAAGGCAGTGTCTACGAAACACATGTCCGAATGGCAGTGAGAGTGGAGTGATCAGGTCCACAAGCAAGGCTGCCCCTACAAACACGTCGAGGAACTCCCCGGTACTGAGCTATCACGAGCCCCTGTCATCATGGTAGATGTGTCTTTCTAGCGATGTCCGATAAACCATTGCCACGGTTACCAGCATGACCGCTAGTATTGAGTAAAAAAAAATAGGTATGACTACCTGCAACAGAAACGTGCCACACACCCACAACAATGGGTATGAACACCCATTATCACCTGACATCAATACAAGCAAACAACATGTATGACCAACAGCAACCCCTATTAACAACAAGGATTACTACTTGCTAGCTCCTGGCACGGTGGCTGTGCAAGGGAGGGGGGATGGCAAGGGGCTGAATGCAACTGAGGATAGATGATGTGGGGGTGGTGGTAAAACCCAATGCACCCCATGTGAAGAGTCCTAACTCCCCTTAGAACAGGGAAGAGAACAAGATGCTAATAGCGCCTTCAGACTGAAGGAGTACTGCTAACCCTATATAGGATCCATAGATTGTTATGTCAAGCAACAAAAATCAACAACAATCCCAGGCCCGTCATGCAGCTAAGTGCTCCATTGCCTAAAACCTGCAACTAAGAAGGTTGCATATTGTGGCGACGTAACCCTCCCTGACTGGAAGGAAAAAGTACGAGGAGACAAGTGTGCATGACACGAGTACTGGGAACCCTGTAGGATCCACACGTGGGAAATGATGTCCATGAACGTCTACAACAGCATGCATTTCAGCAAAGTGAAATCTGCAACTAGGAAGGTTGCAAAGCATATGCTGATAGAACCCTCCATGACTGGAATGAAAAGTAAGGTACCCGAGCTACAACAACCAAGCGCATCATCCTGAAACAACCACGTCGCATAGATACGTCAAACGCAAGAAAAATTAATTACCCTTGCCAAACAGGCCGACGCTTGTAGATGGACATGATGCACAAAGGAACAAGCCGGTGGAACGCCGGCGACAACCACTAAGGAAACAAAAGAGGTAAAGTGTTGATGCACTTCACATGGACGGCCGTGAGGGCCATAAACACAGGAACCAAAAGAAGCAAAAGGGACAAAAATACTCATGATGGCACCAGCTATGACTAACTGTTGCAACAACTGTCACTCTAACTAATTAATCCCAACAAAGAGACAGCAATAGCCATGAGGGTATCCCTAATTGCGATGTCTAGAAGCAAATAAGAGCAACCTAGACAACACAGCTATTACTACTAGCTGCTGTCACAGCTGATACAAATATTGCTAGAATATTGCAGTCACTAAAGACTGCAAGGGACGATGCTACTAAAGATAGCAATTGTCACTATAGCACCTATAAGGTGAGCACAGGCAGCCATCCTGGCCCCTGCAAAGGAGGTACATGGTACAGGCAGCTAACGGCTACAACCACAGGGACACAGTGTCAACATACTGGCATGACTAGCAGCATACTACTATGGAAATAACCAAACAACAAAAGAAAGAAGAAGGACAGGTGTGACCACCCGTGACAGCGCAGCAGCTAGCCAGACTGGCTACTACCTGCCTGTCTCCAAGATACTGGCATGACTACCAGCACCTAAAGAAAATAAAACAACCCAATGAAGGAAAAGAACAAGTGTGACCACCTGTAACAGTGCAGCAGCCAACCAAAGTAGCTACTACTGCGCGTCACCACTCGCGCATGCAACAGATATGACTACCTGTTGTCACGGCTACGTAGTGCATCCAACAATTGTTGCCCTCCCTGTACCCTCTACCCTGATGACCCAGGTGAGAGGAGGGTTGGGGCAGAAGGCAAAGGTGGTGGTGAAGGTCAAAGAGTGGTACAAGTGCCTCCTAGTGACCCAGGAGTGCCGTGTGCATAAGAATTAACTCTTCTGCCTGAACAAGAGTGGCAAGACCTGCCTCCCCCACCCGTACCCACGAATGACCTGTTCAGCGTGCTCCGAAGATTAAGGAGCAAGCCACAGTGTACACTATTGCTGCTAGGGGCTACAGCTTATAAGGGCTGCCACTAAAAGAAACACTTGGGCTACAGCCTGGAAGGACTGCAACGCTAAATAGGCTACAGCCGGGAGAGGCTGCAACGCGAAAATGGGCTACAGCCGGGAAGGGCTGCAACGCAAAAACTGATGGGCTACAGCCTGGAAGGGCTGCAGCACACACACACACACAAAGGGGGCTACAGCCTGTAAGGGCTGCAGCACCACAATGGGCTACAACATGTAAGGGCTGCAGCACAAAAATGGGCTACAGCCTGGAAGGGCTGCAGCATGACAAATTAAAAGAAAAGGGGGCTACAGCCTGGAAGGGCTGCAACCCTAAAAGAAACACTACTGGGTAGGGCTGCATATACTGATAGAAATTCAAGTCTAGGAAAAACTAAAATTTCAACAGCATTGGCCGAAGGAGCGTTATATCATAATGAACAATCCTACTCCGGGCATACCTGTGTCTTCGACTCACCCAGCTGAATGCCGGGTGTCGTGCCCATGGACGCTGCCGAAGTAAAAGAGGTCGCCGATGATGAGGATATTCCCCCGGACGCTCGCCAGCACCCCGCCCCACTAAAAAGTCGACTATGAGGGATTATGGACCCGCTATAGGTTCTCGATGCCGATTGCCGGACTTATTCAGTAACTACCGAACCCATAACCCCTCTTCGGCAGGGGCAATTGAAAATCGACCTACCGCCTAAAGAAAAAAATTAAATTCGTGAAAAAAATCCGTTCCTGACAGGAACCTGGGTCATGACCTCTAGAGTGTAGGTCACGACATACGCACAATCGCAAGGTGGCCAGTCTGCGATGTGACATTACAATTGTTTTAGAAACTTATAAACAGCGCTTATTTACCTCTGCGACTCAGGTGGATTCCTCCGAGTCCAGTTTTACATCCCGGCTGACTGCCGGCTGCGAAAGATCTACACCTGATTCATAATAGACCATTATGAACGGTGGTCGCTATATTAATCTACGCAATCCACACCGTGACTACATAGTGTGGACGATAACTAATCTAACATAATTAACCTGGCGCAGTTGACCCTGGCCGGTTCAAGCCCGAGGTGAGACAACCTCTATAGGGAAGCGTGGCTAATGCCTCCCGAGGTACATGTAGCATTTACGACAGGAATTCAGGACCATGCATTTCCTAAACCCGCGGGCGTGACCCAGCCGGAAAGAGAAAGAGATTAACTCAATTCATTTCATTCATTCCGGGGGTGACAATGGTGAACGTTCCCACACACTAATAACCTTGGCGGCTCACGGCGTTGCCAAGCAGTGCCAAGCAGCACTGCTTGGACGCATGGTCAACCGAGATCTCTAGGGCGCTACGGTTCACACGAATCGACCGTACGACCCAAAACGAATTATACTAGGTCCACGCACATTGACATGCTGCGCACCTACAGATAAACCAAAGTACCGAAAGTACTACAAAACCACTGAATAGCAAGTACAACGCCGTATGAACCGGCTGTACAAATAGTCCTAAATAGTCGAACACTACGACTTCGCCTATTTCACATTGTTGCGCCGAACTGTCCACTAAAGGAACCTAATTAAATAGGCTTGGACGCAACCAGTCATTCCCTGGGTACGGTGTCCCTTCCCCTGGTCATACAAGGACGTACTGTCAACCTGACGGCCACTATAGGCCCTATCACTACCGCTGATGTATTACTAGGATTAGATTGGCACCAGGATAATAAGATTACTATTAATTATGATACCATGGTCATTTGGTTTCCAGATAGCTCTTACTGGGTACCGGAACGTCATTATAGATTAGAAAATTTATCCTTGGTAGATATTACTCCTCCTACACCTGTTGATCCTCCTGTAAGACCTATACCTGAAGTATTAATGTCCAATGATGAATTGCGATCTGAACTAAAGGAATATGGATATTTATTATGTATGTTCCTTCAGTTAGAAGTACAGGAGATACCTATCACTAATAATAGTGTGGATATAGATGTAAACACAGTGGATACAATAGGAGTGGGATTTACTGAAAATGAAATAGTAAGATACATGGCTGTGATAGATTCCTCAAAAGTTTTTGAAGAAAAGACTCCTTCTTATCCTCCTCCTCGTTCTGTTTTACACCGTGTAGTTATCAAGGACGGTGCAGTTCCTACGCACTCTCCGATGTATAGAATGGGCCCTACCGAATTAAAGGAACTAAAACAGATTTTAGTGTCACTATTAGAAGCAGGATTGATAGAGCCTAGTAACTCCCCCTACTCAGCTGGTGTCCTGTTAGTTCCTAAGCCAAATGGCAAGTTTCGCCTAGTTACTGATTATAGGAAGTTAAATGATATTACTGTGAAGTCTAAATACCCTCTACCTCGTATTGATGATATATTTAATAAGGTTAAAGGTTCTACCTGTTTCACGGTACTGGATTGTGCGGATGGTTTTTGGCAACTGCGTATAGCTCCTGAGGATTGCCATAAAACCGCCTTTGCTACCCCTTTTGGTCACTACCAGTTTAGAGTAGCGGCTATGGGACTCTGTAACTCTCCTGCCTCTTTTCAAATGTTAATGAATGAAGTGCTTAGACCTGTTATGGGTAATTCTCACCTTCCTCAAGTGTCCTCTGATTTAAAGGATCCTTCCTTCTCCTCTGTTTCTTTATCTGAACACGATCGTTCTTGTGCTCAAGCTTACTTAGATGATATCCTTATTTACTCTCCTGATTTTGAAACGCACCTACGTGATTTAAAGAAAGTCTTAGAAATAATGGCTGAAAATTCTTTGTGGGCTCGCCGTGCTTAAGTTCGTTCTGGTAGGAGTGTACCATTTTTAGGACACGTTCTGTCAGATGCCGGTGTCGCTACCGACCCGGATAAAACCAAGTCAATTCAGGAATGGCTACCCCTACCGACGTTAAAGGTGTACATAGTTTCCTAGGGATTGCCTCATACTATAGGCGTTTTATCCCGCGTTTCGCAACTATAGCAGCCCCTATTAATCATTTATTAAAGAAGGATATCCCCTTTGTCTGGAGTAGTGAATGTCAGTCGGCTTTTCAGTGTCTAAAATCCCTACTCCTCTCTCCTCCCGTACTCATCCTACCGGATACTACTAAACCCTTTGTGGTAGCTACAGACGCTAGTAAGGTAGCTATAGGGGGCGTCCTTCTCCAGGATCAGGGTCAGGGCTTACAGCCAATTGAGTATATCTCTAGGACAATGCTCCCTGCGGAGCGTAACTATCCCGTACACCAGCAGGAACTCTTAGCGGTGGTGTATTGTTGCCACGCGTGGCAGCACTTTCTTAAAGGTGCTCAATTTGATGTTTCCTGAATGAACCCTGTGAGATAGATCCTTATAGATTAGTTATCCAAACGGATCACCGTCCCCTTACCCATCTTCTCTCCCAACCCAACCTTACCCCTCGTCAAGCGCGCTGGATGGAGTTTTTAGCACAGTTTTCCCCTTTTAAACTTCAGTATGTTAAGGGTGTAGATAACATAGTACCAGATGCACTCTCCCGTCGCGCAGATTACTCCTTTTTCGAGGACCTGGATGTTCTCAATACTACTCTAGTTCCTACTACTATGGGTGTAACCCCTTATGGTGAACTACCTGATGATGAATCCTATGCCTATCTCTTTCATACAGCTGTTCGCATGCCTGATCTCCTTTCTCACGTAGGACTCTCTCTCCCGTGTGAGGCCCTTCCTGTGGTCTCGGTGGGGGGGAGGGGAAAAATAAAATTTCTATACCGCTTAGCCATATAGCGACTAGGTCAGGAAAGTCTTATGATAACATAGTCCCTCTAGGACCTCCCCTTCTCTTTGGCAAGGCGGTAGGAGACCTCTTTAAACCTGTTCTGGATACCTCTGTAGCGATGCCTACCTCTGATCTTGAACGCCTTATTAGTAGATTTACGGCCACTGAGCCGGAAGCTTTAGCTGCCATTGCGCCCATCCCCAACAATTAGGCAAGCACCCTTGTAAATTTGTAGGTGGGTTTTTATATGTGCAGATAGCAGATTCTCCCCCTCAATGGCGCCTGTATGTCCCTCCTATCTGTCGCTCCTCCTTGCTCTTTGAGTTGCATGACTTAGCTGCTCATCAGGGTGGTAAAAGGGTACGGGACCTAGTAGCCCGCTCTTACTACTGGCCTTCCCTTTTAAAGGATGTAGATGAGTATGTTAGAACCTGTCAATCTTGCCAGGAGATGAAACCCAACAATGTAGGACAGATAGCAGAACCTAGGACCCTACCTGATCCCATCATGCCGTGGGACTCCATTATGATGGATTTTGTAGGACCTTTTAGGAAGAATGATAGAGGTAACGCCCAGATCCTTGTTTTCGTAGATCGTTTTACTCGTATGTGTCATCTCGTGCCGTGTCCCTTAGAACTCACCGCACGTGATTACGCACGTCTATAGATATCATGGTTTGAGTAGGCAGTTTATTAGTGATAAAGAAAAGCTATTTACCTCTGACTTTTGGCAGCAGTTTTTCGTTGCTATCGGTACCAAGGTTACGTTCGGTACTGCCTATCACTCCTCCTCCTCTCATTTAGTAGAACGTCTTAATAGGGTAGTGGAAGAAGCGCTGAGGCACTATGTCAACGGCTCGGGGAGTGATTGGGAGGATTGTCTATGCTTGGTAGAGTTCTCCCTTAACAATTGCCCTCAGGCTGCGCATGGCTATACGCCTTTCTTCCTAGATACTGGTAGACAGCCTCTTACTCCTACCTCTCTCTTAGCTAGTCCTTTACGGGACAGGGACGATGTGTCCCGGGATACCGTAGAAGGTGTGCAGGCCTTGCTAGATAAAATGAAAAATGCACATGATCACGCAATTTCAGGGTACCAAAAGGCTCAGGCCAAGTACCTTGCTAGGTTGCGTGCCTCCTTAGATAGAAGAGCGCCTGAAATAGATATAGGAGATTTAGTCTTAGTAGAAGGCCCCCGTGTTGGCCGTTTTGCTCACAAGTTCGAAGCAGAACTTAAAGTGAAACTTAGGCCCGCCTTCTTAGGACCCTTCCGTGTGTTGTCTAGAGTAGGTAATTTCTTATATAAAATAGATATCCCTACCTCTTGGCAGACACATTCTAACACCTTCCATAGAAGCCAGCTGAAGCTTTATCACCAAAGCACGTTCGCTGGTAGAGAACTAGCTCCTGCCCCTTTAGAGCATAACCCTGATACTGGTGAGGTAGAAGACGAGGTAGAGAGTATCGTGGCCCATAGAGATATTAAAAAGGGCCGCGGTACCCAGCGCCAGTATAAGGTGAAATGGATGTATGCTCGTAGTGAGGTAGATAAAGTATGGTACACGGAGAGTGAGTTAGATGGTTGTAGCCGCTTGTTGCAGGACTACAAAACCCTACACCAGCTCTAGCTGGCAACCTGCCCCTCCCTTATCGTATTCCTGCTGTTGGTGGGTGGTTGGTTGTCCCCTCCCCTCCGCAGCCATCATGACTGAACCTAACCCCTCCGTCGGAGAGCCTGCCGCCTTCCCCTCCACCACCGGACCCAGAGCTCTACTACGAGGCCCTTCCGGGCCGATGGGTGTCACGTTCCAGTTATCCGGGTGGCCTCGTTCAGCCTGCCCTCCAGGCTCAGCATGCGGCTTTAGTCAGGGCTGCCCTCTTTGGGGTCGCGTGGTTCGGCCCGGCCCCCGATGATCCGCAACAGCTAGTTGTGCATGGGTTCGACGATGCCGGGCATTGTCTTTTAGGATGTGGCTCCCGCTGCCCAGCCTTGGGGCAGATAGCCGCTGTCCTTCAGTGCCCCCGGGTGTTTTCCTACCTGTCTACCCCTGTGGGCCGCTCCTGCCTACGGGAGGTGTTCCCTTGGCTTCCGGGCGAGGGCGATGCAGATGTAGATGACAACCCCTGTGACCTCCTACGGGCGGTCGAGTTCATGGAGATCGCGGACCAGACAGCGGGAGCAGCATTTGGCGACCCTTCCCCTACGGACGCCCCAGTCGAGGCGCAGTACACTCCAGAGTATTCGGCCTCAGTTGCAGCGTCCTCCTCCTCAGTGTCGGCTCCTTCCCCTGTCCCGTCTTCACCACGGTCGACCCGGCGCGTGTCGGTGGAGCCTACCCCTTTGGGCTTGGATCGCGAGCCTGATCATCTCTCGGCGACTGTTTCTGCGATGCAGGCCCAGATCCAGTCCCTGACCTCGGCATTCGGGGCCTTCTTGGCGGCCCAGGCGCATGCTCCAGCCACGCCAGGTGGGGTGTCTGTTGTATCTGTGCCCCCTACTCCTTCGGTTGCCTCGGCGCCTACGGTTTCGCCTGCGCGCTGTGCGAGTCCTCGGTAGCTGCGGTTTCCTCTGTTGCTGCGGCTCCTACGCCTCCGGCTGCCTCTGCGCCTGCGACCGACGTACCTGCGCCTTTGCGGGAGTCTTCCGCCCCAGCGGCCGCGCCCGTCGTCGCCGCTTCCGGGCCGCCCGCAGCGCCATCGCAGCCATCGCGGGGTTTCTTTAGCGACACGGGCGGTCTTCCCAGGCTTTGGGAGGGTGGTCCCCCGCAGAGGATTCCGGTGCCCGACTGGAGCTTGGATGGTAACCAGTCTTATGCCGGATTGCCTGTCCCTACGGGCCCTGTTTTCAACATGTGGCCTGAGCGTGCGCCGCCACCGGAGACCGGAGCGCCAGCTGCGGTGGCGGGTCCGTCGCGACCCCCTTCGGCAGCGGGTCTGGCGCTACCTCCTGTTGTACTGGCACCGTCTGCGTCTGTGCCGGTTCCTACCCCTGCTTCGGCCCCTGCCCCTTCGGCCTCGCGGTCTTTGGCTGCGGTTGTTCGGGCCAGCGGTCCGGATCCTCGCGCCACCCGCGCGGCTGATTCCCTCCGGGAGTTGTCCCAGGGCGATCGGGACCGGGCCCCTTCTGTGGTGCATGCGACGCCGGAGTCGCGCGACACGCCCGTCCCTGGGTATGGTATGTCTGCGCTCGCCTGCCGACAGTGCGACCTGCCGCGCGCCTCCGCCGAGCTTGCCATTTCGCCCATGTCCTACGGGTTCTCCCAGGTGTGTCGGGCGCCGCGGGACCGTGGCCTACCCATTGAGACTGATCGGCCTCCTTTCGACATGGTTATTTTAGCTGATCCTGTGTTCCAGGGCGAGATCCTGGTTCGGCGCGTTCTGTATCGCTGGGCTAGGCGTCACAATGACTTGGACACCTACGGTGGGTTCCAGTGGGCTTACCCTCCGCCTCTGGGCATTATGGCTTCAGATGCCCTTACGGTAGAGTTTCCTGCGGTGCCGGGTGCTACGTACAGCACGGTTCTCCAGCCAATCCTGGAGTGGGATGCCCGTCGTCCAGCGCCCATCCCGGGCCAGGGTCTGGACTCCCGTGGCCATCCTCCTCCTCGGGCTAGCGACTACCTAGAGACGTTCGGGTCGCGACAGTGTGCTCGTCGGTGGCGCTCCCGTGAGGTTCGGCACATCCGGATGTGGCCGTCTAACGTGGAGCCCCTGGTAGATCTGTTCTTCCCGACGGGTTTGCGCCCTCGGATCCGGTACCATCGCCTACTCCTGCGGGCTCTCTGTTTGATCGCGGTAGAGCCTTTCCTTCGCCTCTTTGCCTGTGGTTTCCTGGACTGGGCCCGTGGCCAGGTCGTTCTTACGCAGCATAGGTATTACTGGGCCTTTCTGGGCCTTTTTCCTGATGGCGTGTGGGCCGATGTTTTCCTCACTGTAGATAGGCATGACAATGCCGATGATGTGGCCCACTACCAGGCGTACCTGGATGTTCTGCTGGCCTCTCGTGGCACTTACCAGACGGATGGCAACTAGATAGAGGGCCTTAGGCCCGACCTGAGGGTGTTGTCCCTCCGGTATATAGAGTCGCCCTCATATTCTGGCCAGTTGACTGGTCGTTCTTGGTCCTTGGTACTGATTTGTTTACTCCGTGTGTCCTGCCCAGTGCCGTCCCCCCCCGGCAAGGACTCTGTTCCAGGCAGTTAGGGGAACCTACCACCAGGCTTGGTGCTGGCTAACCCTACCCCACCCGGCGTGGTGGTGGACCCGAGTAACACGATTGGTGCTTTGTATCTTGGATGGCTTGCCGATTGTGTTGGTGTGTGCTAGGTTTCCTACCCCTTGGTTTCCTCCCTGTGCGTAGGGAGAGGGCTCCCTACCTTTGTGGGGGGGGAGGTGTTACGTCGCGTAACAATTCGTTGTAGTTACGGACGTAAATTAGGTCCTTTGCCTCGGTCGTTCCTAGGTTTACGTGTAGTTCCAACTGTGACACTATTGTCCACGTAACAGTACTGTGGTACATTGGGTGCTTTTGGGCGCCGCGCCGCGTACTTTATTAGTGGTCCTTATCCTTTGGTAGAATGTAGTGGACCAGCGTGCATCTGTGCATCTGCCTGTGCATCTGTAGGCGAGGGCCAGGTCGGCCCGAGCATGTTGGACCGTTGGTGACCATTTATGCACGTTCTACCCCTCGTGTGGTCACTCGGCGTGTGTTGATATGAATTAACACATATAGGCTTGGGTCATGGCAGTGTAGTGTGTTTCCTTCCTCTATTCCTGGAATAAACGGGTTCGGGTAAATGGTTGTATGGCGTATTATAGCAACACATACGTGAATGCATTGAGATCAGCTCCGTCTCGTTCGTCTTTCGCTAGGGGTTTGAGTAGAGGAGGCCTGACCAATTTAGGTAGTATCAGGCCCAGTAGAGGTAGAGGTGGAGGTAGAAGTTTAGGACGTAACACATGCATGGACGTCGCCAAGCTGGACATTTTGCAATGTGAAAGCGTTTATATGCTTTGTTATTGTTATTGGATCGCATGCACGAGGGCTTGTATTATTCCCCCCACCCCCAATCCATAGCGCGTCTCCACATACATGTCTTGTTGCTTATAGTAATTTGTATAAATTCCTTCCCCCCCACCCCACCCCACTAATATTACTTGATATTGTAGAGGAATGTAAGTAAGATGTGCTTCATTTTGTTGTGTTGTTGTTATGTGTGTTGGTGCAGGCAAAATTGATGTGCTGCTTTGAGGGCAGGTTCATGAACATGCCGTACGCTCGTTCTTATTGGCGTGCGATGCTGAAATCCAACCTCGGCAAATGGTGGTTACGGCGTGGTGCCTCTTTTATTGCCACAATAAGAAGAACCGTATCAAACCAGCCAGCCTTTGGTGACTAGGAAAATGAGTTCATGTAGTGGCCATGGAGTGACGCACAAACCCAAGGACGACAACCACTGTGATCTTGGAAACACTGGGTTACTCCATTCCTTCTTCATGCGTATCATCGCCGTCAGTTGCTGGTTCATCAACAACGTTCACCAATGCAGTCTCAGTGAGGGTAAAGTGCAAGGCACTGCTGGCGAGCCCGCTGGTGACATCGTTGACATGAACAATCATGCAAGAAAGAGTTGCAATATTGATGATGACAACAACAACAACAACAACAACAACAACAACAACAACAACAACAACAACAACAACAACAACAACAACAACAACAACAACAACAACAACAACAACAACAACAACAACAACAACAACAACAACAACAACAACAACAACAACAACAACAACAACAACAACAACAACAACAACAACAACAACAACAACAACAACAACAACAACAACAACAACAACAACAACAACAACAACAACAACAACAACAACAACAACAACAACAACAACAACAACAACAACAACAACAACAACAACAACAACAACAACAACAACAACAACAACAACAACAACAACAACAACAACAACAACAACAACAACAACAACAACAACAACAACAACAACAACAACAACAACAACAACAACAACAACAACAACAACAACGACAATAACAACAACAACAACAACAACAACAACAACAACGGCGACAATGATAATGTTGGTTCTTCTGAAGACGGAGAACTTGACGGCACGGTCGAAGATGTTTTCGACGATGCCACGATCGCGGAGCACGTATTTGCCACAAGGGGCTGTGGCAATTGCGAAGCCGGTGAAGACTTGGCTAGCTAGTGTGCTGGTTGAGGCGCCGCTGCCTCAGGTATGCCGCTTTCATAGCTAAGTTGTGCTTGGGTAGTGCAAGTTGTTCTTGGGTACGGATCCAATGTGCAATTGTGTTGCAAGTTCCTATGCAACATTCACGATTTGTGCTACTACTTCTACATGCGCTTTATATGTGTGGTGATATTCCCACTGTGCTCTTCACGACATCATGCTAGTGACGAGCATATGCAGGCCACCGTGTGGCAAACTGGTGAGGGAGCAATAAAGAGGGAGCAATAAAGAGGGAGCACTAAAGAGGGCACGTGGTAGCCTTTCTGAAGAAGTCTACTGAACCCAGCAGTGGCAATTTTCTTTATTCTTCCTTTGTTCGTTACATTGTTTTCAGGGCAATCAATGTGCATCACAACATGCGGCATGCCCGGCTCGCTCAGCGGGGCCACATGAGCACGATGCCGCGGAGGCTGAAGAAGCAGGCGATCAGGTATCATGGGCTTATCATCATGGCTGTCTTTTTCAAATAATTGCTTTCTTACAATTAGCCGTAGCTAACGCAGCCACCTTTTATCAGAAGGGTAATCAGCACCGTGTCGTGGGAATGCTTTGGCTATGTTCTTCCCATGCTCGTTACATTGTTTGGCACCCATGGATGGGTGGTCATGTGAATCGCGTGGGGGTGGCCAGTTTTTGGCACCCACCGGGGCTCAGTCATGTACGTGAGCATGAGTGAGGATAGGGGTGGGGTTTGCCAGGTTTTGGCATCCATAGATGGGTGGGCGTGAGAATCGCGTGGTGGCCAGTTTTCGTAACCCACCGTGGCTCAGTCATGTGGGCATGAGTGAGAATAGGGGCGGCGTTGGCCAGTTTTTGGCACCCATGGATGTATGGGCATGAGAATTGTGTTGGCACTGGCCAAGTATGTAGCACCTCCCATGGACGTGACGTATATAAACTTAGGGATACAGGTGCAAGGACCCGCAGCCACCCTTTTATTTGAATCATATAATGATGAACATGGTCATGTCGTGGGCTCATGAATGTTCCTCTTAAACAGTCTGTATGCGGTGTGTGCTTCTCAATTACGTTATTTCCGGCCGATCGTATCCATCACATGATGCGTCATGCCAGCGCTGTGCGGGCGGGGCCGGGGAATGCGAGCACAATGCCATGGACGATGAAACGGAGGACGAAGAAGAAAATCAGGTACACTTGCCACATCATTTTGTTTGTTTGATGAACCGTACTTGTGTGTGCAGATTTTCGATCATGAGTTTAACTCGATCATGGTACAAAATCGGCATGAGAATGTGGTAGAATTGCAAATAGGGCGGGAAAGTTTTCGCGTGAATTATGATGTTAGCACGGAGATCGCGATCCGTGCTGCGGGTTAGTTTTCCAATACCAATGTGGCTCCTCCACCCCCCATCAAGGAGTATGTGCTACATGATCTCCCCACGGAGGCATGTTATAATTTAATTTAATTTAATTTAATTTAATGTGGCTCAAAATATTGAAGCCACGCATGCATCCTCCAACCCATTTCTATTGTATGAGACAACAGGTCATGGTAGATAATAACTATATAACTAGCTAGAGCCGTTGGGGCATACAGCACCCGTAGAAGGCACTTGCAAGGTCAAGCACAGTACCAAAGCATCTTATACACTATCAACAACTCAATAATCCTCACTAGCAAAAAAGAAGGAACCAATAGTATAAACTCGACTAATATGCTTCAATGCAAGCAGATCCCATGACTCTCTAGGGCTCAAACGCACAACAAACGACCACGGGAGAAGGCGGACCTGGCTAGCAAACCAATAATTATAATTCTATGTAGTAGCACGTTATGACTAAGCACCGTCGAGATTTTTAGGAGTCGTGTATACACAAGTCTTGGATATTAATAATATGGCTGTCGGATGTTGTTAAGTCATCCCACTATAACCTTGGGAAATTTGTATATCCCATGAATACATTGTGAGAATATGTAATCACCCTCTCTCTTGTTGTTTGGTTGTTCGTGTCGTGTTTGACAATAAACATGGGATATTTACCTTGTGAGCGTGGCAGGACACCTTGCCTTTTACCCAGTTTGATAATGTCAAGGACGACATCGACCCATATTCGGACACTGCCGAAGCGCGGAACTTCCTTGTCAACGAAGCACGATGGTATGAAGATCTTGAAGGCAAACCGACCATATCCTTTGACGATCTACAACTGGTGAGGGTAAAGAATAACATGGCACGGGATAGCAAGGATGGGGAGGGTATCAGAACAAGGTCTCATTTGTCGCTTGCTGTCATTCCCAAAGCATCGCTCAGTGCCTTTTTGGAGGGTGAAAGACAGCGAGGAGGTGCTGATCTCACTCGTTGCAAGAAAAAAAAAGAAAATCGCAGTTCGGCCAACCCTGCAGCTAGCCATGTAACGAAGGTTGTTTCATCCGATCTGTACCGTTGCAGTCGTGCTCCCGAACAAAAAAAAACAAAAACAAGTTGGGTTCCGATAACCCTCGTGCACGTAAATGTGGTGTTCGAGGAAAAATTCCAACTTGTTGCGATATGTCCTTCCGGGTGGTCATGCATTGTAACATGCCTGAATTTTACTTTATTACATTTCGAGAACCTTCGCATCAGCACGGGCATGGCTTATACACTAGGGATAGCTATCAAGGCAGCCAACGATTAAGTGCTAAGTGTCGCGCATTCATACAACAAAAAACTGAGTTGCCCTTTTTATTGGAAGGCCAGCCCATTGATGCAGCCGCCGTGTTGCGTCTATGGCGTGCTGAAATGGAGGCACATGCGGCGGAGTATGGCGACTTGCGGAAACACCGCGATTATCATTTGACCAAACACGACATTGTGAATATCCATCGTAAAAAGACAGAATGCGAATGGAAGTTGGGCTATTCCGAGGCGGCTAGTTTGTCCCAGTGGTCTTTGTCGTCAAAGTTGGCTGGCATGGTTCGTTTCTTACAATGGCAGGTATTTGCGCGCAAAACACCTTGCGAAAAGTGCAGGACATGCAAAGATTGCACACAACCAGCAGAATGGTGTGCCACGTGTAGAGAATGTGCGTTGTGTCAACAAATCACAAATGGCAAATGCAGGGTCCATCGCATTGGCAAGTGTGAGTGCACACAACAGTGTGAGACGTGCAAGAAGTGCAAAAACTGTCCGACATACGACGAGACGAGCCCATTTATTATGGTCATACAATCAAGTTGGCAGCGTGACTGTATGCGCAAGTTTGGGGACAAGATGGTTTTTTTGGATAGTACCCATGGCATGTTTTGCCTTGGATATTACTTTGCAACCTTGCTTGTGGAAGATGACCATGGCACTGGAATCCCGGTTGCCTGGTGCATCATGTCATCGGAGAGCACTAACTCATACAAAACTTTCCTAAAAGCCGTGTGGGATGATCCTGAATCCGCTTTACCTATTCCAAAATCATTTATGGTGGATTGTGCCGAGTCAGAAAGGAATGCCATCAAGGAGGTTTTTCCCGCGGAGGTAAAGATATTTTTGTGCAGTTGGCATGTTGCTAGAGCATGGTACAAGAACGTGATTACGAAAGTGAAGTCGCGTGAAGACCGGTACGCCTTATACAAGGTATTGTCAACTTTGTTGTATTCCATAAAAGGACAAGTTAATCCTAATACGAACCCAAGTGAAATAGTTACAATAGTGAAAAATCAGCTTGAAAACTTTTATGTCCAGTGGGAGGGCCGTCAACCAGCATTCATCACCTATGTCAAGAAGGAATGGGGGAAGAGCTTTCCACATTGGGCTCATGCCTTTCGGCATGCGGACTATGGTGGGCATGATACTAACAATCGGTTGGAAAGCTATCATCGTAAATTGAAAAGCCAATGGATGTGGGGCCAAGGTAGACAAAGGCTAGACTTGGTGATATATCGATTACTGATCGCCTTGAAATACATGAAGGATTCGGTGTTCTCTGAACGTAGTTTCTTTATAACAGATGAGAATGAACGCCGCTATGTGAGTGGTACTACGGGACGGTGGGCCTTGGGCTGGACCGGTTCCATGAGTTAGAATTAGTTGGCCAGTTTTGTATGGCCATTTCTAGTTCGTTAAGTTAAGTAGCAATTAAGTTACTGTTGCTGACGGCTCATGAGGCGAGCCTGGGCTACGCCGCCCTAAAGTGCCATTTGCACGATGTTCTAGGTCTCTTTTTCTTGTAATCGGATGTATGGGGTATGGGTATGGCGGATTACAAGAAATTTAATGCTGCCCTAATCGCGTCAGCCTTTTGGCTGGCGGTGGCCGATTAGAGATGGCGCGTGACTGACATAGCTTGAACAGTCACGTGACTGTGAAAAAGAAATTGAAATTACCCTCGTCGGTTTTCTCCCCGCAGCTGGGTTCTTGGCCGACGAGAGACTATAAAATACTTCGCGTTTGCCTGCGCGTGGCACCTGTACGGAACTCTGAAGCCATGAGTAAGATTTCCGTGCCACGCTGCAGTGCCTACCGCTTTGCTGCGGAATGTCGCAGCAGGGTTGCAGTTCCTGACTGCTGACTGCCGAAGGAAGGGTGGTCGGGTTACTTTTAGTGGGCATTGTGATGGACGACAAGTCTGTCGGCCCTCGCGTAAGTAGAAAAATATTTACCAGCATCCGCTCTTATGGGTGCGTGAGGTCTCGGGAATGTGGTGGGGACGAATTCCGGAATTATGCAATATTTCGATTCAGACCGAGACTTAAGGGGCCAGTTTAACAGACGGACCTGGGCCGGGCAGGACCAAATATTTTGGCCGGCCCAGTTGCGCTTGCGCTTTATCGGCCGCTGGGGTGTGTGATGAGAGCCTGCTCATCAACTAAAACCTGAAATATGGAAAGTTACTCCCCCAGGTGACAACGTTGACAGTAATCGAGATATGGTGGCATCGGGTGACGTCCTACAAGTTGTCGTCACGTTAGGGCGGCACTGGCCTTTGAGGGAGGTCCGTGATCGTTAAACGAGGCGTCTTCTTCCTTGTCTTTGCGTGCACATTCAACACCCTCTTTTACTGGCCGAGGGTGGAAGGCTGGGGGGGCCCTGCAAAGGGTTATCGTGCATGAGGCTCGCTACAGCCGCCGGCGATTGTAATGGTCGTGACCGTTGCGGCAGGGCAGCCTCGGGAGCCACTGAGCGAAAGTGGTTGGCGGAGCTTTGGAGATAAAGCACCAGGAAAGGGGGGTTGGGTAACGAGAACTACAATCAATCATGAAATGGGTGCAGCGTGGCAGGCTCACTCATGGGTTCTGTAATTGCCCACTTATTGTTTTAATCAAATGTTGGTGGATTGGTAATAGTGGGAATAGAATCGGTGTTCTCTGAACGTAGTTTCTTTATAACAGATGAGAATGAACGCCGCTATGTGAGTGGTACTACGGGACGGTGGGCCTTGGGCTGGACCGGTTCCATGAGTTAGAATTAGTTGGCCAGTTTTGTATGGCCATTTCTAGTTCGTTAAGTTAAGTAGCAATTAAGTTACTGTTGCTGACGGCTCATGAGGCGAGCCTGGGCTACGCCGCCCTAAAGTGCCATTTGCACGATGTTCTAGGTCTCTTTTTCTTGTCCCGCCCTCCCTCCCTCTTTTTGTGTTTGTTTCTAGGGTAACGAGAACTACAATCAATCATGAAATGGGTGCAGCGTGGCAGGCTCACTCATGGGTTCTGTAATTGCCCACTTATTGTTTTTGGGTGCAGCGTGGCAGGCTCACTCATGGGTTCTGTAATTGCCCACTTATTGTTTTAATCAAATGTTGGTGGATTGGTAATAGTGGGAATAGAAGATCAATTAGTGAAAGATCACGGTAGTTACATCAACAGGAATTTGTACAAGAATGAAGGGACTGCTGCAGAAGTTGCCAAGGAACTGCTTCCCACCGTTGTAACGCATTTAGACAACGCTTGTGAAGGGGTTTGCGAAGTGCTCTCTGCGGCAACTAGTAATGACAAGGTGAAAGTGACATTTCAGAGCTTACAAGCCCCTCTCGGATGTACATGCTTGACAGCACATACCGGCAAAGTTTGTTGCCATTTTATTGCATCATTGCTTTTCCACAATGTGTGCACTCACGAGAACTTGGATGTATTATTGTGCAGACGCGCCACATTTGGTGTTCCTCGTGGGAAAGTTTTCCAAGTGTTTGTTGATGAGTTGGAATTTGTCAAGGAAGAAATGTCCAAGTATCCCACAGATGGGCACGATGACGGTCACGTCATGGACGTCAGCGACATGGAGCCCTTACCTGACGAGGAGGGTGATCGCTTTCCGCATGAAGATGACTCACTGCCAGCTGAACCCAACGACAAGGAGCTGGAAATGCGACTATTGAATGCATTTGACGGAGCCATGCAGTTAAGTAATGCAATACGCATTACTTTTGCATACTTGCAAGTATGCAAAAGTAATGCGTATTGCATTACTTAACTAAAATTGGGCCGCGTGGGGAAATCCGGCGTTCCGCACACACCGCTCGTTACCGAGGTGACTCGATTAATTACGACTCGGCTATTCCCAGCCTCGCGCTGTAATTCCTATTTCGACTTGGCCTACCCGGCCTCCGCCAAACATAGAAATCCACAAATATTTCGACTCGGCCTCCCAGGCCTACCCGCCGCAAATATTTCCGTGCCTCCGAGAGGATTCGAACCCGGTACCCCAGGAGCGAACGCCAATCTTAGTTAAGTGATGCAATACGCATTACTTTTGCATACTTGACTTAATGATGGAGATCAGCTCCTTAAGCCACGACGTGGGAGCCAGCAGGTGCAGGTCATCCCCGTGCAGCGAAGCGTACACTGGTAGGCCTTCCCATTGCCCCAGAAACAGACAGGGGTCTACAGGAGAGACCTTCAAGTTGCAATGCTCCTTCAGGAAACGGTTGAGAGTCTCCCTCCAGATTATTGGACTTGACCTCAGGCCCTCCAGGCCCTTGAGGATTTTAAGGAACTCCGTGTGAATGTCCCTTTTCCATACAGCAGGCACCCTAACATAGAAAGGCGTCTTGCCCTCCCACTTTTCCTGGGCCACCTCTGCATCCCCCTCCAGAAATGCTCTCTTGAAGTCTACCACCACTGAGCCATAGTCCAAGCCCTTGTTGAGAAGGCCTAGAAATACACACAGCAGCAGCCTCCAAGTGTCATGCAACATGCCAGGGGTATACAACTCCTCAGCAGTGCACTCACCAGTACCCTTGAACTCATTCAGCACTGGCCTGACATGTGGTACCTTGACCCCGTCCACCTCCTTCATCTTGATTACAAACTTGAGCTCGAGTAGACGCCGTGCAGGAGGTAGGTCATTGACAGGTTCCACGCACTTCTTGGAGATCCAGTCCTCCCCAGATTTAATCAGACCCAGTGTGACCTGGGGACACATAATGGGAGAGGACATAAGCTTCACCAGGCCTTGGTAGTTGATAGGGCTGTGTCCAGCAAGTGAGTGAGGACCAATGCCCAAACTGCTTGGATGACTAGCAGCTGGCAGTATGAGGTCATCAACCAAGGGCTCCTGCCCCTGGCACACTTGCACACGCTTAACCGACCTGGTTACTGCACGTGATAGGTGAGTGGTCCTGAAATTAATCAGTGGGACCTGACCAGCCCCTTCCTTAGTCAGGAGAGAGGACGTGATCACTACCCCATCCTGGCATAGGAAATTCTGCCCCAGAAGAGCAGGTCCCTGATAGCCCTCCAAGACACAAAATGCTGTGTCCTGTCCAAGGATAGGAATAGATACCTCACCCAGTACCTTCACGTGTACCCCGCCACTGAAGTCAGACACAAACTGATAGCTGGGTTCAGACATGCTGTACCCTGCTGCAGCTCTGGTCCCAATGATGGAAGCCTGAGAATCAGTGTCTACCTCTAAGGCAGTGTCCAGCCCCAGATTGCCATGCCACCTGAGCTTGGCTACCTTGGGCTGCTTCTTGGCCCTTTGCAGAGCCCCAATCAATCCAGCCAAACTAGTCCCCCTGGGCTTGGTTAGAGCCTTGGGCTTGACAGTTGACTCCCCAGCTGTTGACCTTGCAGTCTGTTCAGCAAGTACCTCTGCAACCTGGCCAGGGCTGACAGATTCCCCTGCAACAGATGTGGTCGTTGCGTCAGTGATGTCACTTGGGACCTGAAAATCCTGCAGATCCTGTGAGCCTTGTGCCTGACTGCCCTCATTCATCAGGTTAGTTAGGCTTGACATATGACCAACTCAGCCGGTGTACATGCTTTGGTTCGTCCTCCATGCTGACCAAGCATGCGTGGCTAGCTTCATCAACCTGGGTAACCACTCCAGGACTCCAGCTACCACGTTTGCCATACAGGCTCGGTTCCTTCCAAGCTAATACTCTCTGACCCACTGTTGGCTCCAGCATCTTCCAACCCCGGTCCTTCTCCCTCAGCTTGGCAAAGGTGACATGTGCAGCATGTTTCCAGCCCTCCAGCACATGTGGTGGGTACAGGCCATGATATAGACCCATTGGGCTGACAGCAATTCCATCATAGTAGAAATTGACCCTGCTGTTCAGCTGCTGCTCCACGTTCCTCAACCATGCACTCCTGACAAGTGCAGGTGCAGACAAGGGTACCCAGTCTTCAGAGATGATCAATTTCTTGACCTCCTGGATTGCCCTTTCTATAGCACCCTGCTGCCCATGAGCCTCCCTAGGTGTAACCAGCAACTCAGGAAGGGTGGGATCACCCTTGAGATGCTGAAACTGCATGTCCACCTCGATCCTTGTGGTAGGAAACTTGGCTCTTACATTCTGCAGGGCAGCCAGCAAGTACCTGTTCTTCATAGAAGGTAAATGCTCTAGCACCTTGTACTTTGTGTACCTGTCAACGCACACCAACAGTTGCATGCCCCTGATGTGTTGGATATCACACTGCAGATCACCAATGCCCTGAGGTAGAGCCTTGGCATGTGATTTCCTGGGCTTGTTGGAGGACAACTGGCACTTACACCGTGAGGCTGCTTGCTGGCACGCCTTGAGAAGGGGTGCCTTGCCCATACGGAAGGCAAAGTTGTTTGACAGTGAAGTGGCATGCCCAAACATGTTGTGGATTCGGGCACCCAACTCCTGGTACACGGAGGAAGCAGTCCCTGGCACAGTCAGGACTGTGCTGTCAGGTTGTCCAGCATCACCATGCTGACTTCCATCCATACTTGACTCAGAGCCTGAGTCACCCTGCTCATGCCCAACACCTGGACCGCCAGCAGGGACCACATGTAGACCACCAGAGGCCTTCACACCCCTCTGTGGTTGTACATTGGTTTCTCTCAAAATGAGAGGTCCACCCTCGTGCCCAGCACGAGGATGCATGGGGTCAGACATTCTTACAGCTGCACCAGCTGTCAAGGACGTCTTCATAGGAATCTGTACCTCTCCAGGTGACCTGGGGCCATCCTGAACCTGGAGATCACCCTCTTGTTGCCCAGATATAAAATCTGCATTGGAGCACCTGGCCTCCCCTTTGGGTGAATTAAGGTGTGTAGGGGTTGCCTCAGACAGTCACTGCTCCTTGTTTTCTTCTTGTTGACTGCCCTTGAAGGCTGGCCTGCCTGGGACTTGTTCTTGTTGTTTTTGTTGTTGTTATTCTTGTTGCTGCCCTGGCCCTGGGTCTTCTTGAAGCTGGGACACTCCTTCTTGATGTGCCCCCACCCCTTGCACAGGTAGCATTGGATCTTTGTTTGACTTGCCCTGGCCACCGCCCCCGTTGTCAGATGCGTTGCCCTGCTTGGGCTGACCACCCACCCGCCTGAACACCGACTTGGAGTGTGACCTCCCGTCAGGGTCGGGTGAATGATTGGCCTTCCGCTTGTTGTGGTTGCCCCTACGCCCTCCTTGGCTTCTGTCAGCCTCAGACGATTTGGAGCCCCCCTGGGTACGCCCACCTGCCTGGGTTGCCTTCACTGCTGGCACCCCACCCTCAAACAGCTCCTCAGCTTCAAGGGCCTGCTTGATGATGACCTTGTAGGCCTTCAGGGTGGAGTGAGGAGCACACATGACCTTGAGAGATCCACGTGTGGCCTTATCCAGCCCAGAGACCTTCAACAAGTTGGTCAGGGCTATTATATTGTCTGCCACGTTGAAACCGTGGGGCCTGCCTTCCTCAACCATTTTGCAATAGTTAAGGAAATTCTGGATGAGATCCCCCTTGACCTCCCACCCTTGATACTTGTCTTGCCAATGGATGCCGACCTTCTTGCGCTGGTCTTCAAGCAGCTCCTTCAGCTCAGCTACATATACTGCCCAGGCCTTGTTGGCCCTTTTGCATTCCCTGGTTAGGTCCTTGATCTGGTCAGTGCACTTGCCAAACGTGCTGCTGCCTATCCAGATTTGATAGTAGTTGGTACCCCCGTACAAACTAGGAAACCCTTCCAGCCCTTCTACAAACTCTTCAGCCTGCTTAGGCTTGGAGTCAGATGTCACAGGTTGTAGCTGATTTACAATTAATAAGCCCTGAGTGGTAAGGTCAAAACCATGTACAGCTTGTGTATTATTGTTGTTATGTATAGTAGTTATTTCGCCGGTGACGCCAACGTCATCTACGTGAGCCGTCCCACTACCAGCACCACCATCATGCCCACTGGCTGGGGCACCCTTGCTACGGCGCCCGTCTGCCATGATGCACTACAAGCTGTCCTAGAAACACCTGAGCAAAGCAGCAAAACAAAGTAAGTACAAAACTGTCGAGTATTGCCGCCTGCACCGGTGTCGCCGCCGCCCCCGCGAAATGCCGTCGAAGTGTCGACTAAATGCCGACGAGCACTGGAAAAATAGCCGACGTTTTAATAGTCAAGGCCACGAAAGTCGCAGTACTCGTACGCAAACTCGGCGTCCTCCATGTCTGGCGTGATAGCCGGACCTGCACCGGCGTGGATCAAAACAGGCGTACTCGCCTGGTTTTGCGTCGGGATGAAAATCGCAATGCGCCGACGCGCGACGATGCGAAGAGGATGCGTAAAGATGGAAAGAAGCTCCCAGCCCGCTGGGATCCACTCACGCAGAGCCGAGAGAAATGCCACCAGGTTTATGAGAACCTGGCGCTCGCGAGTGCGGACGCCGCGAGTGAGCAGCGAGAGCAACGCGATGTCTTGAAACAAATTTGTTGAGACCACAGGCGCGCCCCCCGTGCGCGTCGAGGCCCAGTTTTGTAAATTGCGCTGATAGCCGGTGAGCGACGAAATGGCGTTATCCACCTCCTCAATGGCGGTGGTGACCTCGTTCACCGAACGCAGGCCTCCGCGGACCTGGACCGTAAAAGCCGATAGAATCGACCGGATTGAGTCCAATGGACCACGAATCGCCGGCACCAGCTGCGGCAAGCGTGGGTCTTCTGGAAAATCTCCCAGCAACGGGAGCGCTGCCCGCTGTCGACGATGCAATTCGTCGAGTGATGTCGTGACCTCGTCAACGAGAGCTTGCCACGACGCAGCAACCGGCTGCGGCTCACGCGGTTGTGGAGCCGGTAATGGATCTGCCGGCGGAGCAGCTACTTCCTCATCGGTAGGAATGCGGAAGTCTTGGGAATTCGGCATGATCGTGAAAAGGCGAGTAATACGAGTTGAGAGAGGGTTGTGCAGAATTCCGCCATGGTTCTTGCAGGAAATGTTGCCTTTATTATGAATAAGGAACACAGACGTAAGTCACGTCACTTCCAAGACTGCACGCCGCACAGGCGACAAGGTCGCAGTGCCAAGAGAGCGTGCACGCAAGAACTAGCGTCCCGGTGCTACCAAGTCACACATATAGGTTGCTCGGGACGCGTCCAAGTATTCAGCTGCACTGTCACAGCTGAACTGTCAATCAATTGATTACACAGACTCTGGCACGCCTTTGGCGCGCAGATCTATCAATTGTCCATACGGCTAGTCCTGTGGACCTATCCGTACACTGCTCAGCATCAATTGTCTCATAGGTCCTGGCGCGCTACAGCACGCCTACCTATCAACTGACCATCAAGTCCTGTACAAGTCCTGTCAACGTCCTGCGGACTATCAAAGTGACACTTGTACATCCTGTGTCCGTACGCGCCCACAGTGGCGCGCCGGGTACTGTCGGCACAGCCTAGGAAACGTCATAACTTTTACGTTCCTTAACCAAATGAGGCGTTCAAGGTGCCGTTGGAAAGAGCGTAACAATCTCTATCCATCTAACGTAAATCCTTTATGTTAGCTCATGCAGGTAAATATGCTGCATTCTTTGGGCCAAAGACTAGATGTGCACAGATTTGGTACCTGGCCTGCAATCTTTTTGTGTGTGGGGGGGAGAGATAACTTAACTCACGTTGACATCGGCTTGAATGTGATTGCCTGCATGTTGTCCACAATGTACTACAATGCATATGTCGTTCCACTTTACTCCTGAACCGCAGGCATGGAGGATGGCTTCCTTTACTGCCAAGGAAACGGCCTCAAAAGTTTTGTTAGCGTCTTGTGTAGAAAGTTGTAGGATCTTGACTGAGAGCACAGTTGTGCCGATTGCCGAAGGAAATGAATTTTCGGGAAGAGCGGGCTCTAAGCCGATTCAACAAGACCCTGTGGTTTTGCGAGCATGCAACAAAGGCAGTGCCAAACGGAAGAAGGACGAAGTGGACATGCCGGAGCTGACGTCAACCCATGCTGCCTCCAATGCACCTTCAAAACGGAGGGCTGGGTTTCGACAGAAGCTCTCAGAGAATTTACCACGACAACCGATGAATGGTGAGCCATACAACTTACATAAGCCGCTCTAGATTCTAATGATGAAGTCAATATGAGCATGTGCATGTTGTATTGATTGCGGTTTACCCTAACAAGTACATCACAACAAAGTTGACAATGCCATTGTTTATTTTTTTTTGTGCATGCAGTCCCTAACACCATGGAGGGAGGCCCAAGCACTCCTGCAGGGGGTGGAATGCCTGATACCAGAGAGAGCGTTAACTTAACAGGTGAGAATCTTGCCCCAGGCTTGTGGGATCGCTGACGACATGCCATATGCGTTTTAAAACAAACACGCATACATTTACTTGCTGTGAAGATAAACACATACCCACTTGTTAATTAAGCAATGACATGGACACACACATGCGCCTTAAGTCTTTACCACATGTTTTTGCTCACATGACGCTCGGGATCGCTTGAGACCTATTTATGGTAACGTGAGATAGGCCAGCTTTGAGAAAGCGAGGTAGTAAATCTATAACTTGGCGGAGAGGCCGGGTTTTGAGGAATCTACTACTGCATTAAACTAATTTACATAAAAACCTTGGAAATAAATGTCTTTTTGTGAATGCATGCAGACCGTGACGTCATGGTGGGAGGTCAAAGCTCCTCTCTTGGTGTTCGGGAAGATGCCCGGACCTGCATTGAGGACTTGACAGGTGAATCGTGATGTATGTTTTATACACATGAATAACAACCTAACAATGTTGTTGATTTGTTCGCATTTGATTGTAGTATCATTTAAGTTTTTGTAAGTTGTTCTCTACCTGAACTACATGCCGGATTGCTTTTTTGTACATGGCCATATATTTTTGCTCACAGGAATTAATTAATTAATTATTAATAGACACGTGACTGCGTCACGTGAGCATAAGTCCTCAGTGGGAGGGGAACATGGGATGGAATGGATGGTATAAGCTATCTAGGTCCTAGTTACAGGGGTGTGGGCACCGCGGCCCGAATCGCTATGAATGCCATACTGGGTCACACGTGGAGCCCCCACAGGCTTGGGGGTGGTCTCCTTCATCACTACTTGCCATCTATCCTTGCGCACCATCTGCCTCCATATTACACATTTTTTTTTTTTTGGCTCACAGGAAATCACACACAAATTGTCCAATACACATGACCATGCACCCACACATGATGTCGATCGGTTCTCGGTTTGGTAGTCTCGGTAAGGTATACTTTTTTTTGTTAATTTACGTATGTCAAGAATGGCACACACATACGCTTAGCAGAATGCGGGTTTATTACCAGGGGCGTGTTTGGCATGTTCCCAAGTCCGATAATATCTTCTTGTCTTCCTTTGTATGCATGCAGGCCCTGACCTAGAGGTAGAAGGAGCAGGTATACCGGGAAGACACCGCCACACCTGACGTGGGACGAACGAGCGCGACCTGTGCGACATCCTCCTGTGGCTCAAGTGCTGAAGAAGAGGTGCTCGCGGTTGTGTTAACCCATTAACGATACCGATACAGATGTCCAGCACTAAAGGGCTGTTACGGCCCAGACCTTTGTATGGGCGTAACAATGCCTTCAATAAATAAGTCGAAAGTCATTTGTTATTCGTTTGGGACTTTCGATAGCTCGCTTTCATAGTCCGCCGGACTATAGGACTCAATTCGGGACTTATTTGGGACTTTGTCCTAAGTTCGGGACTTTGTGTGTTTATTTGGTACTTTGTGTGTTTCGGACCAGTTATTTTGGGCCTAGCCAGAAGTACGAGATCTTCTAGGGGCCGGGCCGGCCCTAGACGTCATACAGAACCTATTGGGGCTTGACGGCAGTATCTGGAAGATCGGCGCGCATGTCGGCGCGCCTGCACACCAACTTGCCAGCTTGGTAGCGCAGCTAGGTGAAATTGGTCTGAGGACGATGGACTCTCTCTCTTTGGTTTGATGATTAATGAAACGAGTGTTGACGACTCTCTCAGACCAAGGGGCACTAATCCGGATGTCATTTGCCTCATGACATGCCGTGTTATATAGCTAGATTAATTAATCATGCTATAAGGCCTAGCTGAGGATAAACCGCTGCTCAGTTAGTCAATTTACTGCGATCTTTGCTTGCTATCGCGGTACGCGGATGCGCGGCTATGCCGGCTTATTAAACTGCACCTTATACTAGATTAGATGTTTCGCACCATCCGGATCGGGATGTAACACTGGTATCGGAGGTAGTTCTAGAGGTTTTCCACAGGTGCTCGCGAAGAGCCCTTGTGTTTAAGCCGCAAGGTGCATTCTTAATAGCGCAGGGCCTGCGCAGGACCGGCCCAATATTTAGTGAGATAGAAAGCCGAGTTCGACCCGCCAGCCTGGGAAACTGGCTGTGGTGAACGGCGGCATCGTCTAGCTGAAAGGGCGGTCATAGGATAGGGCTTAGAAGCATCTCCTGTCGACTGGGCACCGACGGGGAGCTCGGCTCTGCACCACACAAGGAATCGGCGCCACAAGCCAGGGAGGAAAGTCGGCTGCGCAACGCCAAGGTACGTTTTGTCATGCAGTATGTGGTAGTCGCTTGCAGCCAACCGCCTTGCTCCGTCTCTCTTACCTGCACGTGTAGGAGATGAGGTGATGTGCGCCCCTCCTTGTTGTTTTGTTTGTGAATTGTCGTTTCCTGTGACGTATTGTGACTAGCGTCCTGGCTGCGAAAGCTGTGGGCGCTGGTAGGGTGGTTTCCGCGGCTTCGTCCTTGCGAAAAGGCGGGCAGTTATCACGGAGGCTACCGTCCTCTTGTATGGAATTAGGGGCGCGAAGCTCCTGATTTCTGTGATAGTGATTAGATTAGAGCCAGTTGGCATCCCCCCCCCCTGTGACAGGTCACACACTAGAGGTAAAAAGGTTCCTTTCTCTTTTCTATCTCTGTCTGCTGGCAATAGACAACGTGTGTGATGGCTAATAGTAATAATAGAAATAATATTAGATATAATAGTGGAGCACTTGGGGGTTGGGATAGTGATGTATCTAGGCAACTTTACTATGCTGTGGCACATGATGGAGGCACAGGGAAAGTAGGTATTTTCTATAGCTGGGTAGACTGCAAGAACTATATAGTGGATAGGCATAGGGCTATCTTTAAGGGATTCAAGACAGCATGGGAAGCAGATAGGTTTATCCAGGAATACATGACACGTCCAGTAGGCTTGCACGTAGAGGCACCACCTCAGGAGATTAGGACTCGCCCAATGCCTAGGGGCCGTAGCTATGCACCCAATAGTGCAACAGTAGAGAGCAGGACGGGGGACACACAGGCTGTCACAGTCACGTTCAGCCAACTCGCTGTCAGCACCCCACCTAGGCAGCCACCTAGTTTCTAGAGGAGTAGAGTACTAATTATAGCTTATACTATATAATAGCTACATTAGCAGAATAACGTAGGGCAGTCGCTTGGTTGATTGCTTGTGGGCATGTGCATGGCATTTTCCTCCTTCTTCCTCTCTCCTTCCTTCCTTCTCTTGTGGATGTGGTACTGGTAAACATGCCGCGGGGTAAAAAGAAGGTACGCGGCACGACTAGGAGTCATTCCGAGGAGGGAGGTGCAGACTTGGATAGGCAGGGCAGCCCAGAGTACCAAGTACAGGAGGTATCACAACAGGGCTCGTCCTACCAGCAAGGCAGTCCTGTAGGTCACCCAGGTGAGCTGGCTAGTACCTCCCGTGAGCCGCGAAGGCCACGAGGAGCGGATAGGATGGATAATAGGGAGGAATACCAGCCGCAGCGAATGCAGGCTGAGTATAACCAGCTGATGGAACGGGCAGGTGATGAGACCCGGCCCAGATCGAATCCCACGAGTGCAGCCCAGCACCAGTCAGTGCAGCCGCAGCAACGCCCGCCCGGGCAGCCGCAGCAGCACCCCGTGCAGTCCCCATGCACAGCAGCATTCGGAACAGCAACAGCCGTTGCCGCAGCAGTGGCAGCAGCAGCCAGTACAGCAGCAGCAGCCACCGCCGCCGCAGCAGCAACAGTGGCAGCAGCCGCCGCAGCTTCCGCCGTTGCAGCAGCAGCAGCAGCCGCTAAGCCAGCCGACCGGGTCACGGATGTTTGGTCCGCTTAGTCAGAACGCGACCTATTATCACGCGCAACGTGCCCAACGATTACAACATCCCTGGGCGAGCGGTCGACGGGTTTCTTTTGGCAGTGACCTGCAGTCCAATGCGACATCGCTGTGGACCCAGGACGAGGCTAGGGTTCCACCGCCGGTATACGATGAGGGTGGGCCCGCGTCGTCCCATCCGGCGCGCAATGTCCCAGCAGCCGGACCTGCGCGGCCGAGCGTGTCGCATGGCAATAACCTCAACTTGAGTCGCATGGCACCCAGTGATCCTGGCTACGCGCATCCCTCGTCTGTCTGGCTACAACGCAGCGCGACTAGGTCAGCGCCTGCATCGGCAGATGACTCGTTGTCGATCTTTAATGTTCCGCCGTATCGCGCAGTGGGCGGACCTCGGGCCGACGCGTTTAAGGCGCCGCCCATGCGTGACTTTAAACCAGTGCCCAAGCTGCGCGCGACTATGAACCCTCGCGAGATCGACGAATGGACGCGTAATAATGTGGGTACAGATCTACTGGGCGTGGTGCAACCACAATGGGTGGGAGCTAGCTACCGAGGTTCTTATCTCCTACGTCGTCACCAACTGCATGGATCCCTCAGTGGTCGGCATACTCAACTGTGAGAGTGTCGCGTCGCGCTTGTACCCTCGCACAGTAGAGGAGCTACTAGAGCGCATTGAGCGCAAGCTGGTGCCCCCTGACTGGAAGCTCCACGAGCGTCTGGCTTTTTCCAAGCTACGCCAAGCCACCACGCCGTTCCGCGAATTTCTGACAGAGTTTGAAGCATTCTCGGCTCGCCTTGAGGACTTGACCTGGACCGAATATAGGGCGCGGTTCATTGAGGCGCTGAGTCCGGAACTCCTAGTTGAGGTGCTAAAGCGCTTTGCTGAGATACCGTGGGAGCAGTGGGATGTGATCGAGATCCAGCAGTACCTTCTAAAGGTGTCAGATGTGCTCGCACGCCGCCGCGCAGCGGTCACCTATCGGCATGCTGGTGCTGCACCGCGTCGCGTCCACTTCACTACGGTGGACCAAGATGGGTCCTCTGAGGACATTATCGACCACGAGCAGGAGGACGGCGACTATGAAGCGCCCCAGGTCAATGCAATCGATGCGTCCAAGGCGCGATGCTTCCGGTGCGGCGAGGTCGGTCATCTCAAGAAGGACTGCACGCGACCACCACGGGATCGCGATCGTGGCGACGAGCAGACGTCACCCCGTTTCTCCGGGCCTGCCTTCGGTAAGCGCCCGGAACAAGCACGGCGCCCAGACCGGCCTCGCAACGCGGGCGAGCGCGCAGCGAAGCTGCAGGACGCCCGGCAGCGTCCCACGCAGCACCAGACGCCCCGCGCTACGGGTCCTTCGTTTCAGCGGGTGAACCGCGAGTTGAATGAGTTGTTCTCACAGCAACAGGACTCGGGTAATGGCGTCTCGGGGGTTATGGATGGCAAGGCGGTCGCTGGCTATGGGCATGGCGACGAGGAGGCTGAGATTGAGGGGGAAGAGTGGACCGGGCGGTCGAACGAGGCGGTCTCCCGGCCCTCCGTTCCTCGTGCGTAGTGTCCCTGCCTACACGGATAGAGATAGATGTAGGACATGTAGATAGGGTAGCGCAAGTCCATAACGTCGGGCAGATAGACAGCTTAGATAAGGACACCCCGTTGGTAGCGAATACCAGCGCGGGCGCAGAATCAGTCGTTCCAGTAGATAGTCGCACCCCGCTTGTAGCGAATACAAGTGTGGATGCATCCTTGGGCGAGGACTCTGCCCCAAGCACGCAGCCGGCCACGGGTAGCGCAGCGAGCTCCGACCAACCTACGCGCGCAACTCCGGCTGGTACCCGCAACTTGCTCCTTTTTAGGGGAGGTCTGGCTGTACCGGGATCAGCATTAGACCCCTACCTCAAGGACAAGACCTTCATGGACGTGCAGTTCATGGTGGACACGGGTGCGTCTACGTCGTTCATCAACGAGACATTGGCGCGTCGCGCAGGATATGACATCCGGCCACATGCGACAGTGGTGAATGTGACCTATTCAGATGGTCGCAAGAGCCCCTCGCCTGGTCGGGTTGATATCAAGGCTGTGATTCAAGGCATCCCTGTGGAGCTCACAGCCACGGTCGCACCGCTCGGAGCTGCCGACATCATCGTCGGCATCGACTGGCTGGACGCGCAGGATGTGGACATTAGCATTCGGCGTCGCGTGGTGTGGTTCCCTGACGGTTCCTTTTGGAGTCCTGTCAGCGAATACCAAGTGCAGGGCCCCGACGTGCATAACATCACGCACGAGCGGGAAGTCACCCAGCCCCGCAACAAGTCGCTGCACAGTCGCTATCTGTTCCACACCGGTCGCACGACCCAGGACGACCTGTCTCCCGACTGGGAGGCCGCGCGCGAGGACGTGCGCGCCCCCGGGGAAAGGGAGGGGTCCCGGTCACGAGTGCCACTCAGCCACGTGGTACCGGCTCAGGGAATTTTTCACCTGCAGCGCATCGGGCCCCCTACCATTTTTTCGGAGTACATGCACCAAACCCTTGAGGAGGAGGCGGACACGTACACGATCACTTCTGTCCTGGAGACGTTGATTAGTCGGTTCACTGTCACGGAGCCCGCGGCCTTAGAGGCAATCAGGTCGCACCCCAAGCAGATGGGCAAGCTCCCGTGCAAGTTCCAGGACGGGCGACTCTATGTCATGGTGAGGCCAGACTGCTGGCGCCTGTACGTCCCGGAGATATGTCGAGCGGCTCTGCTCCATGAGCTCCATGACTCTCTCGCCGGTGGCCACCAAGGGATCCACCGCTTGCTGCCACGGGCCCGAAAGAACTTCTACTGGCCAGGCATGCGAGAGTACATTGAGATGTACGTGCGCGAGTGTCCATCATGTCAGATCATGAAGTCCCGCAATACAGGCTCACAGGCGGTCCCCCAGACCCTACATACCAGACCCAGTGGGCCCTTGGGATTCCTTGATGATGGATTTTGTTGGCCCCTTCCGGAAGACCAAGAATGGCAACAGCATGATTCTGGTTTTCCTGGACCGCTTGACGCGCATGTGTCACCTGGCACCATCATTGTCCGGCCGAGCTCACGGCCGAGGCTTGCGCTAAGCTATACCTTCACCACGTGTTCAGGTACCACGGACTCAGCCGGCAATTCATATCGGACCGAGACAAGCTGTTCACGGCCCGCTTCTGGCAGGAGTTCTTTGAATGCCTGGGCACCAAGGTGTCGCTGGGGACAGCATATCACAGCTCGTCCTCCCACCTGGTGGAGAGGCTGAACCGCACAGTGCAAGAGACCATGCGCCACTACACTGACGCAGTGGGAAGCAACTGGGAAGAGTTCTTGGGTTTGGTGGAGTTCTCCCTGAATAACGCCCCCCAGGCAGCTCATGGCTTCACGCCATTCTTCCTCAACACGGGCAGGCATCCGCTCACGCCGACTGACCTTCTCACAAGCCCAGCCTTAGCTGAAAAGTAGGTCCGGCGAGACACCCTCGAAGGGGTGGAGAGGCTGCTGGTCCAGATGCCCCAGGCCCATGACAGTGCGGTCAAGGGCTACCGGGCCGCCGCCGAGCGCTATATGGCGAGGACTGCTGGCCGCCTAGATGCGCGCACGCCGGCCATCGAGGTGGGCGACTGGGTACTGGTGGAAGGCCCCCGCCTAGGACGTTTCTCTGAGAAGGTAGAGGGAGTTGCAATAATGTGTTTTAAGAGGCAGATCAGCATGCCCCTCCCGCCGCAAGCAGGTGGAGTTTACCCAGACATCCTCCCGTACAAGGAAGTTCTGACCAAGGATTGGTGGACCACTATACCCTTCCACCACGCAATTAAAACTCAACTAGCACCCCCATCACATTGACATCAATGACACCAAGGACAGGGAACTTCGTTGAGCCAGCAAAATCAGTCACACACTCCCAGTGCACTGAGGGTCTCACAGGATTGTAGTGCAGGGATGAGACAATGAAGGTTCTCGCCTGCGTATCTACCAACATCCTCATACCATGCTGATCACCCAGGGTACCAAATGCAGATACCATCGCTGCCTTGACGGGATTTTGCAAAGCGTCTGTAGGAGGTTTACGCATCAACCTTTCTACAGCAAGGGTGAGAAAGCCCTTACGGCTTGGGCGCTCAAGACACGAACTGCCCTGAGTACTATCCCTACCAACGCAGGGATCCTCCCGACCAACGCCAGAAGGGGGGAGGTTAGGCAAGCTGTCGCGCAAGCTCTCTGCCTTGTTGCACGGATGCAACATGCCATTTGTGGTATTAAATTATCCGTCCCGGTCGATCGCCGGCGCCGACCGTAATCCGGCGCCAGTTCCGAGGCCATAGTATAGTTGGCAGCCGAGGCAATCCGTGTGGAAGTAAGTGTAGAAGTTTTGCTGACGAACTTGGCCTTTGCGCCGTAGGCAGACCTAGCGCCTGAACGGGAGTTACGGGACAGCCAAGTGGCACTGCACACGCGTTATGATGGTACCTACGGACATTTGGATATTTTTCAGGAGAGGCCTCTAGCCGTACTGGTCTTTAATGTGTTCTAGACGGTTCGAGAAGCCCGTCCCCGCGGACCTGACGTCATGCCTGGTTGGCAGCGCCAGGCGCAGCCACCAACGGGGACGAAGGGACAAAATAGGCAAGGCACGAGCTATGCCAGCAATCCGGACCTTGTATCGTAATTTACCACGTTGCTCTACAGATTATTTACCATCGCTTAATCCTGGAGTGTAATCCTCCTGTGGGCTCGAGTGTGAATCCCTCGCCTACTGGGTGTAAGTCTTCCCGCATTGAGTGTTTTAATCTGTGTGGTAACATTGTAATATACGAAACCGGTTTTCCGGGTTTGAGCTTATTCGTATTGTGTGACAAGTATTCTTAAGCCACCATCGTGCGCTGTGACGCATAGGAAGTCAAAGGTCTTTCGCATTCATTCTCAATCATTAAGGCGCTATTTTAAATAGCCATACGTGTTAAACTGGACTCGGAGGAAACTTTCCTAGTGGCCTCTACCCCGTCCCGTTTTTCTGTATTCTGATCCGGATCAGCAACGGAATGATATAAGGGCCGGAAACCTTACTAATTCCGCTTGCAGTAATTCATTGTGGGGGTCGGATCCCCACAATCCTAACTGTCCATACCCGTTACCCATATTGCGGTTCCTGCACGCCCCAACCTGGCCTTGTCCAGTTGACCTAAGAGATTCGTCCGGAAACGAATCTCCTTATATTGCGTGCTTTATACGGAAACGCTTTGTGGGTTGCGATTTCACGCATTATTTGGCGTCTTGGCCATTGCCTCACACCCTATATCTGGGATATATACTGTCAGCTCCGGCAAGCTGCAGGAATATCTCACGTCCTTTAATTGACGTATTTTGGTGCTCGGTCCCCGTGACCCGGTTCGCGTGACAGTGCCCGACAGGACGCTTCCACGGATCTATTCCAGCACCGGTCGTTCAAGGGACTGCGCTTCCAGCGGATTCGCATGGACAACCAGGTACATTGCAGGCTAACAAGGAACATGCCCTACCCCCCTTGTTAGAGCATTGTGTAACCTGTTTGGAAGCTGTGGGTGTGTGTGAGGATTATTATTAATTTATCATCCTGCCAAGACTAAAGGCACATTGTTTCACACTTTACCAGCCACCACGCGATGGCTGACGGTATTGAGCGAGGGCGACGAGAGGCCCATCGCTTCTCTCCTGCCCCTTCCCTCGTGGCAGCACTCGAGGCGGCAGAGAGAGCTACCCAAAATCACTCACGCCCGAGTAGTGAGCGTGGCTCTAGGGGGTCATCCCCAGCACAAACCCCACGTTTGGGAGGGAATTCCTCGGCGGCTGCCGGCGCACCACCTGATAGCCCCGTAGTGAATCCCCTTAATGGACCACCAAGTGGAACATCCATCGCGGGATTGTCGGCGGGTCCGGCCCTTGGTGTAGGAGCCGGCGCGCCGGGGGGCGCAGGGGAATAATGTTACCCTGCACTACGGTAGGAGTGGGGCCCTGCCTACGGTGCTGCCGCAACCTACATTGGCCACTTGGCCCAGCAGCGCCCCGGCGCCACCCTTGTATGATAGCCGATCGCGGTCTCGCCGCGCTGCGAATCGGGCGTCCTATCAGGCGCCTGGACCCCTTGGGGCTAGCCCCTTCGGCCATGCCTCGCCAATGGCTGGGCAGGGCCAGGGCACCGCACGGACCGGTCGGTCTTCCTTCGGGGTCGCAGGGGAGGCAATTCCCCTCCCCAACTCAGCATACGACCGCCTGGCTCCGGGTGACCCACGAGCGCTGCACCCAGCGGCCACCGCCGCCCATCATCATGCAAGCCGCGCCCACTACCCACATCATGGGTATGAGCACCCGGGTGAGGATGAGTGCAGCCCCCCGGCAGGTTACCCGCGTGGGCACACCTCGCAAGGTGTCAGTCAGGCCCGGGGCCCGGGAGACCCGCGAGTTTCATGGACCATCATGACGATGATACTCACAATGCAGGGCGACTACCACCGTTGCCCAAGCTGTCGGATATTCCCAAGTTTAAACCCGACTGCTCCTACCAAGAGTTCGAGGCTTGGGAGATTGCAGTGTCTCAGAAGATCGACATCTGGGAGACATACAATCGCAAGCTCTTGGACGGGGATATCAAGGTCAAGCTGGTGTCCAGCGAGGCACTGGCTCCCGATGTGAGACAAGCTCTCCATTGCGAAAGCGCCCTGGCCAATGGCTTCCCCAGCAGCTTGGCGGAATTATTTCGGCGAGCACGGGCCAAGTACCTGCCACCCGACCAAGACAAGCTGGACCGGGAGGCTTTTGGGGCGTTCAAGCAGGGGAACCTGAGCTATCGGGAATACATGACCAAGTTCGAGCTTCTAGCTGGGCGGGTTGATGACCTGATGGGCCCAGAAGCCTTGGCAAGGTTCTATGAGGGCTTGCAACCCGAATTCCGGGATGAGGTGAAGCGGAAATTCGCCCACCTCTCATGGGCTCAATGGAACCTGCAGGACATCAAGACCTACCTAGCGGAGATAGCTCCCTTGGTGCAGCGGACCCCAAAACCCCGCGTGAATGCACTGGAATTCAATGAGCTGGGATTCGCCCCCGTGTGGGTGGATGAGCTACAGTGCGAGGTCCTGGACATTAATGCCTTGGACACTTCCCGGATTCAGTGCTACCACTGCAACCGCGTGGGGCACATCAAACGCGAGTGCCCTGATCTCCCTCCGCTGGACCAGGCCCCGCCTGTGCAACGCAACAACTTCCAAGCGGCCTCCCCGCAAATGGCCTCGAGGCCACCACCGGCGCGAAATATGCGCACAGCTCCCAGTGCGGGTGAGCGTGCCCGACGCTTGCAACAAGCGCGCCAACAGCCCCGGCTGTACCAACAACCCAAGGCGCCCCCAAGCGCCTACCAGCAAGCTAGGCCCTCAACCAACTGGATGCCTCAGACGCGGCCGAGCCTGATGATGGCTCTTCCGCGACCGCATCCGGCCACCTGCGAGGCACACCGGTGGACGAGGGGCCTGCAGGAGAGGCGTTGGACTGAGAGGCTGGGAGGGCACTCCGGGCGACACCTTACCCGGCCATGCACAAGTCGCCCAAGTTTTGTTACCATGTAATGTGGTGACAGAGACCCAGGAATGGCAAGCGGAGCCTAGCGAAGGCCCGTGGCAACTACTCCTCTTCACTGGAAGCCTACCAGACCCCCAGGGCTCTGGGCGTTGTTTGGAGGGCATCAAGGTCCTCATTGACAGTGGTGCGGCTACCGCCTTCGTCAGTGAGGCCATAGTGCAGCGCGTGGGAGTAACCCGGACTCCCCATACCATTGCTCGGCGCGTGCGATACTCGGATGGCTACACTCAGCCATCCCGGGGCTATGTGGACTTGGCCCCTATCGTACAAGGCACCAGCGTGCCCATTCGCGCCACGGTCATTCCCTTACAAGCGGCTGATATCATCCTAGGGATTGACTGGCTGCACATATCCAAGGTGACCGTCTCTTTTGGTACCATGGTTACCCACTTCCCAGATGGGTCATTCTGGTTATACCTGAGCGGCAGTATGCGGCCAACGGCATGACCATCACCGATGACACGCCTGCCCTCAAGAGTGACCGTCGTCGCCTTGCGGACATTCTCATGTCCAAAAGGGAGTTCAAGCGGATGATGATCGAGAGCCCGGCAGCCTCCTCCCGTTTACTCCATTCGTCTGGACGCCCTTGCCCACGCGCGCGGGCCCAGCGCCCAGCATGCACAGGCTGGAGTTTCGTTAAACTCGCTTGGCATGGACTTGTCGGAAGACGAGGTGAACCGACTCAACGCAGTGCTCGATCAGTATTCAGCCGTGTTTGAGGAGAAAACACCTACGTTTCCCCCGGCCAGACCGGTGCTCCACCGCATTCATTTGCAGGAATCATGGGCACCCACCTACCACCTCACCCATTTTTCGCATGGGGCCCGTGGAGTTGGCAGAGCTCAAGAAGATCTTGGTCGACTTGTTGGAGGCCGGCTTGATTGAGCCCAGCAATAGCCCTTACAGCGCGGGCGTGTTGCTGGTCCCCAAACCCAATGGGAAGTGGCGTCTGGTTACGGATTATCGCAAACTTAATGCGATCACCGTGAAGTCCAAGTATCCCCTCCCTCGCATCGATGATATATTTAATAAGGTGGAGGGCGCCAAGTACTTTACGGTGCTCGATTGTGCAGACGGTTTTTGGCAACTTCGGATCGCCCCCGAAGATTGCCATAAAACAGCCTTTGCCACGCCTTTTGGCCATCATCAATTCCGCGTGGCGGCCATGGGCTTGTGTAACAGCCCTGCCTCTTTTCAGATGCTCATGAACCACCTCGTTAGGTCGGTGATGGGCACTAGTCGGCTGCCCCAGGTCTCGGCAGACCTGCGCGACCCGACTATCCCGTGGGACCCGGGGACGCAGCCGTACAAACGCACCTGCGTGGCCATCTACTTGGATGACATCCTCATTTTCTCTCGCACGTTCGATGAGCACTTGGAGGATGTTGCCGCGGTTTTGCAGATCATGGCGGATAATAAACTGTCCGCCCGCCGCAGCAAGGTAGAATCAGGCCGCAGCGTCCCCTTTTTAGGCCACATTCTCTCGGACAAGGGCGTGTCCACGGACCCCGATAAGGTCGCCGCCGTCCAACAGTGGCCTGTTCCCGCGAATGTTCGCGCCTTGCGCAGCTTCTTGGGCTTGGTATCGTATTATCGCCGCTTCATCCCGTGTTTCGCGACCATTGCGGCCCCGCTTACTCACCTCCTCAAGAAGGACGTACCGTGGGAATGGTCAGGCCTGTGTCAACAGGCCTTTGACCTGCTGAAGGCCAGGCTCGCCACTGCGCCTGTCCTCATCCTTCCGGATCCCACCAAGCCCTTCGTGGTCAATAGCGATTCTAGCAAGGTTGCTATTGGCGGTGTGCTGCTCCAAGACCATGGTCTCGGACTCTCGGTCTCCATGCAACCGGTCGAGTATATCTCCCGGACGATGATCCCGGCCGAAAGAAATTACCCGGTCCATCAGCAAGAGTTGTTGACCGTGGTGTACTGTTGTTGCCATACTTGGCGGCACCATCTTCTGGGCGCTCAGTTCAACGTGGCTATGGCCGAACCCGACCCTGCGGACCCGTACCGCTTGATCATCCAGACCGACCATCGGCCCCTCACGCACTTGTTGACGCAGCCCACGCTTACGCCACGCCAAGCCCGTTGGCTTGAATATTTGGCACAGTTCGGTCCGTTCAAGATCGAATATGTCAAGGGCCTTGACAACACGGTCCCTGACGCCCTGTCGCGTCGCCCCGACTATTGGTTTTATGAGGATCTTGACGTTTTGGCCACGACGTTGATCCCCTCCCATGGTCCCGTCGCCCCCTTTGGCGACCGCTTGAGCGACCCGATGAGCCCCTTCCTCTTCTAGGTGGCGCCACAACCGCGGAGGTTGACACTGTTGACCATTCCGTGCGCCTCGCTTGCAGCCGACCCCTGCACGTGAGGGCACGTGCGCAGCCGCAGGGGGGGGAAGGACTTCGGCCCCGTATAGCCATGTGGTGCCGGCGACAGGAGTTTACCCTCCAATGCAGCCCGTTGGAGAGGTATTCACGTTGGCAAATACTGCAACATCTCCTCGGAGCCCAGCAAGCCCCGGCATCGGTTACTCCCGCTGCCGCGACCACATTGCCTCCGACGGTCGATTCCGCCCGCCCCTGTCCTGCGCCCCCGGCGTTTCACGAATGTAACCACGGTTCTACGGCGTACGCAGGGTGCCACCATTGCTCGCGTGCGAGTCATGTGCGCCGATGCTGGGCCTGCTCCCCAGGGTTTCGTGTGGGCCCGCGTGAGGGTGCGTCCCACCTTAGGCGTTCAGTTGGCGCAACCGGAGGGCATGTCCTTATACTGGAGCTTGACGTCGACGTGCCGCTGGCGGTGCCGGTTGCGGAGCGCCGCCGCATCGTGGCCCCAACCCACGTGATCGACGGGATCATGTACATTGTACGATCTCGCGGGGGACAACCCGGGCGGCGCCCATGCAGGTGCTGCACATCCGCGGTTGCACGCGGATCAGCCGGTGGTGTTTTATCGGCACGTGCTCCCGCCAGCTCTAGATGTTCTCCGCCGTACAGTTCACGGACCCATGGGGCGCCCGGTCTGTTCTCGACCAGGCCATATGGCATCCTTTGTCGGGACCCACCATGCACTGCAGTATCGTTTGGACAGGAGGTTCGGTGTCCCTCACCCGACACACGTTCCTCGCCGCCTTCTTGAGCGTTTCCCCACTGGAGGCGCTGCGGGATGTCAACCTGGCCAAACGCCATGATGCACGCGCCGGCGAGCGGCAACTCACCTTCCAGCACGCCCTAGTCCAGGCCAATGGCCTGCCTCTTCCCGAGCCGGCTAAGGCCGCGCCGGCTGAGCGTGTCCACCGGCGTCAACGCCCGGCCGCACCTCTGCGCGGGCATGGCCGTGGTGCCCGGCACCGCTCGTGGGGGTCACCGCCCGAGCCCTTACCGCCCGGCGCCGTAAACCATCGCCAACGGACGGTGACAATTGGCACGATCGATGCGTGCCCTGGAAGGGAACAGTGACCATGTATACAGTCATTTATAAGTCCCGGCTACAGGAGTAGCCGCCTCTTTTGTTGGGGGGGGGGAGGTGTGTTGCACGGATGCAACATGCCATTTGTGGCATTAAATTATCCGTCCCGGTCGATCGGCGCCGACCGTAATCCGGCGCCAGTGCCGAGGCCATAGTACTTATAGTTGGCAGCCGAGGCAATCCGTGTGGAAGTAAGTGTAGAAGTTTTGCTGACGAACTTGGCCTTTGCGCCGTAGGCAGACCTAGCGCCTGAACGGGAGTTACGGGACAGCCAAGTGGCACTGCACACGCGTTATGATGGTACCTACGGACATTTGGATATTTTTCAGGAGAGGCCTCTAGCCGTACTGGTCTTTAATGTGTTCTAGACGGTTCGAGAAGCCCGTCCCCGCGGACCTGACGTCATGCCTGGTTGGCAGCGCCAGGCGCAGCCACCAACGGGGACGAAGGGACAAAATAGGCAAGGCACGAGCTATGCCAGCAATCCGGACCTTGTATCGTAATTTACCACGTTGCTCTACAGATTATTTACCATCGCTTAATCCTGGAGTGTAATCCTCCTGTGGGCTCGAGTGTGAATCCCTCGCCTACTGGGTGTAAGTCTTCCCGCATTGAGTGTTTTAATCTGTGTGGTAACATTGTAACATACGAAACCGGGTTTCCGGGTTTGAGCTTATTCGTATTGTTGTCATTGTGTGACAAGTATTCTTAAGCCACCATTGTGCGCTGTGACGCATAGGAAGTCAAAGGTCTTTCGCATTCATTCTCAATCATTAAGGCGCTATTTTAAATAGCCATACGTGTTAAATGCCTGTTCTACCCCTAGGGTGTGTAAGTGGTGTGCTACCACAGCAACATCATCATCATAGTCCCCACTCTGCAACTCCAACTCACTCAGCTTCCCCGCTAGGCGCGCTAGTACCACTGTCCCCTGCATTGCCACATACAGGAGCCGAAGAGGAAGGAGGAGTCACAGTGCTAGTGTCCAAAAGCCTGCAAAAAGTCCTAAATTTAGGACGCTGGGGAATGCGTATTTAATCATGTAAACAGTAACATTTGACCCTGCCATTTGTGCCACTGAGAAATAATATAGTTTTTTAATATCTATCAAAGACCTAGGTTCAAATTACGACGTTTAGTACCAAAACTGGCCCTGCCCCATGGTAGACCTCGAACGAAAAAAATGGCCCAAAATTGAAACTAGGACTTTTTAGGACCACCATGTATATCACCCATCACCACGCCACCCACGCAGTCCCATGAGCTTCTTACCAATCCTCAGGGCCCCACGGGACCCTACGCGGCCTTGGGGAGGTGGGGCAGCGTATAACAAGGCCGTACCGTGCTGTGGCTGCACGTATATATACGTGTGCCTAACGGTGTCACAGATGGGGCAGATCATGCAATATAAGGGTGTATGGTTGCTGAGGTTGCCTGGCTTGAACATGACCCACCCCTTACGGCAAACTCTCTCCAAGCATATACCATAGCTTGTTTAACGTCACGGGCATGCTGGCCACCACCCAGGAAGGAGAGGACACCACATTTGTATGGCAACTTACACAGGATAGCAGCCAGATGAAGTTGTTAAAGGGCACTGTCCAACATGCCACACTTTGCATGCATTCTAGGGGGGGGGGGGGCTGTAAAAGCATCACATATAGGCAGCATAAGAACAGCTAGAACAACTGCAAGCAATGGGCCCATGGCTGATAATGAACGCAACCGTAACATAGCTGGGAAGCATGCGTAACTTAGCAGCAGCGAACAAGGAAGCTTGCGACGATAGAAGGTACATGCTGTAAACCAACTACGTAAGCCATGTACATGCACAGAAACTGTCCTGTCTTTCAGGCATAGCCGGCTGACACTTACTGCTACGACTACGCTACCCCTTACACCTAACCACAGAGAGAACCCGGCACAAACCTGCTTGTTACGTCGCCACGTCCAGGTGGATGCATTAAGAATCGCGGATATCCGCAGCCAGCCAGCTTTCCGGCACAAGAACGCAGCCAAACTTACAAAATGGTTCGAAAGTAACGTAAGACACGCCGGAGCATTGTTCTAGGCCCAAGAGAGATAAAAAGACAAGTCCTGTCACGTGCGCTCGCTACCCAGCCTTGACGTTCTGTAAAATGGTCGACAGTAAACTTCGGGCAAGAACACCCAGGCCCGGGCGCTCCCTTGTCAGATATACCGTTTCCAAACTCTATACTACGATTAAAATCAAGCGCAAAAACTGCCTGGCCTGGTGCGGGCAACGTTTCCTCACGCACTGACATGTTTGTGCTCAAAATCGACCGTCCGGGCGCAGGCGATCTGTGACCTACTCATGTTGAGCAGCCGTGCTACACATGCAAACGCAAATAATTTCGTAACCAAATTCAGACCCTTTAAGCATAAGTACCAAGCTTTCGTTCTTGCTACTGGGCGCCCAAAACGATAAGCTCACGTGAAAATGCCGCCCATATTTGTCAGGTCGCCATATCCGCCGCACATCATTCCCGCACCCACTTTTTTGGCCCAAAATCTCTATATTTTTGGTCGAGGTACGTACATTCCCGCGCATCTACCCGGTACCCGGTACGGAATCCGGGTACGATGTACCGGTATCACGGGTAGAGTACATCTTGGAGGTCACGGTCCACTAGGGGTATGGACCATATAGTGACCCCCCTGCCCGGTACCTCAGTTATAGTGACCTTAGGACTTTTTAGGACGAAGTCCTAAATTTAGGACGGCCGGCTGATTAACACTAGAGAGCCTGCTAGGGTCGGAGTACAACTCCAACACTCTATACCAAGCCTCCACATCACGCATGTAGGGCTTCACCCTATTCCAAGCCATAGTGACCTCAGTGCCCTCATATATAGTCCATGACCACGCATTTACGCATAGCAGCATCACAAGAAATGACCTTGGCTGGACCAAGCCACCTGCCACGCTTACCCAGGGCACCTTCCTTGTGCAGCCAAACATCATGCCCCACACTGGGCTCATAAGCCCCACGTCGCCTATCCAACTGGACAAGGCGCTGAAAACGGGATGCTAGGTGGTCTTTGTACACATCCACCACCACATCGTGATATTGGCCAAACTGCAAACCCTCGGCAGTCACCAACACCCCATCCTGTGTCGACATCAGCACACGGTTGTTCAAACTTCGACACACGGCAAGTGCCCACAAGAGCCGACTAGAGAATTCACTGTGTGGCATGTGGTCCCCACGTCGGGTAGCAAGCAGCTTAAACTCCTGTACCGCTCTCTCCGCTATCCCTTGTGACTCGTGGTCCTCACGCCCCACTGTTCCCACAAACTCATATCCTGGTTCCTTGGCAGCCCACTTGAATTGCTGATCAAACTGCATCCCTGTAACCATGCTAAACATGGAGTCCAACAGGTCTATCCCCTCAAGGAGGTCCCCAACATGCTGTGACTTGAGTGGGACAACTGAAGCAAATTAAATGGGAAAATCTGTCTATTCCCAGCAAGTAGACAGCCTGGTCCTGGAACAAAATGTCACACACCAAGTGACCACGCTCAAGGGGTGGATGTTTGACATGCCTACGTGCACGCTTAGGCGCAGCGGACTGACACTGGTGACAACCACTGTACATGGACTGTACCGTGCTAGCCAACTTAGTCCCCGGTGCCAATGCCCGTGCAAAACGGATAGCGTGGGTCCCATGGCCTAACACATGATGCAAGCGTGCAGCAACAGCAGTCAAGGAAAGGACTTCACCTGGTGTGGCCAGTGACCCCCCATCGTCACGGTCGACGTGCATGAGTCCAGCTTGCATAGTACCAGCATTACTGGTCGTTGGGGGTTCATGGTCCCGCGTCGCCGCAGGCGTAACAATGTCTGTGCACAAGCCGCTACGCAACACAGCAGCAATGCACGCAGCAGAATTGTTGTCTACACAACTACCCAGCTCATTACATGCAGCTAGATCAGTGGTAAACACATCATCGTCCCAACATGGGCTATCTAGTTTGCTGCAGAGGGAGCAGGGACAGGCACATGAGTGTTAGCAGGTGTGGCCTGGGTGTTCCCCTGCCTCTGCCATTTGTTCCACTTGGCCTTCTTGGGCCGCATGTTGCCAGCCGGCTTGGGCGGGCGCTTCTTGCCCTGCGGACCGCGTGTGTGCTTGCAGTCCTTGGCGAAGTGCCCTGGCTGGTGGCAGGCGCCGCACAGCCGCACATTCGGACCAGCCTTCGTGTTGGCTGGGCACTCCGACCACACATGCCCGGTGCCCTGGCATCGGCCACACTTCTCAGACTTCACCTGCACCATGAATTCTTGCAATGGGCGCTGCAGCAGAGGAAAGAGGGTCAGAAATGCCCGCTGCCACCAATGCCTTGGCGGCAGCCGGCACAGCAACAGAATTGCGAATAATCTGGAAAGCCTCTGCCCTATTTGCTAGCTTGTCGATAGTCAGTGTTCCCGACATGCCCTGGAGGGCGGACTCAGACAGGCTACCAGACATGATGCCCTTTGCCAGAAATATTACCACCGAGAAGGCGTCACCTGGCGAGCATGACGACAACGCCAGTTTCTGCTCGTAGTCGAGCGTTGCCTGGCTGATGTCTACCTTCCGATTCAGATCAAACTTTAGAATACTTACTGCATCTGCGACGAGGCGCATTAGCCCCGTCTTCAGGAGATTCTTCTCAAGACTAGCCATGAATTCTTCCCAGCTCCGGTCCTCCTTGTAGGCTATATCTCGATCAGGTCGGATACGACCTTGTAACCCTCGGTGGCCAGCCGATTGCGCCTCAGCAATTCGATAGGCTTGGCTACCATGTCTTGGACATCACTGTGCCACTTGCGCAGGTTCAAAATAAACTGTTCTTTCACCTTCTCTGATGGCTCAGGAGCCGCCGGAATCGGAGCAGGAATTCGCTCCTCGATCACCTTTTGCTCCTTCATCCAGAGGATTCGGGCAGCACGGTCCAGGCTTGCATTGCGCAGCCCAGCCTCGTTGGTGATTCTCGCCTGTGATCCACTTGGCAGCTCCACTGCACGGGCAGCTGCAGGTGCAGTTTCCTCCGCCGCAGTGTCCACCACTGCGGGGCTAGGATCCTGCTTGGCAAATTCTTCATTCAGATTCCTCTGAATCTCGCTCGCGGTGGGCTTGCGGAGTGTGCCCACGCCCTTCGAGCCCAGGGCTCCGAGATTCGGCAGCTTGATTTTGTGTTTGATTTTGGACGACGGCGTTGTCAGGCCCGTCCGGAACACTTTTGAAAATGTTCTTTCTTGAGTACAAGTTGCAATAATGTGTTTTGGATATCAACGCTCTTCGTCGCCGAGGCAGGTGCTTTGGTGCTACGCAGAGGAACACGCAGGCGGCTACCTCGTCCGCCGTCACGTTGCATTTATTTCTCATTAACTTATCATCGTGCATTGGACTTGCTTAACATAGTCCGAGATTCCTCGGCGCGACGCTAGATGCCATTCACAAGATTCCGACGCTGCAGCAAAGATGCTGACGGCGCGGCGTCCACACTAGGATTTATGGTACTGAGTAGAACTACACAGTACAACTCCGACTTCTTTTTCTTTGTGAGTCGGGACGGACAGGGATGTACTCAAGATTATCTGTTAATCCACTCACGGTCCTAAATTTAGGACTTTGTCCTAAATTGTCCTAGAGGTCACTATAACCGAGGTACCGGGTAGGGGGGGTCACTATATGGTCCGTACCCCATGTCCACCGTACCCGGTATGATGTACCCGACCCGTGGTACCGGCACATGGTACCCGGATTCCGTACCCGGGTACCGGGTATAATGGCGGGAAAGTAGGTACCTCGACCAAAAATATAACCGATTTTGGAGCGAAAAAGTGGGTGCGGGAATGAAGTGAGGTGGATATGGCGACCTGACAATCGTGGCCGGCGTTTTCACGTGCGTTTATCATTTCGGGCGCCCAGTAGCAAAAACGAAAGGTTGTTAGTTATGCTTAAAGGCTGTGAATATTTTCTGCGCAAGTTTTTATGTGTAGCGCTGTATCACAGCGGCACAACACAAATGGGTCGCAGATCGCCTGCTCGCGGAGGGTCGATTTTGGCACAAACATGTTAGTGTATTAGCAATGGTGGTGCGAATCAAGCCAGGAAATTTTTGTGGACGATTTTTATTTTAGTCTGGAGTTTAGAAACGGAGTATTTGACATGGGAGCGCCTGGGCCGTGATATTCTTGCCCGATTTCCATTGTCGACCATGTTTTAGGGACGTTCAGGCTGGGCAGCGAGCGCACCTTATAGGTCTTCACTTTCGGTATTTCTTGGACCTAGAACGCAGCACAAGCGTGGTTTATATCATTGTCGAACCGGTTGGCCAGCTTTGGTGCGCTCAGCTCTCGGAAAGCTGACCTCGCTGCGGATTTCAGCGACTTTTTTGCAACCATCTGGAATGAGGCGACGTAAGTAGCAGGTAAGTGCCGGGTTGTCCTAGATCATGAGTGTAACTGGCAACGCTGTCGTGGTGTTTTGAGTCAGCCAGCTATGCCTAAAAAGAGGGGACGCTCTCTGTGCACATAACTGTCACACATAGTTGGTTTACGTCATACAATTTTTTACGTCTCTATCTTCGTCGTCCGCTGCAGCTAAAACACACATGCGTAAGAGCAGTTTTACTCATGTGTTAGTTATAAACCATTGTCCTATGGCCTGCAGTCGTTCAGGGTGTTCTCAGACAGTATATACAGTATGGTTTACGTGTTACATGCACGCTGAATTCGCTCACAAAGCGTTGCATGTTAGCACAACGTTGTTTTGTAACTTGATTTGGCTGCATTCATGTGTTAGTTGCAATGCAAATGCAATGTTTTTTCATCGCTGGGTGGTGGCCAGCATGTCCGTGATGTCAAAGAAGGTTTGGCATATGCTTAGAGAAAGTTTACCGCAAGGGGTGGGCCATGTTCAAGCCGGGCAACCTCAGCAACCATGCAACCCTATATTGCATTACCTGCACCATCTGTGACACCGTTAATCACGCGTATATATAGAGGCAGCCACAGCAGGTTATGGCCTTGTTATACGCTGCCCCGCCATCCCAAGGCCTCGTAGGGTCCCCTAGCGCTTGTAAGATGCTCAAGGGACCGTGTGGATAGCATGGTCATGCGTTGACAATAATTGGTCCTAATGGTCCTAAAACCCACATTTTGGCCAAATTCGCGCTTTGAGGTCTGGCAGGTGGCAGGGCCCATTCATGCACTAAATGTAATTATTTGACCCCAGGTTTTTGATGCCAACTAAAAAAGTGTGTTATCTGTCATGGGAACGAATGCCAGGGTCAAATTTTAATGTTTGCATGTATATATTTTAATTCAAAGTGGTCCTAAATTTAGGACTTTTTCTGGGAAGATTAACAATCGGTACGGCCGCATCCCAGTCACCGACCTCACAATTATCCTAGTAGTGGCAAAGTCTTGTGGGGAAACAACACCAACAAGCATAGCGGTCGCATGAACATGGTATGCATGTGCAAGACACACATCATTATGGCAAGTCATTTATTCATCGTACCACACTGGGGAAACCCGGAAACAGAGTATGCCGGCCACCGCCAAGCATCAACGGGTGAAAACCCAGACAAGAGCCCATTACATAGTATGCAACTCTCCCGCAGAGAGAAGCATCAAGGCCATGGTCAATGCCAATTTTAAATAGGAAATTCAGAAAAGAGTGAGAACACACATCAGTCAGGGCAAGATGTAACCCTGAAATCAGACAGGGACAATTTAAAGTGTCGCCTGAACTAGACGAAGCTTGTCATACTGAGGCCTAGCCTTGGCATACAGCTTGGTCAAAGCATCTGAAATGTTATCATTGTCGCGAACATGGTACAGCGAAACAGCGTCACTATATTCTTTGGCACGAAGGAAGTCGAGCTTGCGCGTGCGCGCATAAGGATCAGCCAAAAAGTCAATCAGCGACTGCGAATCCGTGAAGATGGTGGTATCAACCTGTGGAATGACACGGCAAAACTTCAAACACCACCGAAGAACCGCACGGAAATACATCAACTCCTCAGCAGTCTCGCAGAAGGCACGAGCCTCTGCAGTGTCACTACCCACATACACCCGCCGATGTAAGCGAGAAAACCACGCAAAGGGTGAAGGGGAAGATTCAGGGACATGGACAGTGGCAGAATTACTCAAAAGCACCACAGCGGCACAGCGCCCACGGAGCTTAGAGATATTAGCACTATCCAAACTGCTATCACAATACGCGGACAAGTGAATAGGCCGCTCATAGTCCACCCCATGTAAGACCAACCCAGGGGAGGCAGAAATGTACTTACACATGACATTGCGGGAAAGAGAGCACATCAAGTCATCTGGCAACCGAGCAAGCACCGCCAAGTCAGGGGAGACGGTAGAGACCAGCCAGTTCAGCTTACCCCGCAGAGAACCACACTCAGCAGGCTGAATATACTGACTAGTAAGGGATGAAAGCTGAGTGATGAGCTCCTGAACATAGTCCCCCGCTGCACGCAGCTTCATCACATATCTGCCAGAGGCATCCTTGGTGAGCATAGTGTCGACGCCACAGAACTTGACATACTTGTCCAAGACGCGGCGAATGACCTTGCCGACCGGGAAGTGCTGAGCAACAGTGGCACAAAACCAGTCTAGCCACGGTGTGGGGCCCATGCAGTCCACATCATCGACATGAATGAACACAAAAACTGGCTGCCCCTCCCATGAGCCAACAAACAGAGAGGGGTCCAGGTCATGATAGTACATGTGCATCACATCAAGCAAAAGACGCTCGAGGCAAAGGCGCCAAATCCGAGGACCTGTCACAGTACCGTCAACACCCTTCAAGAGACGGAGAAACTTCTTGCCCATGATAGGCTGCCACAAGGGAGGACAGCGCACATACAAGCGGGTCGTGCCAGCCCACACATTCTCAGCGAGCTTGGGATCACCATTCAAAAAAGCTTTGCTGAAATCCATGAGGGCTGACTCATACGGAAGTCCCTTGTTGAGCTGGCCTAGGTAGAAGGACAGGACCATGCGCCAATTATCCTTGATCAACCCAGGTGCTGAGATGGCATTGTCCGGAAGATCACTAGTACCTGAAAATTCTAGGACCACCGGGCGAACAAAAGGCACCCTAGTTGTTGTGTCAGGCACCAACTTACGCTCCAAAGTCCACTTGTGGCGCAAAAGGCGAGCACCACTGGGCACTTCATCAACCGGTTCAACAGCACGGTATGCAAGCCACCTTTCACCTGACGCAATAATGGCCTTAGTCCACCCATCTAGCCCCTCCTCCGTTTGACACTCCACGTCAGCATCATGGTAAGAGATAGGGCTTTGGGTAGCAACATCATGACGTCCAATGCCGAGACTAGCCAAGCTAGGACGTTTAGGAAGCAACAACTGAGTTACCAACGGCACATCACTCTCACGGGCATAGTTCACGTGCCGAATGTTGCCTATGACAGCAACAAGTTGGCAGTCAGACATGACAGCATAGTCCTCAAGAGGCAGATCAGCATGCCCCTCCCGCCGCAAGCAGGTGGAGTTGACCCAGACATCCTCCCGTACAAGGAAGTTCTGACCAAGGATTGGTGGACCACTATACCCTTCCACCACGCAAAACTCAACTAGCACCCCCATCACATTGACATCAATGACACCAAGGACAGGGAACTTCGTTGAGCCAGCAAAATCAGTCACACACTCCCAGTGCACTGAGGGTCTCACAGGATTGTAGTGCAGGGATGAGACAATGGAGGTTCTCGCCTGCGTATCTACCAACATCCTCATACCATGCTGATCACCCAGGGTACCAAATGCGGATACCATCGCTGCCTTGACGGGATTTTGCAAAGCGTCTGTAGGAGGTTTACGCATCAACCTTTCTACAGCAAGGGTGAGAAAGCCCTTACGGCTTGGGCGCTCAAGACAGGAACTGCCCTGAGTACTATCCCTACCAACGCAGGGATCCTCCCGACCAACGCCAGAAGGGGGGAGGTTAGGCAAGCTGTCGCGCAAGCTCTCTGCCTGTTCTACCCCTAGGGTGTGTAAGTGGTGTGCTACCACAGCAACATCATCATCATAGTCCCCACTCTGCAACTCCAACTCAGCTTCCCCACTAGGCGCGCTAGTACCACTGTCCCCTGCATTGTCACATACAGGAGCCGAAGAGGAAGGAGGAGTCACAGTGCTAGAGAGCCTGCTAGGGTCGGAGTACAACTCCAACACTCTAGACCAAGCCTCCACATCACGCATGTAGGGCTTCACCCTATTCCAAGCCATAGTGACCTCAGTGCCCTCATAGTCCACCACGCATTTACGCATAGCAGCATCACAAGAAATTACCTTGGCTGGACCAAGCCACCTGCCACGCTTACCCAGGGCACCTTCCTTGTGCAGCCAAACATCATGCCCCACACTGGGCTCATAAGCCCCACGTCGCCTATCCAACTGGACAAGGCGCTGAAAACGGGATGCTAGGTGGTCTTTGTACACATCCACCACCACATCGTGATATTGGCCAAACTGCAAACCCTCGGCAGTCACCAACACCCCATCCTGTGTCGACATCAGCACACGGTTGTTCAAACTTCGACACACGGCAAGTGCCCACAAGAGCCGACTAGAGAATTCACTGTGTGGCATGTGGTCCCCACGTCGGGTAGCAAGCAGCTTAAACTCCTGTACCGCTCTCTCCGCTATCCCTTGTGACTCGTGGTCCTCACGCCCCACTGTTCCCACAAACTCATATCCAGGTTCCTTGGCAGCCCACTTGAATTGCTGATCAAACTGCATCCCTGTAACCATGCTAAACATGGAGTCCAACAGGTCTATCCCCTCAAGGAGGTCCCCAACATGCTGTGACTTGAGTGGGACAACTGAAGCAAAAAATGGGAAAATCTGTCTATTCCCAGCAAGTAGACAGCCTGGTCCTGGAACAAAATGTCACACACCAAGTGACCACGCTCAAGGGGTGGATGTTTGACATGCCTACGTGCACGCTTAGGCGCAGTGGACTGACACTGGTGACAACCACTGTACATGGACTGCACCGTGCTAGCCAACTTAGTCCCCGGTGCCAATGCCCGTGCAAAACGGATAGCGTGGGTCCCATGGCCTAACACATGATGCAAGCGTGCAGCAACAGCAGTCAAGGAAAGGACTTCACCTGGTGTGGCCAGTGACCCCCCATCGTCACGGTTGACGTGCATGAGTCCAGCCTGCATAGTACCAGCATTACTGGTCGTTGGGGTTTCATGGTCCCGCGTCGCCGCAGGCGTAACAATGTCTGTGCACAAGCCGCTACGCAACACAGCAGCAATGCACGCAGCAGAATTGTTGTCTACACAACTACCCAGCTCATTACATGCAGCTAGATCAGTGGTAAACACATCATCGTCCCAACATGGGCTATCTAGTTTGCTGCAGAGGGAGCAGGGACAGGCACATGAGTGTTAGCAGGTGTGACCTGGGTGTTCCCCTGCCTCTGCCATTTGTTCCACTTGGCCTTCTTGGGCCGCATGTTGCCAGCCGGCTTGGGCGGGCGCTTCTTGCCCTGCGGACCGCGTGTGTGCTTGCAGTCCTTGGCGAAGTGCCCTGGCTGGTGGCAGGCGCCACACAGCCGTACATTCGGACCAGCCTTCGTGTTGGCTGGGCACTCCGACCACACATGCCCGGTGCCCTGGCATCGGCCACACTTCTCAGACTTCACCTGCACCATGAATTCTTGCAATGGGCGCTGCAGCAGAGGAAAGAGGGTCAGAAATGCCCGCTGCCACCAATGCCTTGGCGGCAGCCGGCACAGCAACAGAATTGCGAATAATCTGGAAAGCCTCTGCCCTATTTGCTAGCTTGTCGATAGTCAGTGTTCCCGACATGCCCTGGAGGGCGGACTCAGACAGGCTACCAGACATGATGCCCTTTGCCAGAAACATTACCACCGAGAAGGCGTCACCTGGCGAGCATGACGACAACGCCAGTTTCTGCTCGTAGTCGAGCGTTGCCTGGCTGATGTCTACCTTCCGATTCAGATCAAACTTAAGAATACTTACTGCATCTGCGACGAGGCGCATTAGCCCCGTCTTCAGGAGATTCTTCTCAAGACTAGCCATGAATTCTTCCCAGCTCCGGTCCTCCTTGTAGGCTATATCTCGATCAGGTCGGATACGACCTTGTAACCCTCGGTGGCCAGCCGATTGCGCCTCAGCAATTCGATAGGCTTGGCTACCATGTCTTGGACATCACTGTGCCACTTGCGCAGGTTCAAAATAAACTGTTCTTTCACCTTCTCTGATGGCTCGGGAGCCGCCGGAATCGGAGCAGGAATTCGCTCCTCGATCACCTTTTGCTCCTTCATTCAGAGGATTCGGGCAGCACGGTCCAGGCTTGCATTGCGCAGCCCAGCCTCGTTGGTGATTCTCGCCTGTGATCCACTTGGCAGCTCCACTGCACGGGCAGCTGCAGGTGCAGTTTCCTCCGCCGCAGTGTCCACCACTGCGGGGCTAGGATCCTGCTTGGCAAATTCTTCATTCAGATTCCTCTGAATCTCGCTCGCGGTGGGCTTGCGGAGTGAGTTAGTCTCCATGCTTTGCTGTAGACTAAGTCTCAAAGGCATTGTGAATACAACGTATGAATCAGCCTTGTAAACCTACGTTGGTATGTGAATATAAATACCACGTGGGCTATGCAGATAGGAATGCTAGTCGAGTCGCATACGTTTCCCTAGATAGGTACTTTGGGTACTGGGGTACGTGACAGATGTCAGTACCCAGTATACGTAGTGTCCTGTCATTGGACGGTACTAGAGTATCCTAGATAGGGACCGTACTGCAGCGTGCATTGATCTGTGATCACACGATGCAGTGACTAGACTGCGACCTGTCATCGTGCGGCCTCGGGCCAACGGTCTGCACCCAACGGTCACTGGCGGCGCAGCCAGTGAGAGGAACGTTGATAAAGGGTAAACCTATTTTCTAATGAACCAAGCAATTCATTGCTCTCAGCACACAGTGTTCTCAAGCAATATACCACGTCGTTCATTCCCATTTCCTAACTTGAATTTTATAAACGCTCTTCAGCAACATCAAACTCAACAACGGTTCAAACCGGCACTGAAAAAAAAAAGAAAAGAAAAGAAAAGAAAAAAAGAGAAAAAGAAACTATATCTTGGGGACGACGATGATGATCAGCGTCGTCCGCCAGACAACAGGGCACCGGCTGATGTCGGTGCGCCTGCATGCAATAACAACAAAATAAAAAGAAGACAAAGAAAAAGAAAACAAAAGAACAACCATGACAATACCAGCCAGGTGGAGGGTCCGGCTGCCACGAGGCAGTCCGAACAACCCCCCTCCCCTGTGCGCCAGCCGGTGGCGGAGCCGGTTCCCCTACGGGGCACCGACCAACCCTCTTCCCCGGCGGCTGCGACAGCAGCACCCACTGCTGGAGCAGCCATGGCGGCGGCAATGCGGCAGGAAAACAACCCCCCAGGAGGCACCGGCCCCGCGCCGGCCCCTGGGGCTTCCAGCGTAAGCAAGTCCGTTGCTTTCTTTCCTCATGCATGCTCTGATATAATGCTCAAGAGCGGTGGCTATCTTTTCAACATATCATAACCAAACAGAAAGCTATCGCTGCAGCATGAGGAGCATAGAAGCGCTCCAGCTGTTATGTGATAAAAGCACTCCTGGCCTATCCCCATCGCCGGCGGTGGGCGGCCTGGGCTGGACGGCATATGCAAACGAGACAAGTATCTCCGTCCACCCCAACGTGACTTATCTGAATGAATGTCATGTCTTTTGAACGCAGATCTCCCCATTTTATTTGGGATGAGTGTAAGGGTATTGTTGCTTTCTTGGCAGCACAGCCTCTACCCTCTAGGGAGACTGTTGATCCTCTCTATGTCAGGGCTGAGGGCCCTTAATCAAACCCACTGCTGTCAACTCCCTAGACATGGAGCTTGCCCAGCCGCCGCACATAATCAATAACGCATGCAGTAGTGGCAGAAGCCATTACCAAACGCATGTACTTGCGGGTAAAGACATGGCTGGTGCTAACGCTCAAGCAGCACCGGGAGGCAATAACAAGAAACACTAACAGAAAACAAACAAACAAACAAAACTGTTACCAAACCATGGTTGGTGTTGAGGCAGCACAGATGCTGTCCTCTCACTACAAACAAACAAACGAAACTGTTACCAAACCATGGTTGGTGTTGAGGCAGCACAGACAGATGCTGTCCTCTCACTACAAACAAACAAACCAAACGGTTAACAAACCATGGTTGGTGTTGAGGCAGCACAGCTACTGTCCTCTCATTACAAGCAAACAAACGAAAATGTTACCAAACCATGGTGGGTTTTGAGGCAGCAAAGATACTGTCCTCTCAATCAATACAATGAACAAACAAGAAAAGCTGCGATTAATTAACAATAACAATACCAACAACAGGCCCTCACAGGGCAATAACAACAACAACAACCGGCCCCAACAGGGCAACAACAACAACAACAACAACAACAACAACAACAACAACAACAACAACAACAACAACAACAAACAACAACAACAACAACAACAACAACAACAACAACAACAACAACAACAACAACAACAACAACAACAACAACAACAACAACAACAACAACAATAGGCAACCTGGCAACCCTGGAAGGGTCCGGTGCCTGAGGTGCTTCCAGACGGGGCACAGCCGCAACCAGTGCAACTACAACCCTACACTGGTCAACAATGTGGATCTCTGCCCAGGCTGCCACTACACGAGGCACAACCTGGCCAGCTCCAGGCAGCCGTTGCAACAGGCCTCGCTACCCAAATCAATGTGAGTTCTCTCACCTTGCTCACTCTGAGGATGATGATCTCATTACCATTGGGGATGGCAGCCAGGGCATAATTGATTTTGAGGCAGCAACCTTACTGTCCTCCCAACACCCTGTACTGGAACCTTACATAAAAGCACAAACCCCCACTGTTGACAACTCCATTGATATCAAGGAGCTTGCTCACCAGCTGCTGCCTAGCCATGGGTCATGAAACAGTGGCTGAGGAACTGGCCAGACGGCTGGGGGGTAGTAGCATGGGAAAACAACTCAGGAATGCAGTAAAACTGGCTAGACAACACTGTCAAGAATGTCAGTTTAACAGCCCCAAACCTTAAAAAAATGGCATACTGCAACTCCTTCCACCACTAGAGGCATGATAGTGGGGGATGTGATGCACATCAACAAAGATGTCCAACCCTACCTGATCCTAAAAGACTCATGGTCCAGGTTCACAGTAATGGAACCCCTACCTGGCATGTCTGCAGGGCAGCTACGTGTTGCACTCATGATTGCTTTACCCAGATTCTACCCAGTTGACAGAATTTTGCTTGATCAACAATTTTCTTGTCTGACTGACCTGGAAGGGTGTGAAGCAATAGAGATTGCTGGGCTGGAAGATCATGAGGGTCAGGGGGTCATTGAAAGAACCATCAGATCTGTCAAAACCCTACTAGCCAAAAATCCTTCCAAGGATGCTACTTCAGGGGTCTATTGTGACAGGGCACTCTGGTGTCATGAAATGTGCACAACCTTAAACATGAGACCCGTCTTGCATGCCAAGTGGGGTGAAGTAATCCCAGCAGGCCTGCAGGCAGGTGTCTATCCCCCAGAGGTGATAGCACTGTACAACACTGCACGTGCACAAACCTCAGCAAAACTGGCAGAAAAAGATAAAACCCATCCCAGGCCAGTATTCCAAAAAGGTGATCAAGTTCTCTATTACAAGGAAAACAGCTTCGGTAAGGTTGGAACTTGGCTAGGTCCAGTTACCATCCGTGGATTTACCAAAAACAGCAAGACCGTGGAGGTCAATTGCAAGCACAATATCAATGGGAAGCGTCACAGGGTGAGCTGTCATAGAATTAAGAAGTATTATTCTCCCATGGCAGACGTGCCTGGGGAAGAGTCTTTAAGCATGGACTCACTACTTCTATCTGGCAACTCCAGCATGCCCAGCAGTAGCCCTGAGCCACCAATTACTGCTGTTGACAGCACCACAGCACCCTCTGTGAACCCTTCCACCCTCCGTGAAGCCAGGCCCACTTCACAACCTGGGGATTGCTTAACCAGGCACGAGGTAGCTGGGTTGGAAGCATTAGCTCAGCCCCAAGGCACGAACCTGTCTGCCAAACCTCCCGCTCTGAGGTCCAAATTGGCAGTCGCCTTGCAAGCACTACACAGGTCACATAAGCAACAAGCTGCTGTGGCCGCAGGGTTGGCAAAAGTCTCAGCTGTGTGCACTAGTCAGGACCCCTGGACCCTGGCAATAGACACTCAGGCACAGGTCAGTGTGATCAGTGCACAAGCCATCCCTGGTCTTGAGATTGAGTTAGTCTCCATGCTTTGCTGTAGACTAAGTCTCAAAGGCATTGTGAATACAACGTATGAATAAGCCTTGTAAACCTACGTTGGTATGTGAATATAAATACCACGTGGGCTATGCAGATAGGAATGCTAGTCGAGTCGCATACGTTTCCCTAGATAGGTACTTTGGGTACTGAGGTACGTGACAGATGTCAGTACCCAGTATACGTAGTGTCCTGTCATTGGACGGTACTAGAGTATCCTAGATAGGGACCGTACTGCAGCGTGCATTGATTTGTGATCGCACGATGCAGTGACTAGACTGCTACCTGTCATCGTGTGGCCTCGGGCCAACGGTCTGCACCCAACGGTCACTGGCGGCGCAGCCGGTGAGAGGAACGTTGATAAAGGGTAAACCTATTTTCTAATGAACCAAGCAATTCATTGCTCACAGCCTTCAGTGTTCTCAAGCAATATATCCCACCGCATTCTAACTTGAATTTTATTTGCTACCATGGCTATCACGAACAAGAATGTCGCTAAGAAGCTTACCTACAACGAGGATGATGATGGGCAGGATCGGCGGATGCCCAGAGACAACAACAAGAAGCCGGCTGGCGATGCGGCCATTTCCAAGAAAAAGAAAAAGAACAAAAAGACTCACAATGGTTGCCAGGACGAGGGGACGGCGGCTGCAAAGCCGACCGACCTACCCCCCTCCCCTGCGAGGCCGGAGGCCGAGACGGCTCCCCCCGGGGAGACCGGCTTACCCTCGACTCCGGCGGCCGCCCCAGCCGCAACCACGGCTGGCGCGGCCATGGCTGCGGAGACCTCGGTGGTAAACCCCACTGAGGCTCCACAGTCCGGCCCCACGTTGCCATCTCTTCGGGAGCGTATGCCCCGTCAGACGGCCTCGGTGGCACCGGACGGGACGATTACCTTTCGTCCCGCCACATCAAACCTTAATGTCCCTTTCGCCCAGGGACATAACCACATTGAGCTAACGTTTGGGCGACCCTCTGCGTCCCTTCTTCGCAAGAAGAAGGACATGGAGAGTATTAAACTCGCACGGGTGGTGCGAAAACCTGTGGAACCCATCGCCGGACAACCAATGTCCGACGATGAGGTATCCGACACTGCCAGTCTCCCCGATGGGGAGACTGAGATCAATCTTACCCCAGCGCTCCTGGCGGTCGAGCAGGCCGCGCTGGTGGCAAATGAAGAACGCCGAGCGCGGCAGCGGGACCGAGAGGTCCGCCGAGAGGCGGCTTTTCGGCTCGCCGCTAAGCGGCAAGAATATGAAGAGGAAGCCGCCCGTCGCCTGGCTACCCACCAGGCGATGGCGGACGCGTACCGCGAGGCCACCCAGCGGTTACGTGACCTCTTAAAAAATGCTGACTATCCCATGGACTATGCGGACAGTCAAGACCTGGCCGAGCTTGCTCGGTCAGCACACTTTAAAACCATGTCCTCCATCACCCAAGCCAGGGTCACGGAGGCCATCTTGGCCAAACATGGGGTGGTAGCTGAAGAAGCCCCCCCGCTGGAAACCACCAGCAAGAAACCCTCTCCCCCCCAACCCCTGCAGTACAAGGAGGGACTGCTGGCCCTGGGCGCGAGGAAGGGCAAAGAGGCGGACTGTCCAGTCCGGCCTGCTATGATCATGGGAGACCACTCCCTGACATACCCGAGGATGAGGCTGCCTTTCAGGCAGCCCTCCGGGAGCATGAGGTACGCAAGGAGATGAAGCGTCTCATGCGGGAGGAGGCCAGGAGGAGAGCAGAGGCAGACACCCCTGCCCGCCCCTCCACCGATGGGGCTGGACCCAGTGGGGTTACCCGGACACCCCCGGGCTCCCCCAGGGCCACCATGACCCCCCTCCCCCTCCCCCACCACCCCAGGTTCGCCCTGTGGGTTGGGGCCCCCTCCCAAACCAGGGGGGGTGGCCAGGACCCCAGGAGGCCCTGGGGGGAGGTGCAGAGGTGCCACAGGCACCCAACAGGCCTGCTGAGGCCCCCCCAAGGAGCGGGGATGTCCTGGAACAGCTCGCCATTCTCCAGGCCCAGCTGGCCTCGTTGCAAGATCAGCAGTTAACAGCTAACCAGCTGCAAACTGTCGAGGGCCTGCGCGCCCTGATGTCGCGGTATGAGCGGGGGACCATCAACCTGGACCCCACCCGCCTGCAACAAGCAACCGACGCTTCTTGAGGGCCAACCCCCCTCTCACAGGTGTGTTTAACCCTCATAAAAAGGAATCCAAAATCAATATTGCTGGCTTGCCTGAGGGTCACACTGTTGAACAAGCTAAGCAATTTGTTTTTGCTTTGGAGTATGGGATGGAAGGTCTTAACCTTAGACATCAGTTTAAGGCTCTCAGGGCCTCCTCCACATTCCATCAATCATCTCCTGCAATCAGAGCATTGATTCAAACCTATCAGGAACGTACCCTGACACCTGAAGCAGCCATTGAACAGTGGCCTACCTTTATCACTGATCTGAAACAGCTAGTGCTTACCAATAACCACATGGAAGCAGTAGAACGTTTCAACTGGCTTGCTGCATATAAGGTGAACAAGAATAACCTCTCTGGGGATGCAAAAACATACAGGGTAATGATTGAGAAAGACCTTGAGCTTCTCAAGCTCCAACCAAGGTATCTCATCCACACCTGGCTAACAAAAGCTAATTTGCAACCTTCTGTCCTGGCTACCCTGCTTACAGGCCTCAAGTCCCTCTGGGACAACTTCAGAGCTGCCATGCTCTATATCGAGGAGGCAGTGGACCCCCTGGGTACTGGCAACAACCAGGCCCAGGACCCCAAGGTCCAGGGTGTCCAAGGCCACAAACGCAAGGGGCAGGCCAGCCAGGGGGGGCACCCAAGACCCACAAGTCCTCCCACCAAGGGGGCAGTGGCTCTCAGGGGCGTGGCAACACGTGGCACCGTGTGCCCCTGCATGGCAACCCCAACAACAACAACAACAACAACAACAACACAGGTCCCAGCAGGGCAACAATAACAACAGGTCCCAACAGGGCCAAAACAACAACAACAACAGGTCCCAGCAGGGCCAGAACCGGTCCCAGCAGGGAAACAACAACAACAACAACAACAACAACAACCAGCCTGGCAACCCTGGGGGGTCCATAAGGTGCCTGAGGTGCTTCCAACGAGGGCACGCACGGCACAACTGCCCCAACAACGACTCCCTGGCCAACGGGGTGGATCTCTGCCCGGGCTGCTGGCACGCACGTCATCCCCTGGGGCCTCCAGGCAGCCGTTGCAACAGGCCTCGCTACCCAAATCAATGTGAGTTCACTCACCTTATGTACTCTGAGGATGATGATCTCATTACCATTGGGGATGGCAACCAGGGCATAATTGATTTTGAGGCAGCAACCTTACTGTCCTCCCAACACCCTGTTCTGGAACCTTACATAAAAGCACTAACCCCTACTGTTGACAACTCCATAGATATCAAGGAGCTTGCTCATCAGCTGCACCTAGCCATGGGTCATGAAACAGTGGCTGAGGAACTGGCCAGACGGCTGGGGGGTAGTAGCATGGGAAAACAACTCAGGAATGCAGTAAAACTGGCTAGACAACACTGTCAAGAATGTCAGTTCAATAGCCCCAAACCTCAAAAATGGCATACTGCAACTCCTTCCACCAATAGGGGCATGATAGTGGGGGATGTGATGCACATCAACAAAGATGTCCAACCCTACCTGATCCTAAAAGACTCATGGTCCAGGTTCACAGTAATGGAACCCCTACCTGGCATGTCTGCAGGGCAGCTACGTGTTGCACTCATGATTGCTTTACCCAGATTCTACCCAGTTGACAGAATTTTGCTTGATCAACAATTTTCTTGTCTGACTGACCTGGAAGGGTGTGAAGCAATAGAGATTGCTGGGCTGGAAGATCATGAGGGTCAGGGGGTCATTGAAAGAACCATCAGATCTGTCAAAACCCTACTAGCCAAAAATCCTTCCAAGGATGCTACTTCAGGGGTCTATTGTGACAGGGCACTCTGGTGTCATGAAATGTGCACAACCCTAAACATGAGACCTGTCTTGCATGCCACGTGGGGTGAAGTAATCCCAGCAGGCCTGCAGGCAGGTGTATATCCCCCAGAGGTGATAGCACTGTACAACACTGCACGTGCACAAACCTCAGCAAAACTGGCAGAAAAAGATAAAACCCATTCCAGGCCAGTATTCCAAAAAGGTGATCAAGTTCTCTATTACAAGGAAAACAGCTTTGGTAAGGTTGGAACTTGGCTAGGTCCAGTTACCATCCGTGGATTTACCAAAAACAGCAAGACCGTGGAGGTCAAGCACAATATCAATGGGAAGCGTCACAGGGTGAGCTGTCATAGAATTAAGAAGTATTATTCTCCCATGGCAGACGTGCCTGGGGAAGAGTCTTTAAGCATGGACTCACTACTTCTATCTGGCAACTCCAGCATGCCCAGCAGTAGCTCTGAGCCACCAATTACTGCTGTTGACAGCACCACAGCACCCTCTGTGAACCTTCCACCCTCAGTGAAGCCAGGCCCACTTCACAACCTGGGGATTGCTTAACCAGGCACGAGGTAGCTGGGTTGGAAGCATTAGCTCAGCCCCAAGGCACCAAATTGTCTGCCAACCTCCCGCTCTGAGGTCAAGATTGGCAGTCGCCTTGCAAGCATTACACAGGTCACATAAGCAACAAGCTGCTGTGGCCGCAGGGTTGGCAAAAGTCTCAGCTGTGTGCACTAGTCAGGACCCCTGGACCCTGGCAATAGACACTCAGGCACAGGTCAGTGTGATCAGTGCACAAGCCATCCCTGGTCTTGAGATTGCACCTTCATTTTGGGCACGGGTGCAGGATTTCTCAGGCCAAAGCTCACTGGATGTAGTGGGACAAGTGATGCTCCCTATACTTGGTATTCAGACACCCTTCCAGGTGGTGGAGGGGTACTCTGGTAACACCTTGTTGGGGGAACCTTTTGTATCCTATCCTGGGGTGCTTATCTCAGCTAATGAGCTCAGTGTCACAGGGGTGGGTGCAGTTCCTCTGGACCACTTTAAAATCCCTCTCTCCAGTATTGTCCCTGGTATGGATGCTGTCATCAAGGCAGTCAACACTCAGTATGCACCAGGGGAGATCCCTGATCTGGACAAGTTAGTGCACAGCCAGTTCCTCCATCCCTCAGCCTTTGGGCTGGGTAAGTGGGACATAGCCATGCACTCACCCCACCAAATCTCCCACGTCATACAAGAATGCAAAACACAAAAAGGGTTTACCAAGTGGCTGATGGCCATTGTCCACCAAGCCAGGCAGGAATGGGTCCTGCCCAACCCCAAAAACCCTCAATACAAACCGCCTGTCACCCCTTCATGGGACGTGCCAGAGGGAGCCAAAAAGCTCAGATTAAAATTTGTTCTCAAACAAAAACCACAAAAAGTGGGCTCCCCAATCTTCCATGCCAGACCATGTGTCACAGAATTAAAGGGGACATCCACACTGCCAAAAGGGGAAACATACACACCTGGGCTGCAACAAACCTCACTCAGGATCATGCTCTCCCTCTTCCTCCACAACCTCAATGCAGGCCAAGACTATGTCTGCAAAGCCACTGATATTAAAAGGGCCTTCCTCAGGGGGGACCCAGAAAAGGCTGAATCTGTGTGGAAAGGGAAGGTGTACGTGGTAGACACCCCAGCTGTGTGGAAACCTTATATTGATGAGCCCCACCTTATCATCAACATTGGGGTGGAAGGGCTTGTCAGTGCCCCAAAAATTTTCAGAGACTCAGCAGAGGAAGTATTCAAAAAGCTCAAGGCCACGTATGATGACCTGGACCCATGCTTTTTTGTTGTACCCACCCCCTCTGGACTGCTGTTCTTTGTGTGGCATGGAGATGACCAACTCATTTGTGGGCCTAGAGCTGAGGTGGAAACCTTTATTCAGCAGGTCCAGGAATCATATGAGATTGGCAAACAGGTGGAATTGAGCACAACCCCCATCCAGTTCTGTGGCATCATGTTGCAGCTGCATAGGCAGCCAGATCATGGGTCTGCTCTCTCTCCCCTCCTGCAGAATATATCCAAGATTGTCTAGATCTGCTGCAGGACAACTACCTCCCCTTACATATGTGTGCCACTGTTCAGGGCAAACTGGGGTGGTGGTCAGCCATCTGTGGGGCTCCCTTAGCTGTCATCAGCAGGGTCACCCATGATGTTCTAGTCAAGATCAAATGCAGTCACATCAGGAAGTTGGTCAATGACTGCCCCCCCTCATCCTCCATGGCCTGAATCTGATGGAAGACATCCACATCCAATGTGTCATGGACAGCTCCATGGAGAGCAGAACAATCAATCAGATGGGGGCACGGGAATCAGGGCTGTTTTTTCTCACCAACAGGTCAGATTACATGTCCCTCACTTCCTGGTACAGCAGGCTACACCGCAGAAAACCTGGCAGCAGCAACTCAGCTGAATGTCGTGCTGTGGTGTCTGCTGCATTGCATGCTCGTTCCCTGCAGCACATGCTCACCTGGCTACAAACCCAGGCAGGCAGCACATGCAATGTCATCTCACATCTCTATACTGACAGCCAATCTGTGATCAGTTTTCTAACCAAGAAATCTGTCTCTGCTGCTGTCCACACTGACTTGGATTGGGTGATCCTCAAACAGGAGGCCACCTATTTTTCCAGCTGGACTCATGTGGATGATGAGGACAACCCAGCAGACGCTCTCACGAAGCTGCGGGATGCTGCTGGCCAACAGTACCAGCTCCTCTTTCAGAACATGAACCCCTATGATATCAGAGTCAGTGTTTGAATAAATGACTGGCCATAGCACAGTACACAACCACCACACCCCCTTACCACAGCGATAGCTGCTGGGCGCCATAAAATTCAACACATTCGTTGTGGGGTGTGAGTGCTGGCTAGGTCAGATTTGTATCCATTTGCAGCTTGAGGACACAAGCTTTGTATCCATTTACTTAATGTGTGCTTCAGTAACTGGCCAAACCAGCCAGCTGTGTACACCTTATTTAATGTGCAATATAACACCTGGCCAGAACAGCCAGCTGTAACCAACCTGGCTCAACCAGCCATGTCTCTTTTGTACCCCTAATCAACTTAAAAACAATAACAATAATGTTGGGGGTGCAGACCTGCATTAAGAAATAAATAATAAAACAATACTGGAGTTAGTCTCCATGCTTTGCTGTAGACTAAGTCTCAAAGGCATTGTGAATACAACGTATGAATAAGCCTTGTAAACCTACGTTGGTATGTGAATATAAATACCACGTGGGCTATGCAGATAGGAATGCTAGTCGAGTCGCATACGTTTCCCTAGATAGGTACTTTGGGTACTGAGGTACGTGACAGATGTCAGTACCCAGTATACGTCTAAGTGTCCTGTCATTGGACGGTACTAGAGTATCCTAGATAGGGACCGTACTGCAGCGTGCATTGATTTGTGATCGCACGATGCAGTGACTAGACTGCTACCTGTCATCGTGTGGCCTCGGGCCAACGGTCTGCACCCAACGGTCACTGGCGGCGCAGCCGGTGAGAGGAACGTTGATAAAGGGTAAACCTATTTTCTAATGAACCAAGCAATTCATTGCTCACAGCCTTCAGTGTTCTCAAGCAATATATCCCACCGCATTCTAACTGATTGCACCTTCATTTTGGGCACGGGTGCAGGATTTCTCAGGCCAAAGCTCACTGGATGTAGTGGGACAAGTGATGCTCCCTATACTTGGTATTCAGACACCCTTCCAGGTGGTGGAGGGGTACTCTGGTAACACCTTGTTGGGGGAACCTTTTGTATCCTTATATCCTGGGGTGCTTATCTCAGCTAATGAGCTCAGTGTCACAGGGGTGGGTGCAGTTCCTCTGGACCACTTTAAAATCCCTCTCTCCAGTATTGTCCCTGGTATGGATGCTGTCATCAAGGCAGTCAACACTCAGTATGCACCAGGGGAGATCCCTGATTTGGACAAGTTAGTGCACAGCCAGTTCCTCCATCCCTCAGCCTTTGGGCTGGGTAAGTGGGACATAGCCATGCACTCACCCCACCAAATCTCCCACGTCATACAAGAATGCAAAACACAAAAAGGGTTTACCAAGTGGCTGATGGCCATTGTCCACCAAGCCAGGCAGGAATGGGTCCTGCCCAACCCCAAAAACCCTCAATACAAACCTCCTGTCACCCCTTCATGGGACGTGCCAGAGGGAGCCAAAAAGCTCAGATTAAAATTTGTTCTCAAACAAAAACCACAAAAAGTGGGCTCCCCAATTTTCCATGCCAGACCATGTGTCACAGAATTAAAGGGGACCTCCACACTGCCAAAAGGGGAAACCTACACACCTGGGCTGCAACAAACCTCACTCAGGATCATGCTCTCCCTATTCCTCCACAACCTCAATGCAGGTCAAGACTATGTCTGCAAAGCCACTGACATTAAAAGGGCCTTCCTCAGGGGGGACCCAGAAAAGGCTGAATCTGTGTGGAAAGGGAAGGTGTACGTGGTAGACACCCCAGCTGTGTGGAAACCTTACATTGATGAGCCCCACCTTATCATCAACATTGGGGTGGAAGGGCTTGTCAGTGCCCCAAAAATTTTCAGAGACTCAGCAGAGGAAGTATTCAAAAAGCTCAAGGCCACGTATGATGACCTGGACCCATGCTTTTTTGTTGTACCCACCCCCTCTGGACTGCTGTTCTTTGTGTGGCATGGAGATGACCAACTCATTTGTGGGCCTAGAGCTGAGGTGGAAACCTTTATTCAGCAGGTCCAGGAATCATATGAGATTGGCAAACAGGTGGAATTGAGCACAACCCCCATCCAGTTCTGTGGCATCATGTTGCAGCTGCACAGGCAGCCAGATCAATGGGTCTGCTCTCTCTCTCCTCCTGCAGAATATATTCAAGATTGTCTAGATCTGCTGCATCACACCTGCCTCCCCTTACACATGTGTGCCACTGTTCAGGGCAAACTGGGGTGGTGGTCAGCCATCTGTGGGGCCCCCCTAGCTGTCATCAGCAGGGTCACCCATGATGTTCTAGTCAAAATAAAATGCAGTCACATCAGGAAGTTGATCCATGACTGCCCCCCCCTCATCCTCCATGGCCTGAATCTGATGGAAGACATCCACATACACAGTGTCATGGACAGCTCCATGGAGAGCAGAACAATCAATCAGATGGGGGCACGGGAATCAGGGCTGTTTTTTCTCACCAACAGGTCAGATTACATGTCCCTCACTTCCTGGTACAGCAGGCTACACCGCAGAAAACCTGGCAGCAGCAACTCAGCTGAATGTCGTGCTGTGGTGTCTGCTGCATTGCATGCTCGTTCCCTGCAGCACATGCTCACCTGGCTACAAACCCAGGCAGGCAGCACATGCAATGTCATCTCACATCTCTATACTGACAGCTATTCTGTGATCAGTTTTCTAACCAAGAAATCTGTTTCTACTGCTGTCCACACTGACCTGGATTGGGTGATCCTCAAACAGGAGGCAACCTACTTCTCCAGCTGGCATCATGTGGAAGATGAAGAAACCCCAGCAGATGCCTTATAACCAAGCTGAGGGATGCAGCTGGCCCACAATACCAGCTACTCTTTGAGAACATGAATCCATATGGTATCCGTGTCAGTGTTTGAATAAATGACTGGCCATAGCTCAGTACACAACCACCACACCCCCCTACCACAGCGATAGCTGCTGGGCGCCATAAAATTCAACACATTCGTTGTGGGGTGTGAGTGCTGGCTAGGTCAGATTTGTATCCATTTGCAGCTTGAGGACACAAGCTTTGTATACACTTACTTAATGTGTGCTCCAATAACTGGCCAAACCAGCCAGCTGTGTACACCTTATTTAATGTGCAATCTAACACCTGGCCAGACAGAACAGCCAGCTGTAACCAACCTGGCTCAACCAGCCATGTCTCTTTTGTACCCCTAATCAACTTTAAAAAACGGTCACTGGCGGCGCAGCCAGTGAGAGGAACGTTGATAAAGGGTAAACCTATTTTCTAATGAACCAAGCAATTCATTGCTCTCAGCACACAGTGTTCTCAAGCAATATACCACGTCGTTCATTCCCATTTCCTAACTGAGTGTGCCCACGCCCTTCGAGCCCAGGGCTCCGAGATTCGGCAGCTTGATTTTGTGTTTGATTTTGGACGACGGCGTTGTCAGGCCCGTCCGGAACATTTTTGAAAATGTTCTTTCTTGAGTACAAGTTGCAATAATGTGTTTTGGATATCAACGCTCTTCGTCGCCGAGGCAGGTGCTTTGGTGCTACGCAGAGGAACACGCAGGCGGCTACCTCGTCCGCCGTCACGTTGCATTTATTTCTCATTAACTTATCATCGTGCATTGGACTTGCTTAACATAGTCCGAGATTCCTCGGCGCGACGCTAGATGCCATTCACAAGATTCCGACGCAGCAAAGATGCTGACGGCGCGGCGTCCACACTAGGATTTATGGTACTGAGTAGAACTACACAGTATAACTGAGGGTGAGCAGTTACGTTAAATAGTGACGGAACCTTTTTGCCGCCTGAGGCAAATCGGTCCGTAACACTATTTTGCCCGGAATAACCACTTCCGAGCACCCAAGTTAATTCGGCCGAATTAACTTGGGTGCTCGGAAGTGGTTATTCCGGGCAAAATAGTGTTACGGACCGATTTGCCTCAGGCGGCAAAAAGGTTCCGTCACTATTTAACGTAACTAAAACCTGGCCTCGTGGAGGGGGGACGAAGAGCCCGAGACATCCGCCTAGGCCGCTGAGCACGCACCACTAAATGCGCCGGAGCTGCCTCAGTGAGGATTCGAACCCCTGACCTCCAAGGTGCACAGGTTTTAGTTACGTTAAATAGTGACGGAACCTTTTTGCCGCCTGAGGCAAATCGGTCCGTAACACTATTTTGCCCGGAATAACCACTTCCGAGCACCCAAGTTAATTCGGCCGAATTAACTTGGGTGCTCGGAAGTGGTTATTCCGGGCAAAATAGTGTTACGGACCGATTTGCCTCAGGCGGCAAAAGGTTCCGTCACTATTTAACGTAACTAAAACCTGGCCTCGTGGAGGGGGACGAAGAGCCCGAGACATCCGCCTAGGCCGCTGAGCACGCACCACTAAATGCGCCGGAGCTGCCTCAGTGAGGATTCGAACCCCTGACCTCCAAGGTGCACGGGTTTTAGTTACGTTAAATAGTGACGGAACCTTTTTGCCGCCTGAGGCAAATCGGTCCGTAACACTATTTTGCCCGGAATAACCACTTCCGAGCACCCAAGTTAATTCGGCCGAATTAACTTGGGTGCTCGGAAGTGGTTATTCCGGGCAAAATAGTGTTACGGACCGATTTGCCTCAGGCGGCAAAAGGTTCCGTCACTATTTAACGTAACTAAAACCTGTGCACCTTGGAGGTCAGGGGTTCGAATCCTCACTGAGGCAGCTCCGGCGCATTTAGTGGTGCGTGCTCAGCGGCCTAGGCGGATGTCTCGGGCTCTTCGTCCCCCCTCCACGAGGCCAGGTTTTAGTTACGTTAAATAGTGACGGAACCTTTTTGCCGCCTGAGGCAAATCGGTCCGTAACACTATTTTGCCCGGAATAACCACTTCCGAGCACCCAAGTTAATTCGGCCGAATTAACTTGGGTGCTCGGAAGTGGTTATTCCGGGCAAAATAGTGTTACGGACCGATTTGCCTCAGGCGGCAAAAAGGTTCCGTCACTATTTAACGTAACTTGAGCTCAAGACAAAGCTCCGTCCTATGTTCCTGGGGCCACACAAGGTTCTGGAGAAGTTTGGAGATGTGATGTTCAAGGTGGACATCCCGAGCTCCTGGAACACTTCCTCCAACTTCCATCGAGACCAGCTCAAATTATACCACCAGAACTCCATCCAAGGTCGGCTCAACCCGCCGGCACCTGTCGAGTACAACCCCGAGACTGGAGAACAGGAAGACGAGGTGGCCGAGATCGTGGACCACCGGGACATCAAGCGTGGGAGAGGTAGGCAGCGACAGTATCGCGTACGGTGGCGTTTTGCTCAGCATGATTACGAGGATTCAAGGCGAACCGAGAATGAGCTAGAAGGGTGTGAACGTTTGCTTCGCGAGTATAAGGCCAAGCATGCCCTCCACTAGGCTACCGCGAAGGTAGTAGTGGTGGGGGCGCTATGACAACGGGCTTGATCACGTGTAGCCAGGATGCCGCGAAGGCACTTGTGTTGTTCACGTCGATGTGTACGCACCATCGTGGTAATTGGGTATAAGAGCATAGTATCAAGTGTACCCCTTTTTCACACTCACACGCCTTAAGTCGCGTGTGCGATGATCGCAGATGCTTCCACAGCAGCCCGACAGCGAGCGAGGAGCTAGAGATATCGTTGTTCGCTGACAACGTTGACTTGAGGATGGACATGGACATGAACGTCCCGCAGCCATTGGCGGAGCCTCAGACTCCTGACCAACGCCAGGTGCAAACAGGGCCGACTCGGCGAACGGGCGGTTCTGTCACACCTGCGGTGACACCGATCCAACAACGGGATGGTGATGCCGTGCGAACCGTTCGGACCCAGGGAACGGGCGGAATGACGGTTCTTGTCGGGACGTGACCGACCCGGCGAACGGGCGGCTCGACCGACCTGACTAAGCTCGATTCCGAGGATATTGAGCGCAACCAGAAACGGCCCCAAGTGGAACCGGATGCCCAGCGAGAAGTTAGACGTCGTGCATGTACGAACGAGGTGTCGGCGGGCAGCGTCTCCGCGGATTCCCAGAGTCCGCGCCGAGAAGCGCGAACTTACTCCGAGCGGTTGGCCCGCGTGGAGACGTCCCGCGCACATATACCAGAGAGGCGTGGCCCGATACCAGCGGTGGGCTTTATATATCTCCCGCGCAGGGGTCTTTGATCGTACGGGCGGTGGCTCGACCGGCGCCATGGACGGTGGGCGCTTACGTCAGCGCGTTTCCCGGCCCACAACGAGTACGCCCCTTACGCGAGTTTCGGGGTGTTCCCGTCTACATTGAACTCCCACCATCGCCGTTCGTGGCCGTCGACAGCGCGAACTATCATCGACCGCAACCGCTGCACTTTGAGGCAGGAACTCATGCGTATGTGGAGCGAGGCTCCATGCGCGAGCTAATCTGCTTCGACTTGCACCCAGGGAGGGCGGCCCCGCGACCCCAGGACTGCCTAGAATCGACGCCAGAGGGTTCTGGTACGCGATACGGCCCCAAGCGGGAGCTGCCAAAATACATGGTAGATGGTAAACCTCGAAAGGTTGACTGTCCCAAGTATGCTCGGTGCGAGGGAGAGGCATTCCTCGACTGGGTTGTGCCCAACTTTGTGAGGGCTCCGGGCTTTCGCTTCAACGCTCTCCAGGTGCGCGTCGTAGTGTTGACCATGGCGGGAGGTTTCTTTGCGGAGCATGGATGTGGGGTTATTGATTGGAACGCGGGCACAATCATGTTCACGCACCCGCAATACGTGGCGGCATTCATGTCGTACTGGCCCACCGGGACGTGGGTAGACCTCGCTCAAACGCGCACCAGCGTGAACGAATACCAGCTCGCATACAATGCGGATCACCTCGCTAACCCCGGGAAGATCCTCGAGGAAATTGGTGAGCAGGGTCGCCAGGTACTTCACGAGTATCGCCAACGGAAGGCGCGGTCGGGAGGGGTGGGCCCCAGCATTGGAGGAATGTGAGGGTCGCGGCCTCATGGATGGATTGCAACGGGATGACGACAGCATCCCATCGGCTATCAAGGAATTGTCCTTGTGTGGCAACGCCGAGGAGAATTGGCTTTACTAACCCGCTGGCGAACAGGGGTTGGGACATAGTATACCCATGGCCGATTTTGTACTATTGCTCTCTATAGCTGACTGCCCAGCCTGGGCAAATGTCGCTTTTGTGTGTTGCTTCTTTTGCTTGCAAGTGCTTCTTTTTTTTTCTTGTTTGTTTGTTTGTGTTAATTGTCTTGTTGCGTGCGCCCCAAGCCTGGACGATATAGCTATCGTCCCCTGGGGAAGGGAGGAGTGTTACGGCCCAGACCTTTGTATGGGCGTAACAATGCCTTCAATAAATAAGTCGAAAGTCATTTGTTATTCGTTTGGGACTTTTGATAGCTCGCTTTCATAGTCCGCCGGACTATAGGACTCGATTCGGGACTTATTTGGGAATTTGTCCTAAGTTTGGGACTTTGTGTGTTTATTTGGTACTTTGTGTGTTTCGGACCAGTTATTTTGGGCCTAGCCAGAAGTACGAGATCTTCTAGGGGCCGGGCCGGCCCTAGACGTCATACAGAACCTATTGGGGCTTGACGGCAGTATCTGGAAGATCGGCGCGCATGTCGGCGCGCCTGCACACCAACTTGCCAGCTTGGTAGCGCAGCTAGGTGAAATTGGTCTGAGGACGATGGACTCTCTCTCTTTGGTTTGATTATTAATGAAACGAGTGTTGACGACTCTCTCAGACCAAGGGGCACTAATCCGGATGTCATTTGCCTCATGACATGCCGTGTTATATAGCTAGATTAATTAATCATGCTATAAGGCCTAGCTGAGGATAAACCGCTGCTCAGTTAGTCAATTTACTGCGATCTTTGCTTGCTATCGCGGTACGCGGATGCGCGGCTATGCCGGCTTATTAAACTGCACCTTATACTAGATTAGATCTTTCGCACCATCCGGATCGGGATGTAACAAGGGCCTCTATGGAGCTTTTATTGAGAAAAACGTGGCAACTTGCACAGCGATGGAGTGTAGGGTAGAGGGTTGTAGACCCGCCCTGCGCACGCCTGTGAGGGTGCTCCGGTATGTAGTGTGCATCCTTTGTGTGTGTTATCATTAGTTGGCCTACTCACTACCAAGTGGGAGTGTAATTGTTCGTGGTGGGAGTCCTGCCTTGGATGCCGTCCGCCCCGGCAAGCCCTCCTGCAGGCAGTCAGGGGAACCACCATTGGGGGGAGGTGGCTCAATTGATGGAGGTGGTAAGCCCCTGCACCGATTGGCTAGTCGGTCGAATCCCACCAGATGACGTAACTCTCACTGCGTAATGGGAAGCTAATTGGTGGTGGCATAGTCATGGGATGCGTAGGTCTACTTCATGATTACCCGCTATCTTACTTTGTTTTTATCGTGGTCCTCTCTACTGCTGCAAGGGGCTCCCTTAGTACCTGTTGGGGGTGGGGGGGGCGGGTTATCTTTGTTAGTTACGCCGTCTCTCAGTGGCGTTACGTCCGTTCGATATGTACTTGCCTACAGAGGGTGGTACTGACGTGTTGATCGGGAGTTCCGGTTGAGCCTGTGATACATTATTTTTCAATTTGCGTTTCAATTTGCGGTGGTTGATCAAGCATGACTATATGGTTGTTTCCTTGATATGCTGTATAGTTTTCGGAAGACACCGACGCACGGCTGACACGCATGGTTGACACTATACGTACCAACTTGATTATTTGGGTGGTTATGCCCTTTCATACGGCTTCACGAATCATGCATGGCTTTACATTTCCCTTCCTTATTATTTAAGTGAATGACATGGGGAGACATGCTTTAGGACTTGGCGCACTTTGCCTGAGCAAGGTGTGACAATTAATTCACCGCTATAAATTAATGTGAATGGACCAAGTTTGTCGAAACGGGGAAATAACGTTACTTGATACTAGATTTAGGGAGGTCCTGTGTTCGTAACTTGCTGGTAGCTACTGTGGTTTCTCATTTTCGGTGTTGTCCGTGGAATCTCATATTTGGGCAGCTAGCCCCATGCACGTTGAGCGCTTACTGACAACAATACAAGATTTAGACGCGTAGGGGGGCAAGAATCAATTGTGCGTCGGCACGGTAGCTTGCATTGACATTCACGATTTGTGCGTTTTAATCGAAGGGCATCTACTTAGTTCGGCAGAGCAACGGGGGTTGTTTAGTTAGTAGTTAGTTAGTACTTACTTAGTTAAAATAGTTAGTCAGTTACTTAGCTAGTGAGCTAGTTAGAACTTGATAGGTAGGTCAGGTAGGTAGGTAATTAATTAATTAATTAATTAGACTCGTGCTCCCGTTGGGGAGTCACGGAGCCCGAACTGCCTTTCATCCCTTTGTTTGCACAACAGGAAGGAAGGTCAGAGACCCCCTTTCTCCTTCATGCTAGAGGCATGCCACAGCTGCGTGACTCCCAAACGGGAGCACGAGTCTAATTAATTAATTAATTAATGCCACAGCTGCAATCGGACACGCTAAACGATCCTGCAAGATCTGTGGGTGCAATGAGACCCATGTGAGCTTATCATAACAAGGAGCGTGGGCAAGTAATGTGAGCATAGCCAAGACGTAGCATCATTGGATGTACAAGGAAATATTTAATAGCTATCTTGATGTGCGTGTAGGAAGATCTGCATGGAGGAATAACGGCGAACATGTGAAGGAACAAGTATCCCACAACCAGGAACGTGCATCCCACAACCATGCAGGAACGAGTATCCCACAAGCAGGAACGTGTTTCCCACCACCAGGAACAAGTATCCCACAACCAGGAACGACTATCCCACAACTAGGAACGTGTATCCCACAACCAGGAACAAGTATCCTCTGCCGGCAGTGTCACCCCATGCAAGACCCCACAAGCCGTCCTTGCATAAAGTGGACATGCAGTCATCACAAGGAGTGGTAACTGCCAGCAGTGCCACCCCATGCAAGAACACACAAGCCGGGGACATGCAGTCATCACAAGGAGTGGTGACTGCCGGCAGTGCCACGCCATGCAAGACCCCACAAGCCGTCCTTGCATATAAAGGGGACATGCAGTCATCACAAGGAGTGGTAACTGCCGGCAGTGCCACCCCATGCAAGAACACACAAGCCGGGGACATGCAGTCATCACAAGGAGTGGTGACTGCCGGCAGTGCCACGCCATGCAAGACCCCACAAGCCGTCCTTGCGTCAAGGGGACATGCAGTCATCACAAGGAGTGGTAACCGCCGGCAGTACGGCTACCCCATGCAAGAACCCACAAGCCATCCATGCAATCATCACAGGGAGTGGTAACTGCCGGCAGTGCGTGGCCCTAACGTTAATTCCCACACCCCCTCTGCTAACGTTAGTGCCCAGCCCCCTCTGCTAACGTTAGTGCCCCCCCCTCCTTTGCTAACATTAGTTCCCACACCCCTCTGCTAACGTAAGTGCCCTCCCCCCCCTGCTATCGTTAATGCCCATCCCCCTTCACTAACGTTATTCCCTAGACCCTCTGCTAACGTTAGTGCCCGCGCCCCTTTACTAACGTTAGTGCTCGTGCCCCTCTGCTAACGTTAGTGCCCCCCCCCTCTACTAAAGTGAAAAACTGCTGAGGGGTAGACTTGACATCCAGCTTGGGAAGGTTAGCAAAGAGGGGAAGAGCAGGGGGCTTAGGGGGATTAGAAGAGTCAGTTTTTCCCATAGGGCCACTATCTTCCACTGCTACATAAGCGGGATAGAAAGAAGGAAGAGGGAAAGTTTTGGGTAGAGGTCTGGAAGGGGCCACCGTTTCAGGCTGGTGCCCATAGGAGAAGGGAACAGTATATTGCTCACGAAGAGAGGAGTAGGCAAAATGATCATAATTTCTGTCATCTAGAGGCATGGTGCCGAAATCACTATTAACTTCTAAATCAGCCACACGGGTAGGGATCGACCTGGGCAGCCTCATAGGCCGTATCAGGGTAGGACCAGGAAGCAGGTGGGTAAAAGGGAACTGCACTAGGGCGCCCAGAAGGGCCGACAGGGGCAGAGGTACGACCCGTGTTAAAAGCAGGCATGGAAGGCACAGGGTGGGAAGGAGGCCTAGAAGCATTGTTAGTTAGTGAGGACCTGCTGGAGGGTTGAGCCAAGGTTGCAGGAGGAGCAGGGGCCTGGTTCAGGGTAAGGGAAGGGTCATCACTAAATCTGACTTGCATACGTTGACGTTGTTCATAGGTAGGTGGGGTAATTGAGGGACGACGGCGACCACCAGTAACAGGAGAAGGAGGTGAGGTACGCAGATTACCTTGAGGAGTGAGATGGTGCACCGTTTCCAAGGAGTCCCGTCGGTTACCACGAGTATTGTTATTAGTATTATTATTATTATTATTAGTAGTATTGGTAGGTATAGGCGACATATCTCCACCCACTGGATCCATCTTTAATTAAGTAAAGGAATAGGAATCTAATTGAAAGCAACAAGGGAAAAAGGAAAAACCTTGAATGTCTGAAGCAAGGACACAATTAAAATCAATCCTTTTTAACAACAGTAATGGATAGGGAACCAAACTCTAAGGTGAGAGGAGTATCTGAGGTAGATGACGATGCAGCCCGTTTAGGGGGAGAAGAAGGAGGAGTAGCAAAAACTAGAGCTTCTACGGGAGGACGACCATGAGGAGTAGAGCGTACATGAAGGCCTAAATCTGATTCACTATGGTCTATCAGGAATTGTTGAGCTTCGTCGAAGGTAACAAATTTCTTATACCTAACTACGTTATAAGTACGGTTTTGCACTATCTTCCTAGCATCTGACCAAGAAAGGAAAATGGCTGACCATTGAGGGGTAATAACTACGTAATATTTGGCTAAGCTATTGTCACTGGACGAATGGGAAGGAGCAGTAAAAACACGACGCTGACTCATGGTAACGCACCTGGTGGGTCTTGTGACGTCACGCTAGAAGAAGGGGTAGGCGACTTATCTGGGCGATCTGGAGCACCGAAAGCAGCATGAGGGCGGAATAGTCCAGCGCTCGTCCTAAAATCAGCGACCGAATAGTCCAGCGTTCGTCCTAAAAGCAGCGACCCGTATCTCTGCGGGTGCGGCCGTCTAATAAAACAGCAGCACGAAGGAGAAAGGTGTAGTAGTCTACCCAACGCTACTCGTCTCACTGTGGTCAAACCAACCAATTCTCTATCTACGACAGGAAGAGAACTTGCGCAGGAAAACAAAACGAAGGAGCTATCTACGAAAGGGTTTATCCGCTACGAGCAGGTCTAGCATCTAGGCAGATCGTGTCCCGAACCGGGCAGCACTACTCTCCCAGCTTGACGGCGACCCGCCCATTACCTGTCAAGAGAGTGTCGTCTTCGTATCCCTGGACGCAGAAGGATTCTTGCAAAGGCGTATGTGACAAAGGACCGTCGTCTCGTTCTCTACCTACGAAAGTTCCTCCGGAACCATTGTTACGTCCTAAACTTCTACCTCCACCTCTACCTCTACCGGGCCTGATACTACCTAAATTGGTCAGGCCTCCTCTACTCAAACCCCTAGCGAAAGACGAACGAGACGGAGCTGATCTCAATGCATTCACGTATGTGTTGCTGTAATACGCCATACAACCATTTACCCGAAACCGTTTATTCCAGGAATAGAGGAAGGAAACACACTACACTGCCGTGACCCAAGCCTATATGTGTTAATTCATTTAACACACGCCGAGTGCCCACACAAGGAGTGGAACGTGCATAAATGGTCACCAACGGTCCAACATGCTCGGGCCGACCTGGCCCTCGCCTACAGAAACACAGGCAGATGCACGGATGCACGCCGGTCCACTACATTCTACCAAAGGATAAGGACCACTAATAAAGTACGCGGCGCGGCGCCCAAAAGCACCCAATGTGCCACAGTACTGTTACGAGGACAATAGTGTCCCAGTTGGAACTACACGTAAACCTAGGAACAACCGAGGCAAAGGACCTAATTTACGTCCGTAACTACAACGAATTGTTACGCGACGTAACATCTACCCCTGTGGGCCGCTCCTGCCTCCGGGAGGTTTTCCCTTGGCTTCCGGCCGAGGGCGAAGCCGAGACAGATGAGCACCCCTGCGACCTCCTGCGGGCGGTTGAATTTTTGGAGATTGCAGATCAGTCGGCGGGGATGTTAGCACATGGCGATCCTTCCCCTGTGGATGCACCGGTAGAGTCGCAGTACACGCCGGAGTATTCGGCCTCAGTCGCAGCGTCCTCCTCCTCCGTGTCGGCGCCATCCCCTGTCCCGTCTTCACCACGGTCGACCCAGCGCGTGTCGGTGGAGCCGACGCCTACCCCTCCGGGCGTGGATCGCGAGCCTGACCACCTTGCGGCTACTGTGTCTGCAATGCAGGCCCAGATCCAGTCCCTGGCCTCGGCGTTCGGGGCCTTCATGGCGTCCCAGTCGCCTGCATGCTTCAGTCGCGCCAGGTGTGGCGTCTGTTGCTGCTGTGCCACCTACCCCTCCTGTTGCCTCGGCGACTACGGCTTCGCCTCGCCCCAGTGCAAGCCCGCGGTCGCTGTGGTTTCGTCGGCTGTTGCGGCTCCTACGCCTCCTGCTGCCTCTGCGCCTGTGACCGCCGTACCTGCGCCTTCGCGCGAGTCTTCTGCCCCTGCGGTCGCGCCCGCCGTCGCTGCTTCCGAGCCTCCACAAGCTCCGTCGCAGCCATCGCGGGGCTTCTTTGGCGACACGAGTGGGCTTCCCAGGCTCTGGGAGGGTGGTCCCCCGCAGCGGGTTCCAGTGCCAGACTGGAGCCTGGATGGTAGCCAGTTTTATGGCAAGGTGCCTGTCCCCACGGGCCCCATTTTCAACATGTGGCCTGAGGGTGCGCCTCCACCGGAGGCCGGGGCGCCAGCTGCGGTGGCGGGTCCGTCGCGGTCTCCTTCGGCAGCGGGTCCGTCGCGGCCTCCCGTGGCGCCGTCGCCTTCTGCGCCTGTGCCGGATCCTACCCCTGTTTCGGTTCCGGCCCCTTCAGCTCCGCGCTCTTTGGCTGCGGTTGTTAGGGCCAGCGGCATTGATCATCGCGCCCTCCGCGCTTCCGACTACTTAAGGGAGCTGTCCCAGGGCGACCGGGATCGGGCCCCCTCTGTGGTGCATGCTACGCCGGAGTCGCGAGATTCGCCAGTTCCTGGGTACGGTATGTCTGCGATCGCCTGCCGACAGTGTGACCTGCCGCGCGTCGCCGCCGAGCTGGCTATTTCGCCCATGTTCTATGGGTTCTCCCAGGTGTGTCGGGCGCCGCGTGACCGTAACCTACCCATTGATACTGATCGGCCTCCGTGTGACATGGTTGTTTTAGCAGATCCTGTGTTCCAGGGTGAGATCCTGGTTCGGCGAGTCCTGTATCGTTGGGTGAGGCGTCACAACGACTTGGACACCTACGGTGGTTACCAGTGGGCTTACCCTCCGCCTCTGGGCATTATGGCCTCAGATGCCCTTACGGTCGAGTATCCTGCGGTGCCTGGTGCTACGTATGGCGCGGTTCTCCTGCAGCCCCTCCTGGAGTGGGATGCCCGCCGTCCAGCGCCCCTCCCGGGCCAGGGCCTGGACTCCCGTGGCCATCCTCCCCCTCGGGCTAGCGACTATCTAGAGACGTTCGGGTCGCGACAATGCGCTCGTCGGTGGCGCTCACGTGAGGTTCGGCACATCAGGTTGTCAGCCGGCTAATGTGGAGCCTCTGCTAGATCTGTTCTTCCCGACGGGCTTGCGTCATCGGATCCGGTACCATCGCCTACTCCTGCGGGCTCTCTGTTTGATCGCGCGGTAGAGCCTTTCCTACGCCTCTTTGCCTGTGGCTTCCTGGACTGGGCCCGTGGCCAGGTGGTCCTTACGCAGCATAGGTATTACTGGGCCTTTCTGGGCCTTTTCCCTGATGGCGTGTGGGCCGATGTTTTCCTCACTGTAGATAGGCATGATAATGCCGACGACGTGGCCCACTACCATGCGTACCTGGATGTTCTGCTGGCCTCGCGTGGCACTTACCAGACTGATGGCAACTAGATAGAGGGCCCGACCTGAGGGTGTTGTCCCTCTGGTATATAGAGTCGCCCTCATATTCTGGCCAGTTGATTGGTCGTTCTTGGTCCTTGGTGCTGATTTGTTTACTCTGTGTGTCCTGCCCAGTGCCATCCCTCCCGGCAAGGCCTCTGTGCCAGGCAGTTAGGGGATCCTCCCACCAGGCTTGGTGCTGGTTAACCCTACACCACTCGGGGTGGAACCGAGTTAACTTGTTGGTGCTTTGTATCTTGGATGGCCTGTCGATTGTGTTGGTGTGTGCTGGGTGCATTAGGTTCTTCCTACCCCTTGGTTTCCTCCCTGTGCGTAGGGAGAGGGCTCCCTACCTTTGTGGGGGGGGGAGGTGTTACGTCGCGTAACAATTCGTTGTAGTTACGGACGTAAATTAGGTCCTTTGCCTCGGTCGTTCCTAGGTTTACGTGTAGTTTGTACTGGGACACTGTTGTCCTCGTAACAGTACTGTGGTGCATTGGATGCTTTTGGGCGTCGCGCCGCGTACTTTATTAGTTAGTGGTCCTTATCCTTCGGGCAGAATGTAGTGGACCAGCGTGCATCTGTACATTTGTAGGCGAGGGCCAGGTCGGCCCGAGCATGCTGGACCGTTGGTGATCATTTATGCACGTTCTACCCCTCGTGTTGGCACTCGGCGTGTGTTAAATGAATTAACACATATTAGCTTGGGTCACGGCAGTGTAGTTGTGTTTCCTTCCTCTATTCCTGGAGTAAACGGGTTTGTGTAAATGACTTATGGCGTATTATAGTAATACATACGTAAATGCATTGAGATCTGGATCGTCTTGTTCGTCTTTCGCTAGAGGTGGCCTGACTAGTTTAGGTAGCGTTAGGCCGAGTAGAGGTAGAGGTGGTGGTAGAAGTTTAGGACGTAACAGGCGGGAGCTCGTTGGGGTCGGCCAGGGGTTCCGTCAGGGCTGGGTACGTGTAGTCCTGCTCAGCGGCAGGCGGCGTGGGCGGCGCAGGGACGTCCGCCGGTGCTACTGCCAGGCGTGCGGCCGCCAGAGGGCCAAGCGGCGGAGGCGGCGGGGGGGCGCCGAGCAGCCGGGACTGGGAGGAATACCACTGGTCGAGCTGCTGCTGCGGTGAGCCAGAGAGCGTCCGCGGCGCCGGCTGCGCGCCGCCGGCGGGCCGTTGGGCGTGACGCAGGCGGGTCCAGGCGTACTTGCCGTGCTGGTCCTTGAGGTGGGCGAAGTACTCGCGGACATGAAGGTCCTCCTGCTCCTTGGTCGCCTGCCGGATGGCCGAGTGGTAATCGGCTTTGAGGCGGGCGTAGCGGGCGGGGTCGCTGTTGTCGCGCAGGGCTTGCCGGGCCTGGATGACGGCGGGGAGCCGGTGCAGGCTGGTGAAGCGGGGCGGGCGGCGGGGGGGCAGTAGGGCCCCGGCCGCGGGCAGCTTGTCAGCGAGGTGCCGAAGGGCCGATGCCGGGCCGGCAGCGAACAGCTGGGCGTGGCTGGCCGGGATGTCCAGCGCGTCGACGAACGCCTCTGCGGCGCGCTTGTGGGCGCGTTTTTCAGGGAAGTCCTCCAGAGCGTCGTCAGATTTCTCGAGCAACTGAAGTGTGCGCAAATCAGGTGGTGCCACGTGCTTACGAAAGGGCGAGGGGAATCGCAGGCGGATGCGGGCGGTGACGATGCGATGATCGGAGCGCACCAAGGGGATCACATGCGAGCGAGCAGCTAGTACAGATCCTTGATGATGCTTGCGCATTACAACATAGTCAATGCAGCGTTCAGTGCCAGTTGGCGAGGTGTGTGTGACCAAAGCATCTGGACTATGTGGAAAGCGGGTGTTGGCAGTGACCAAATCGCATGTCGTAAGCAAATCAGCAAAAAGTTCAGTGTTGGCATTGGAGACCGTACCGTTGGGGGCGTGCTGACATCCGCCAGTACCCGGTGGTATAGCGTGGCGTTGGCGTCCAGCAGCAGAGCGAGGTAGTTGCGACCAGGGATGCCGTTCGCCAGGTTCTCCAGCGCTGCAAAGAAGTCCTTGCGGTCTTGTTCTGGGTGGCCGGAGTGGGGTGCGTAACCAACGCCCACCGTCAGGGCGTAGGTCGAGTGGCCCTCCATCGAATGAAAAGTGGCCACGAGGAGCCGAGCGTTGACCAGCTGGGGTTCGCCCATGTGGCGTACGGCGAGCGGGGAGCAGAGGAGACCGACGCCCCCGTTCCCGGTGCCGTCGCCGCCTCCGTAGTAGAACCGCCAGCCGTCGATGTCGTCAGCAACAAGGGCAGTTGATCCGCAGGCCGATGCAGTGCGCCTGTGTTCTTGGATTCCCACGATGGCGATATTATTGTCGATGCAGATCCAATAAGATTGGAGACTCGATGGCACTGACAGTCGTCACTGCGCAGGCAGTGACAGCGGTCAGCGTCGGGCTGGAGCGTGCGGGCGTTGAAGGTGGCGATGACCAAGGGCGCGCGTTGACCGAAAAGGGGGGTGCAGGCGGGGGTGGGGGCGGAGATGGAGCAGGGTGGTGATGGGGGTGGGGGTGGAGGTGGTGGGGTAGGGGGGGCGGGTTGGGGACTTATGCTTTCAATCACCGTTTCGATTCTTCCTGCCAACGCGTCGAGGCGACGCCGACGGTTGGCTCGGGTGGCCAGGTAGAATGAGTCTGCGTCTGCACGCATAAGAAATGCGTGCAGTCTGAGGAGGTTTCGGAGGCGGCCGCGCGAGGCGGGGCGAACCTGGCTCACTGCCGACCCGTTGCTCTCTCTCCGACAGCCCGAGGGCTGCGAAGGCAAAGGGGCGGGAAGGGGAGTTAGGCAGATCCCACTGCTAGAGCCGCGGAGCCGCGGGGCCGCGAGCGTCGTCATTGAAAGGAGAGAAGGGTTCGCAGCGCGGGCTCCGGCTCAGGGTGCGCCCCATAGACGGGGCCATAGTGAGCTTGGAGGGTCAAAACGTTGAAAATAGGTGTTGTATAAGTTATACTGCATCAAACATGCATCAAACATCATGACTGGATGACCTAATATGACTGAATCAGGCAGCCATAGCCAAAGCATCATCCACTCTCACAACGTGTTGAGCACATGCTTCGTGGGAACGGAGGTGCTGGGTTTTCATTCCATAACGCGTGCAATACTGAAAGAAAGAGGCACGTGTAATGCAAGGCTTGGATAGGTTGAGTGATCCATGAGCTTACATGCAGGTAAAGATGACGCTGGAATGCATGCTAGCAAATGGTGGCAAGATGCTAACAACACATGATTATACACCATGATTATGGGCACCTAGCTGATCTTCTTGCACAATCAACGCAGTATAAACCATCAACATCCAATCCTCACGATATATGCACGGCTTGACGACGTATACAGCACCTAAATACTGCACAACTGCAACCTGCTATGGCTGACATGCAAGCAACGTCGAGTAGGATGGCGGTCTTAGAGAGGCTGGGCAGAGGTCGGTAGAAATAAGTGGAAAACTGGCAGAAACTAGGTAGAAACACGATATACTTACGCCTGCAAGCACTATTGAGCCGGTGGCAGAGGCCATTTCCAGGAAAATACAGCATACCGTAGCAATAGCCACCGTCACGCCTTACGCTATTTGCAGGCACCATCATGCCCGGAGCTACCCAATAAAAGTCTGCACAAATCTCGGTTTAGCCGAGAGTCCGGGCGTTCGGAATGAATAAACATGTGTTAAGAAGTCGAAACACCATGGAAATACCAAGCATGGTGCCGCAGCAGACCCGAGTCTTGACGTAATAATATGTATGCCGGTTTCCAGGGCTTCCGCATGAAAGTTGGGTGAGAACCTGGAAAAAACTACGTTTCCTTTGCCCCAGTACCTCAACAAACTCGTAGAAACCTAATTATCAACCTTTGAATGCATCATCATGGTCGTGCTACCCAACAGCCACTGAAATTCGCGCGAAAACTGGCGAGATCTACCTGCCGCCATCGCCGTCGTCTTCACCTTCGTCCCGCGAAAATGCCTGATTTCAGTGGTACATATTTGTTTGCAGCTGTCACAAAAAAAATACCAAAAATACCAGGATTTTTTCTTGAATTCTATGAGATGTTTCTGACCTATTTTGAAAGTTTCAGACCAAAAATCGCATGTTTAATAGGTTTCCCACGTGTCAGATTACAACGCGATACATCGCGTTCTAACCCTACAACGCGATGTATCGCGTTGTAAAAAAACACGGGTTAACATCTAGTCGCTCTACACGTAGGCCAGCCATAATTTCAATGCACAAGGCTACACATTTCCATCACCATTCATCTTCATCATCCTGAACGACTCGAACACGCGGACAAGATAATGGCAGGCTCGAGCTACCATGGTCCGGATTCTCCCGATTTCTGGCCTGCGCTGGTTGTCTCCTTGATAGAGTGCGTCACATGAGCACAAGTGCTCAGTGGGATGGCAGCTGCCTGCACATGGCCTTGGTTTAGCACGAACTCTACTGCTCCTATCATCGAAACCCGATTTTAGCGCAGTTGTGTCTACACAAAACGGTGTCCCAGGGCTGCGCTAGTTACTATGTGCTGGGCTGAATGCTGAAGAAAAAGCTCTAGAGCTCTGTGGGCCTACACGTCTGACATAAAGCAATCTGATCAAAGATACTGGCCCACTGAAAGAACAGCTGCACCTGCAGGCTTCCCTACTTGCTGCTCACAGTCGGGCTGGGATCCTCGTACTGCCTGGCAGCCATCACAGAGATAAACTTGCCAGACCCATCGCGCCCAGCAGCCATGCCCTTGCCCCGGCACGGCATGACAAACGCCGTCAGCTGGCCACCGTACACACAACCGCTGTCCAGCCCAGTGGCGTGCGGATGCCTGAATGTCCATATTCCCCAAATGGTCAGGCGATCAGTTGAGGTGGTGGAGGGACAGAGATGGCATGGTCAGAAGTGATTAAGGGGTTCCCCCCTAAAAGACGGGAAAAAATTAAGACCAGGCAGGAGAGGTTGCTGACAAGAAAATGCTTTTACATCTATCATGTGAGACAGCACTCAGTGGTCTAAGCATAGTGGTCAAGTGAGACAAGTGCATCTATGCATGTCTGTGCAGGGCAAACACGCTGAACTGGAAATACTTCAACCTTTGCGGGGCCAACCTGTGGTGCGCATCACCCCCATTTTCAACTATGCCGAGCCCGTTCAAGAGCTGTCAACCGCCCCTAAGGCTATGCCCAAACATAGTTAACAACTTGCATCTCACATGGGAGCTTGATTGACAGCAACGCAGCATATTGCCTTACATTTCCACCAGGGATTTCAGCTCCACTACATCACCGCGATCATTCAAACAGTAGGTCATAACCCCCATCCCTAACCACAAAGGAAGAAACACACACAAAAAAGAACAGAACATAGGACAAAGTAGAACAGAGCAGAACGGTACGAAACGGTACGAAACATAACAAACAAAGCAAGAAAGGACAAAAAAGGTGGCCACAAACCACCATGATGGGTAAATCGGCATCATGGCCAACAACGCACAAACACAAACGCAGCGGCAAAGAGACACACCCACGCCGCACAAGCAACTCCCCAATAGAACTGCCTAGAATCTGGCTAGCCCTATCTAGCCCTCTCTATCCCTGCCTATTACTGTCTACATTGGTCTACCTCGCACTATCTAGCCCTCTCTATCCCTGCCTATTAGTGTCTACATTGGTCTACCTCGCACTATCTAGCCCTCTCTATCCCTGCCTATTACTGTCTACATTGGTCTACCTCACACTATCTAGCCCTCTCTATCCCTGCCTATTACTGTCTACATTGGTCTACCTCACACTATCTAGCCCTCTCTATCCCTGCCTATTACTGTCTACATTGGTCTACCTCACACTATCTAGCCCTCTCTATCCCTGCCTATTACTGTCTACATTGGTCTACCTCGCACTATCTAGCCCTCTCTATCCCTGCCTATTACTGTCTACATTGGTCTACCTCGCACTATCTAGCCCTCTCTATCCCTGCCTATTACTGTCTACATTGGTCTACCTCGCACTATCTAGCCCTCTCTATCCCTGCCTACTACTGTCTTCATTAGTCTACCTCACACTATCTAGCCCTCTCTATCCCTGCCTATTACTGTCTAGATACTGTCTACATAAGTCCATCTCGCACTGCCCAGCGCTGCCCGAAATCCCGCGCTTCCCCAGATCCCGCGCAGCATGCACATCTAAAACCCACACTGCCCCAGGTTCCGCGCAGCACTCACAGCTGGATTACAACACATACCCATCCGGATCTTCCACTCACATCTGGATCTTCCTAAGGGCGTCGTGCCCAAAGAAAACGTGCGGGTTGCCGCCCCACTGGCGCGCCCACGGGACGCCCGCCACTGGTTTCTGTAACGGCTGCCAGTGGACAGGGCTTCCAAGTGGGCTGCCGCTGCCCCCATGGGCAGCCCCCCCGCTGGCCGTGTTCTCGTCGGACTTGGACTTGGGCGAGGAGCTAGATTTGGGGGAGGAGGACTTGGGGGAGCTGGCTGGGCTGCGACGTTTCACGTTGCGGACAGTGTAGAGGTCGCGCAGGGACTGTTGCTCCAAGGGCACCCCTGGCACGAGACCCGCGTGGACCTGGGATAAGGAGGGGGGGGCGGGGGGGGAGGTATGAAGTATGTTCGCGGGGAGGAATTGAGTTAATGCTGAGCTAAGAGCTGTTTATCTTAATGTTTGGATCGTGTGAGTACATCATAGAGCCCTGCGTGGACCTGGGGGATAGGGTGAGGAATAGGGTACAAAAGAGAATAAGCGATAGGGTAAGGAATGGGGTGCCCCCCCTCCCCACGTTTAAGAATGTGGTCCGACCCACCCAGGGCTGCGATCTTAAACCTGAAATCGAATCCAGGGCTGACAATCTTAAACATCAAGTGGGCACATACCCCATCCCTCGCGTACAACTGACCGCTACTTGGCAGCCTTTGGTGCGTACTTTAAGATCTTCTCGCCCAAAACCAGCCCTGCGATCTTAAACAAGAAATTCCAAAATCCCGGATCTCAAGATCTTCAACCTGAGAATCTTAAACCTCGGGGGGGATGTAAGACATAGGGTAGGGAACATGGCTTAACCGTGTGGGATTGATAACAGCATCGCAGTTGAGGGCATATCACTTTCCTTGGGCCAAGATGATAAGAGTCGCTCAAATGATAACAATTGCATTTCCTTCCATCTCTCAATGCTCAGCGAGCCACAGCTCTTCTCCCCAAAGAGTTGTTTAACAAAAAGGTGGTTGTTACCACGGACAAGATGAAGAGAAAGGCTGAAATTCTGAAAGATGGAACCAGCACGACCCCACCCACGGCAACCTGCCATCCCGACTGGGACGCGCAATACCTTAAACCCGAACTAACTGGAGAGCGGGACACGGATTTCTCCACACCCCTATTTCTTGACTACGGCACCTTATCTGGACTCATGTAGAGAGCGGGACACGGATTTCTCCACACCCCTATTTCTTGACTACGGCACCTTATCTGGACTCATGTAGAGAGCGGGACACGGATTTCTCCACACCCCTATTTCTTGACTAGGGCACCTTATCTGGACTCATGTAGAGAGCGGGACACGGATTTCTCCACACCCCTATTTCTTGACTAGGGCACCTTATCTGGACTCATGTAGAGAGCGGGACACGGATTTCTCCACACCCCTATTTCTTGACTAGGGCACCTTATCTGGACTCATGTAGAGAGCGGGACACGGATTTCTTCACACCCCTATTTCTTGACTAGGGCACCTTATCTGGACTCATGTAGAGAGCGGGACACGGATTTCTCCACACCCCTATTTCTTGACTAGGGCACCTTATCTGGACTCATGTAGAGAGCGGGACACGGATTTCTTCACACCCCTATTTCTTGACTAGGGCACCTTATCTGGACTCATGTAGAGAGCGGGACACGGATTTCTCCACACCCCTATTTCTTGACTACGGCACCTTATCTGGACTCATGTAGAGAGCGGGACACGGATTTCTCCACACCCCTATTTCTTGACTAGGGCACCTTATCTGGACTCATGTAGAGAGCGGGACACGGATTTCTTCACACCCCTATTTCTTGACTAGGGCACCTTATCTGGACTCATGTAGAGAGCGGGACACGGATTTCTCCACACCCCTATTTCTTGACTAGGGCACCTTATCTGGACTCATGTAGAGAGCGGGACACGGATCCAGCCGACCAAACGTGCAGCACGCACCACGAGCGCGTTAAACCGGGGGATGGACAGGGAGAAGGGCCGGCTCTGCAGCCAGCGGACGTCCTCCAGCGACAGCCCTTGCACCCAGGCGTACTTGGGAGGGATGTTGGCCTTCCCGCTGCCATCGCCCCCGTCCGGTTCATCCCCGTCGTCCGCGTCTGTGCCACAAAGGGAGATGGGGGGGGAAGGGTATATGAGGAAAGAGAGCAAGGACCGAGAGGAGGACAGCGGGTCGAGAACTGTCAGGAGGATGTAGAGGGCAAAGAGGGCAAAGAGGGCAAGAAGGGTTCTTCCCCTTTGCCCGCATCTGTGGCACAGAATGAAAAAAAAGAAAAAGAAAAAGAGAAATAGAAACGAAAAGAAATGTGCCTCTACTGAGGCATGAGCGAAAAGGTGTCGGGGAACCAAGCAGCACAAAGGGAGGGTGTGAGGCTCCATTACTACTACCTAAAATGCAACACAAAAGTACCAGGTAAAAGAAATGCGCCGACCTACCTTGCGGATCCTCACTGTCATCCGCGACCAAGCACTCCCCTTCCTGCGCCCCGCCCCCGCCCTCTCCCCCGCCCCCTCTCTCCCCCGCCAGCTCAGCGCCTGGCCCATCGGCGGCTCTCGTCTGGCACTCCGCCTTGTCGCCTGGAGATTCCTCATTTCTGCCCGCCACATCCGCATCCGCACTAATTCTGACCTCCCCGCTGGACCCCTCGCCCCTGTCCGTCGCCGTGGCCATGCCATCCTTGCTACTGCTGGCGTCCTTGGCGCAGTTGCTGCTGCTTCTGCCAGCTGCCCCGTGGTATTTGACGGCCCACTTGAGAGCCTTGTCGTCGTGGTTGCCCATAACAGCGTACGCGCCCATTGCGCGCGCGGCCGCAATCACTTTGGCGCTCGAGGGGCCCTGCGCGTTATTATTATTATTATTATTATTATTATTATTATTATTATATATATATATTTGTGATGTGTGTGTGTGTGTGTGTGTGTGTGCGTGTGAGCGCGGGGGAGAGGGGAGTGGGACCGAGCGGAAGTACGAAAAAAAGAGCAGCATGGACGAACAGGATTACGTAAGAAAGTTGAACAAAATAGGAGAATAGGTCAAGACGGTGAATTAAACAGAGAAGAGAGGCTGAGACCCGTGGCAGCATGTGAGGGAGAAAGGGAGAGTCAAGGACAATGATAGAATAAAAAGTGATCCATAAGCAAGAACGCGCTCCAATTAGCAAGCACACGTTTCCAACGCTGGGATGATGGGAACATGTGTCGCGGCGAGGCAATGGACAATGAATGGGGCAAGGCAACGGACAAGGAATGGAGCAAGCACAGCAAGCACGCATGCTGGAAGCAAAGGCGAGTGCCAGTGGCAGTCAAAATGCAAGTGCATGTCACGAGCGGAGCGGGCTGAGGGGCGAGGGGTGAAGGGCGAGGGGCGCAGGGAGCGGGGCGAGGGTTACAGGGTGGAAGTGTAGGGTCGCCTGGCAGCCATCACCTTCTTCACCCAGGTTGTTGACGAGAACCCAAGGTGCGATGGGGGCGAGGGCCAGCTGGCACTGAGGCCTCACCTGGTTGACCAAGTCACATGGTTTGCCCAACTTGTTGACTAAACCCTTTCATCCCTTGTTAACTTAACGCACCTTGCTCACCCACTCACCTTGTTGACCCAGTCACCCTGTTACCATCACCCACCTTGCCAACTTGTTAACGAACCCACCTTGTTGACCCAGTCACCCTGTTACCATAACCCACCTTGCCAACTTGTTAACGAACCCACCTTGTTGACCCAGTCACCCTGTTACCATAACCCACCTTGCCAACTTGTTAACGAACCCACCTTGTTGATCCAGTCACCCTGTTACCATCACCCACCTTGCCAACTTGTTAACGAACCCACCTTGTTGACCCAGTCACCCTGTTACCATAACCCACCTTGCCAACTTGTTAACGAACCCACCTTGTTGATCCAGTCACCCTGTTACCATAACCCACCTTGCCAACTTGTTAACGAACCCACCTTGTTGACCCAGTCACCCTGTTACCATCACCCACCTTGCCAACTTGTCAACGAACCCACCTTGTTGACCCAGTCACCCTGTTACCATCACCCACCTTGCCAACTTGTCAACGAACCCACCTTGTTGACCCAGTCACCCTGTTACCATCACCCACCTTGCCAACTTGTTAACGAACCCACCTTGTTGACCCAGTCACCCTGTTACCATCACCCACCTTGCCAACTTGTTAACGAACCCACCTTGTTGACCAGGTCCCCCACGCAGACGACCACGTCCGCGTTGGCGTTGTAGTGGCACGCCTCCAGCAGCATCATGAACTCCTCGTAGCAGCCTGGGGGTAGGGAGGGGGGAACAAGTACCAGGAAAGGGAAAACACACTAGCAAAGGGGATTCAGGGCAAGCGACGGTGTGGTGACGAAGGCAGCAGCATCAACTCCTCGTAGCGCCCTGGGGTCAAGGGGAAGAGGGCAGTGACTAAACCAGAGGAGGGGGAGGGGAGGCATGGGGAGAAGTGAAGGTGAGGACAGCAGCAGCATCATCTCCTCGTAGCGCCCTGGGGTGGAGGTGGGGTGGGAAAAAGAGTTGCCGGAAAAAAGAGGGAAAAAAGACTATGTGGGGCAAGCAGCGGTGTGCAAGGAGAGCACCAGCTTCAATCTCTAAAGCACCCTGGATTGAGACCGGGGTTGGGGGTTTGATGGTACAAAAGCCAGGATAAATTAAATGGGAGCAGGAAGGCATCAATAGTGGAGAGACGAAAAAATTCCGGCAAACAAGCACAGTAAATAAATTCAACTACCACTGATGCTTTGTTGCAGACTGAGACGAAATGAAACACTTTTAAGATTAATTACACATGATCGGCCATAGACTGCCTCCAGGCAGCGGATGCCAGGGAAGAAGGGTCATCATGCCCAATTCCTAGTATAACTCCTTATCCATCACTTGACCATGAAAAGTACACGAGGGTATGTCTCATCGAACAAAAAAATTCCCTACCTCTACGAAAGTTGCATAACTGCTATAAACAGATGAATTCCCGCCACCTCCATTGCCAAGGATGAGGTAGGTTGTGTTGTCGCAAAAGGCGTCCCAATTCCGTACAAGCGATTTATCCGGCATTTCGCGCACCGTGAATAAAAAAAGCATGCTAAAATGGGCTGCTAACACGGAAGCGTCGCACTCCAACTCACCGTGTACATCCCCGACGATAATCAAATTTCCTTCGTCTTTCAGCTCCGCGTCGTCCAAGACTGCATGCGGAGGTCCGAGGAGGGGAACACCCTCCGGAGTGAGCACAATCTCTTCCTGCGCATCCGGTGTCTCGGCAATGATTGCTCCATCAATCTCGCAGGACGACGGCTTCATCTGCGCAGCTTTACGTTTCGCATTGCCCTTGCTGTGCCTCTTCTTATGTAGAGCAACCTTGTCCTTCTTCGCCTTTCCTTTCTTCGCCTTCTCCTTAGTTTTTGCCTTCTCCTTATCTTTTGGAGCAGCTACGGCTTTTGCAGCCACTAGCTGAAATTCTCTTGCTTTCAGGGCAAGACCCCGGCTTGCTCGCACATGCGAGAAAGGGTTCCCAACCCTGGGACAGCCTGCCAGCAAGCGTGTAAATGAAGCGGGCTTCAGATGCACACGGGCATCGCGAGAAAAAATGTGCCGTGATTGCGCGTGCAATAGAGAAGAGCTAGCTACCTGAGCAACAGCTGCCATGCCCCCCCGAAAGCAATCCAGCGTCCAGCTCAACAGGTGCCACGCATGGGCCTATCATGAAAGCGTCCCACGACAGGGGCTGTAGTGCATCCGGCTCGATAACCCCGCATTCGCCCCAAGCTTACCACGCACCGTGAACGAAATTGGTTAAAATCAAGCAAGGGCCCGCAGGTTGAGCGTGTGGCCAGTGACAGCGTGTCCTCTGCAGTTTGCGCCTGTTTTTCCGACGACGAAAAGGCCACAAGCACGAAGGGTGCGCCACTAGTCCAGTATAGTCGCAAGGCACGCCACCTTGCGATCTTGGCACCAGTAACCGACTACTAACCGTCGTGCATCTTCCCGCGGGATGTGTGGTCGCATAGCGCGACTGGGAGCTATGGCAGCAGATGCCTGCAGCCTGCAGGAGAGCAGAATCTCAGATGCAGATGCCAGAATGTGGGCACAAGGCGAAGCATTTGGCAGCATATACCTTGCTGTCAACGGAGTGGTACGGAGTAACCACTCCGTCGTGCCTGAGCTTGTTGGCCTCAGTGGCCGGCACTCGGATAACGTCGAATCATGCTGTGATACAGTAGGATATGCGGTCTTCAAGATGTTGTGATTGCGTCTTCACCGCTGGCGGGGAAAGGTCAAGGTTGAGGTAGATTCACTAGGTTGAGGTCAACTGGCTCACAGCGTCAAGTCAGTGCGGGACAGCCGGGGCTGCGCTGCCGTGGGCTGGTCATATGCCGCACGTCGGCGGCCGCCCGGGCGACACAGCGGCCCGGCCCCGGTGCCCAGGGGGGGGTTCAGCATTGCGATTGACAACGGCGTCCGCCACATAAACTGAAGTTAGTACAGGGGGGGGGTCCGAAACAAAAATATCAGACTCTAATGCTGAAATTTTCCAAAAGTTGGCCCTTGGACCCTACCTACACTCTTGTACCTAGCATGTAGGCGCTAGTATACCTAGCAAAACCCTGAGGTCCCAAGGGTTATAGGGGTCGCCCAAGGGAGCAAGATGATCAGCTCCGCGAGCTCTACCGTTTCATGAGCATCATCATGAATGAGCTTCATGATACTGATATTGGCATATGGGAAAATTCCTGTTTTCTAAAATGTGTCATTGGCCGGCGCGACGCGATACTGGCACGGCACGGCCAGGCGCTGGATAGCCGAAGCCTTGTAGTCATGGTGGCAGACGGCAGCATACTTCCGGCCTAGGGGCAGCACCATCTTGCGGGCAACCCCCCCCCCCTCTATGGTACCTGCCAAAATTTTGACTGCAGATTTGGGTTCAGCTCGCTGTGAGTGCTATCAGTTTGTCCGTCAAACCGTGTCAAAATTCCGACCATACAGGGAGCTAGCAGAAAATCCAAGTGTTTTGTTGTATACATAAAACCCATATCGGCCCGGCACCCTACCTACCTACCCTTTAAGTTAACGGTTTTTGAGGCTCTGTAACTTCTAACCTAGAGACCACCCGGGGTTGCGACCAGTGGCAAACATGCACTTGTTTTCGCGAGATCTACTGCATTGATTGTACTCGAATCCAGCATTGTGTAAATTTTCTTGTTTTTTTACACCCCCCCTGTTAGTACGTGGAAAAAATACCGTCCAGTTCCGAGACAACCGTCATAATTATTCCTGGGCCGGCCGACGACCGGGCGCATCATGATTGCCATGGTCGGCGACTCGGCGTTTCCGAAACGCCGAGTCCATTGAACGTCGCGGTTGCATGTTACGTCGTGAGATACAACCGCCTCCTCGCCCACGACCCGACCTACTAAAGAACCTCGCCTAATTCTACCTAAGCTAGTGAGGCCGCCGGCTACCGCTGACGGAGGAGCTCATTCTGTGCGAAAGTCGGACGCGACGATTCAGATCTCAACTATTATGCATTTACCGATATGCATAACTATAATATGCCATAAACCAATTATGCCGTGACCTATTCAATTCAGGAGATTACGAAGGAAAACACCTACTAACAAGCTGTGACCCAAGCTATCCCCCCCACTAAGTTACCGGCAATCCATAATGACACATGCCGAGTGCCAACACGAGGGGTAGAAAGTGCATAAATGTCATCATCAGTGATCACCAACGGGCAAACTGAACACGCTCGGGCCGACACTGGCCCTCAGCATGTGGGAACCACACACCGGTCCGCTACTTCTCACTTAGTACACAAAGGATAACCCTTGGACCACTGCTAAAGTACGCAGCGCGGCGCGACTGCACCGAACCACAGACACTACTGTACACTTGCCACGTCAAGTGCTGGACCGGCCGACCGGGTAACCCGTACCGGCAAAAAGGTCCTAACTACACGTAAGCCTAGGAAAGCCCACAGCCCGGCGTAACCACGGACTGTTTCGGAAAAGCTGAGGCCACTGAAACGTAAGATCGACATTCACGGCGTAACTGCTACAGTTTGAGAGGATGTCAGAGCCGTATCAGCGGTCTAGACTGAGAGGCCAATGAGTCTGGCGGTCTGCATAGACCTGAATGAACTGAACTAGGCGTGACGACCGCGGATCAAGCCCGGCGCGCCCGTCATGGCGGGCTCAGGCATGATGTCTGTAGGAAGACCTACATGATCGATGCATGAGCAATTGGTGCATGTGGTGGATCGTGCCGGAAATGATTAATTTATAAATAATGAACACGTCACTGCTACCGTTGGGGACGGAGTCAACGTGAACGGAGCATTAACCCCGATTGGACTGATGGACTAAGCAATTGCCAAGGCATTTGAAAACAACATTCTTGCCCCCACGGCCCTAATTGGTGAGCTCAAGCTGGAGGTCGAAGCTGGAGGTCGCCTTCTCGAGATCCCAGCTAGGCTCGCACGGTAACTGAAGGCTGGACCGCCCCCGCTGCTCCACACCTTTGAGTACATCCATGGCAGACACTTGCTGCTGACAGTGTCTCAAGTGTCGCAAGCGGCTCGTGATCGGGACCTCCTACACGCTGGACGGTGACTCGCCCCTGGCACAGCAACAACGGCGACGGGACTGAGCTCATATGTATAGCCGACCTACCTCCGGCCGGCTCCAGCCGGCGCAGCGCAGGGAAGAAGCTGATGTACTGAAAGGGGCCGGGCGGTCATCTATGTTGACCACAAGCACCAGCTGGCAGGCGACCCCTGCCCCAGCAACACCAGCACCCCCAGCCTAATCAGCGTTTGCGTCTTAGAAAGACGAAGCTATTGTGATATTCACGGCCGAATTTGGTGCCCAAACGTGAAAATTATGAGCTCCGCTGTTATAGCCATGGCTATATCTCGTGGCTCGTGGCTCGTGGCTCGTGGCTCGTGGCTCGTGGCTCGTGGCTCGTGGCTCGTGGCTCGTGGCTCGTGGCTCGTGGCTCGTGGCTCGTGGCTCGTGGCTCGTGGCTCGTGGCTCGTGGCTCGTGGCTCGTGGCTCGTGGCTCGTGGCTCGTGGCTCGTGGCTCGTGGCTCGTGGCTCGCGTGGCTTGTGGCTCGAGTGGCTCGCACGTGGCTCGTGGCTCGAGTGGCTCGCACGTGGCTCGTGGCCCGTGGCTTGTTAATTCCATGTATCTAATCTAATATGTTCCATGTACCTTGCCGACGAGCTCTAGGACCAGCTCCTTACCCTCATCATGGGCCTGTTAGTAGGTGAGGTAGAACTGCGTGGGTGCCACCGCCTTCCCCACTCACGGGACAAGGCGGCTCCCCCACCAGTCCTGCTCACCTTCCCCTCCCCTGAGGACTTGTACCAGCGGTTCCTTTCTCGTCGCAAGAGGTTGCACGACCTCGAACCTGGACGCTGGATCACGACGACCTGACCCCCGCTCAGCAGCAGCAGCGACGCGACCTCAGGTGGCCGCAATATCCAGTCCGCCACGCAGGACCGGCCCAGAAGCCCAAGGTGTATATACTGGAGGGGTGGGGACCTGATGATCAACCACACGATGTGGACGCCCGGCCCCTGCGGGCTAGAATAGCCCTAGCTTGTATTCATTGGTAGTCACTGCCGCCTAAGTACTATGTTCCTACTAATTAATTAATTAATTAGTAGGAACATAACTCCGTGCGTGGGGAGTACATGTAGCACATATCCCTGAGATTTATTAGGGGCATATATGGCTTTGCCCCTGGCACTGCCGCCATGGCATCCATGGCTAGAATGTTTGCCTAGCTGCATGTGCCGCCATACCTCGTCACGTGCACCGCTAACACACGGTACACAACCATGCAGCCATAGCCTTCCTTAGCTTAGCCCTAAGTTGTACAGCCATGCTACGTCCTAGCTGGCTATGATCAGATTACTGGCCCACACCCCTTGTTATGATATCCTCACATGGTTCTTATTGCACCCACAGAACTTGCCGGATCGTCTATCGTGTCCGAGATTGCAGCTAGCTGTGGCATGCCTCTGGCATGAATGAGGAGAAAGGGGGTCTCTGCCCCTAATTTCTTCCTGTTGCGCACACACACTGGGATGAAAAGCACTTCGGTGCTCCGTGACTCCCCAACGGGAGCGCGAGTTTAATTAATTCATGTATCTAACGCGTGCACGCATGAACTAACAAACCAAGGGACATGCCACTGGCAAGCGGTAGCAGCCCTTGGAAGCTCTACTAGTACTGGTCACGCCATGCAGGCGTTCTTCCCTCGGTGGGTGACGCGCCTCTTCCCCGCCTTGTCTGCCATTACAGTAGAGGACAGCTCAGATGAGGCCGAATTATATTAATTAATTAATGAATAGACACGTGACTGCGTCGTATTATATATCCCCCTCTAACTTGACTATATATTAAATGATTAAATACTCGTGCTCCCGTTGGGGAGTCACGGATCGAGCGTTAATGACCCTGATGGATGGATGGATGGATGGATGGATGGATGGATGGATGGATGGATGGATGGATGGATGGATGGATGGATGGATGGATGGATGGATGGATGGATGGATGGATGGATGGATGGATGGATGGATGGATGGATGGATGGATGGATGGATGGATGGATGGATGGATGGATGGATGGATGGATGGATGGATGGATGGATGGATGGATGGATGGATGGATGGATGGATGGATGGATGGATGGATGGATGGATGGATGGATGGATGGATGGATGGATGGATGGATGGGTACACACAATCCTACCGCCGGGTCTTATTATAAGCTTATTCTACAAAAACAGTCCTATACTCTATATCTATTATGGTGCCCGCGACCCTAGGGGTCGATCTTGTCTAGCATGCCCATGAGCACTTCCCACGTGTGCAATTATGCGCGGCTTCCCCACTGCAGGGCCGGGCCGTTATTGTCCTCTACTGTATGACCTGAGCCCACTTGGCCTTGTCCATCATCTTTCAGCAATTCCAAATCACGGAGAGGCCTATAGAGGCCCCGGGCCATGTCCTCTACGAGCTGCTCTTTGAAGGTGCAAGCCTTGCGGCGCGTCTAACCTGGCTGGGCCCGGCCCACGTGAAGAGGTGCCTGCCCGGCTGACCGGGGCGCAGCCCTGCGGAGGGGCCACGTGAGGTGTCTACCTGGTTGGTGCGATCGAGCTAAGTGCCCAGCTACTAGCTGCAGGTGCCGCTGCTTATTATATTAACTTACATTTCAGTAATTATGACACATGTGGTCCTCCGTTGGGAGATCATGTAGCACATATTCCCTTGCTGGATGGATGGTCAAGGTGGGCGAAGCCGCGAAACCGAACTAAGCTAACTCTAAGCTGATCTAATCTAGAAAACCCTAGCAACTCTACTCAGCAAAGCGGCAAAGCGCCCCTTCGACTCTTGGGTGGGTGGGTGGGTTGTCCACAGGGGCTGGCGTGTGAGCCTGGATATATAATTAATCGTCTGCCATGCACCTCTTCTTGTCCTGAGCATAGCAGTCCAAGCAAGAGAGAGGGAGTGAATGCAGTGTTCAAACTGCATATGAGCTGGGACCACTCTAGGTCGGCCATATGCCGCAGCAACATCGGTGTGTAGTTCAGTTCATGGCATGCAGGTTTACCCAGTTTTCTAGGAATGTCCTTGGGGCCAGGCCAGGTCAGGATGTGCCTCCCTGCATGGTTGGCCAAGCCGCCGCATGGGGCCGGCCAGACCAAGGGCGGTGTCTACTACCTGACTGGTGCGAGCAAGATGTCCTACTACAAATGCTATCCTATACTACTAGTCGCTGCCCAATCTCGTCCGAAATGCGAGGCGTACCCTGATACAAAGACTCTATAATGACCTATGTGTCGAATTAAAGCCCTACATTCAGGGGCATCCTGTAAGCCGTGCCGTCCAGCCTCAGTGGCGGCCATGCAGCGTGTCCGTGAGTGTCCATGCCTCGGCGCCATACGTAAGCACCGTGAGATCGACCAGGACCTTGAAGAGCATTCGCTTGCGGTGCTTGCTTGCCTGCATGATGCAGGTCCTTCGAGTGCCAGTAGGTTTTGAGCGAACGAAGCCTCACCCACTACTAAGGCCAGGCCGATGCGGATGTCCACATCGTCGGCGGTGTCGGGGAGGATGCTGACCCCAGCAGTTTGAAGTGATCACGGAACGGGACCTACGTCCCGTACGTCGAGCGGCCGGGGCCGGCCTCGGAGGGGCTCAGCTCAGGTAGCCCCAATCACCAGCGCCCGGCTTAGTTTTGATACTAATCTCCGGACAATTCCCCACCGCCCGCGCCTAGACACGCGTCCATGCAGTCAGGTATGAAATTATGTGCTCGGGGCGCCCGATGAGGGTGATATCGTCCGCATAAATCAGGTCGGACAGGCGGTAACCAGGGCCACCGCCGCCGTGTTCGCAATCGTTAATTCAGTAAGGATGTCCGAGCCGGGCTCGAACCCCTTAATTGAGAGCAGTAAAGCGCGCACGGCACGTGCCCGGCGCATGACGTGATCCACGACAATAATGAAGAACAGATATATGGGGACAGGACCTTACAACCAGTTGCCACACCCCGTGGTGAAGGGGGAATGGTGGAATAGTGCCTTATATGCAGTCCGCACTATACTGCCTGTGAGCCCTAATACGTACAGCCGATGAATGGCAGCAATAAACGCTGGTGGTTACTACACGATCCAGAGCTAGGATGGCCCAAAGAGCCTCCCAGAGGACCGTGTCAAAGGCCTTGATATAGTCAACAAAAATGAAGACCAGAGGCAAGCCGTCAGGGCAAATGCGACGCCACCTCCTCCATCAGCCGGCGTGCGACAAATACAGCCATGACAGTGTTACGACTACGAGGGAAACCCATCTGCATGAGACTCACCCGGCAGGTGTGGGTGGCTCCAGCGCGGCGCGGATCGAGCCTGTGCAGCATCATGCGCATGAAGACCTTCAGCGCGGTGATCTGGATCGAGGCAGACACCCCGATAGTTATCGCGGTCAGCAGCAGAGCCCTAATCTTGTACAGCATGACTCGGATGGCGGTCTGCCACTCAGCAGGCGGAGGTTCATCAGAGAGCAGAACACGGTTGCAGAATGCCAGCAGAAGCTCCCGCACCGCCAGGTCAGGGGCTGCTTGATGGCGCTGCATGGTTGTCTCCTTGATACGGTTGGGGCATGATGCAGAAAACCATATGCCCATTCATCAGGGATATGTGTTACATATCCTCCCCACGGAGGTATGTTGCATCTGCGGACGATATTTGTAACTTTCGTGTATCAAGGAGACAACCAGCGCAGGCCAGAAATCGGGAGAATCCGGACCATGGTAGCTCGAGCCTGCCGTTATCTTGTCCGCGTGTTCGAGTCGTTCAGGATGATGAAGATGAATGGTGATGGAAATGTGTATCCTTGTGCATTGAAATTATGGCTGGCTTACGTGCATGTAGAGCGACGAGATGACCTAGACGGTGGGGCCGGAATTAAACAGCATGCTTTATCAGGGCGTGTGTTTCGAGCCTAACTGGCCGGGAGAGTCTAGTGGTGAGCACCATTGCTGCGATCGCTCTCCCACCATTTACGAGGCAATACCCACAAACGGAAAACCACTGAAAAGGTCTAGCTAGTCAGTCATCACGTTAGCCATGCCATGATTCCAAACGTCCAAGAACTGCACACGGTGCAAAGGCAAAAAGCCGGAGGACAGCACTTAATTCAAATGTGCGGCGGGAACCAAGAGCATGCGTATGCCAGAAAACATCGTGTTGCTGCAGCGACGCGACGATGTGGACAACGAATCCAGTGCCAAGCTCGGAACGGCCGCAAAGGAGATCTGGCATCACAGGGTTCAGATGTGCGGAGATACTATGCGATCCAGCCGGTCCACGTGCGACCTGTTTGTAGAGCTTGTGCCAAGGGGCATGCAGCATGCACCGAACAGTGTATGATTTTAATTTTCGAATGAGATCGATTAGCATCGTACTCCGTGGCATGCCCATACGCATGACACGCAAGTACTTACTTACTTACTTACTTACTATGCTTACTGTACGCCTATAATGGGACTCTCCATGGATGATGATGCTCCTGCCTATAACGGGACCCCCATGGATGTTGCATTAAGAATTTCGCCATGCTATGCCATGCAGAGAGATGCTCTCTGTAGAGAAGCCATGTCCTAGCTCTTGTATAGCCATGATGATCTTCCCCACCTATGACAGGCTCCCCTTCGCTGGGTGTTGCCTGAAACTCTGGGTGGTGCAGGTGCCCTAGTGCACCTAGAGCAAGTGTTGTTTACATTCCCACCCTTGCAGGAAGTAGCTTAGAATGTATGATAGGCGACGTCGGGCACCATCGTGTGGTGCCCTTTGTCCTGGAGGAGTTTGGGGCCATGGGGCCCCTGACCTCCGCCTTCTTCAAGGAGTGTTGCCGGCTCCGGGAGGACCGGCTGGACCTGGAGGGCCAGCGGGCCCCATGGTCGGCGCGGACCTGGACGTCATATTGGCGTCAGCGCTTGTCGGTGGCGCTGACTCGGGCCATGGCTGACATCATGCTCCGCCGTACGCGGGCTGATTTTGCGGTGCAGCAGGGCTATTAGGTTCCTCCCGTTAGGCGTTTCCATTGGTCTTATCGTAGTATAGAGCTTTGACATGGCTCTGTATATAGGTTTATAGCTGGGCGTTTGCTTTGGTTTGAGTGATTTCACTCTGCTGTAAGTAATTATATTTTTAATGTATGATAGGCCATATGCCCCTTCTCTGGGCTATGTGCTACATACACTCCCAACGGAGTTATGTTACAATTCAATTCAATTCAATTCATGCTCCTTGAACGTGCGGGCAGCCCGGCTGTTACGTCGCGTAACTTTTGTTGTTGTTACGGACGTAAATTAGGTCCCTTGTTGCCTCAGCCATTCCGGAGCAGTTCGCTGACTTTCCTAGGCTTACGTGTAGTAAGGACCTTTTGGCCGGTCGGTACCGGGCCTTGTGACGTGGCAATTGTACAGTATGGTGGTTCGGTGCAGTCGCGCCGCGCTGCGTACTTTAGTAGTGGTCCTTTTATCCTGCGTGTGAACCTTGTGGACGTGCGTTGGTCGTGTGGGCGAGGGTCGATGTCGGCCCGAGCATACACGCCTGTCGGCGATCATTTATGCAGCAGTTGTCCTTCGTGAATGGCACTCGGCGTGTGTTAAATGAATTAACACATATAGGCTTGGGTCACGGCAGTGTAGTATTGTTTCCTTCGTAGTACCCTGGTTTTATTCGGTATATGGCGTATTATAAGGGAATGCATTGAGAAGCAGCGTCGTCGCGTGAGCCGGGTGTTGACAAAGTGTGACAAATTTTTGTCAACAATTGTCAACTTGTTGACAAAGTGTGACAACTTGTTGACAAATTGTTGACAAAGTGTGACAAAGTGTGACAAAACTAGACAAAAAAATGTCAACAGCTTGACAAAACTTGACAGAATGTTGACAATGTTGACAAAACGTTGACAATCGTTGACATGTCAACTTTATGTTGATGTCAACAAATGTCAAAACACTGACAAGCCAAGGTGATTTGTCAACAAATGTCAAGACGTTTACAAACGCAGGCCAAACGCAAGAAAAATGTCAACAAATGTCAACATGACAAAATGTCAACACGATAAACAAAGGCATAGCAAACTGACAAATCAACACCACGCACAGGTAAACTTACTTCATTAAAATCAATATGGCTGCTGCCTTGCTGCCTGAATTGCGGTTTTCTGCATTACATTAGCATGACAAACTTTACTGACAAAACACATGAATGAAGAGTGCACTCAATCACAGTCCGAGGGTGGCGTGCAAGATGTACAACCGCAAGCATCTCACAAATGCAGTATAACATCCGTCATAGGGCTGTCCCAGCGATCATTGCTGAAAAAAATGGACTCTCTAGAAATTTATCGCATGACAATGTCCAGTGCTACAGCGATGTGACGAGGGCTCAGAGCCTACAAAATCTGTGTCCGCAGGTGCCCTCCCCGCCATGCTGGCCAATGTGTCCGCCATGGTTGTGTTAGGTAGATCGCCTGCATGCAAGGGATACATGCGTTATCCGGCAAAGCAGCAAAGGGAACACACAAAGATCTTAAGTGAGATGAATACCCGAAATCAGCTGTGTGTAATGAGACGTCGTGAGAGCACAGCAGTCGCGTGGCTGTTTGTGAGTAATGGCTTGATTTTAGGACCGAGAAAGTGAGATAGCGGGCAGAGAGAGAGAGAGAGAGAGAGAGAGAGAGAGAGAGAGAGAGAGAGAGAGAGAGAGAGAGAGAGAGAGAGAGAGAGAGAGAGAGAGAGAGAGAGAGAGAGAGAGAGAGAGAGAATGGGACGGGTATTCTCACCTAACTCGTCCCCATGTACCTCACAAGATGTGGAGAACAGCGAAACCCCAGGAATCCCTAGAGAAGAGCGTTGCGTTGCAAACTGCCGAAAAAACAAGTGGGAGCTGTAAAGTTTCTCCAAGATGCCAGGATGCTTTACGATCTACTTTCTTGCAATCTCACTACTATGGTGAATACGGCACTCTGAGAAAGAAAGAAGAAAGATTGACGCCAGATCCATGCGAAGGAAAAGTTAGGCCAATCAACTGAATATATGCCCCGTACAGGGTACGAATAAAATCTAACGAGGTAGAAGGCATCATAACTAAAGTTGACAGAGAAAGGAGTCGTTTGGTGTGGGGGGGTGTGGGGGGGTGGGTGAAAAAATCCTGTGATTATCAGCAAAAAGACGCTACTAAGGCAAGAAAGAAAGAAAAAATCTATCCATGCCACGCATGTCAACCAAGGCTTCTGGATTTCACAGAAGAGTCTCCCAACGGCAAAGGAGTTCGTATGATTTGTAGCTAAAAGCAGGGCTCCAAAAATATGCATAGAAGCTGGAAGCACAAAATACACTTTCCAAACTGCTACAGTTAGACTGCGGTGGGATATATTGCTTGAGAACACTGAAAGCTGTGAGCAATGAATTGCTTGGTTCATTAGAAAATAGGTTTACCCTTTATCAACGTTCCTCTCACCGGCTGCGCCGCCAGTGACCGTTGGGTGCAGACCGTTGGCCCGAGGCCGCACGATGACAGGTAGCTGCCTAGTCACTGCATCGTGCGATCACAAATCAATGCACGCTGCAGTACGGTCCCTATCTAGGATACTCTAGTACCGTCCAATGACAGGACACTACGTATACTGGGTACTGACATCTGTCACGTACCTCAGTACCCAAAGTACCTATCTAGGGAAACGTATGCGACTCGACTAGCATCCCTATCTGCATAGCCCACGTGGTATTTATATTCACATACCAACGTAGGTTTACAAGGCTTATTCATACGTTGTATTCACAATGCCTTTGAGACTTAGTCTACAGCAAAGCATGGAGACTAACTCCAGTATTGTTTTATTATTTATTTCTTAATGCAGGTCTGCACCCCCAACATTATTGTTATTGTTTTTAAGTTGATTAGGGGTACAAAAGAGACATGGCTGGTTGAGCCAGGTTGGTTACAGCTGGCTGTTCTGGCCAGGTGTTATATTGCACATTAAATAAGGTGTACACAGCTGGCTGGTTTGGCCAGGTACTGAAGCACACATTAAGTAAATGGATACAAAGCTTGTGTCCTCAAGCTGCAAATGGATACAAATCTGACCTAGCCAGCACTCACACCCCACAACGAATGTGTTGAATTTTATGGCGCCCAGCAGCTATCGCTGTGGTAAGGGGGTGTGGTGGTTGTGTACTGTGCTATGGCCAGTCATTTATTCAAACACTGACTCTGATATCATAGGGGTTCATGTTCTGGAAGAGGAGCTGGTACTGTTGGCCAGCAGCATCCCGCAGCTTCGTGAGAGCGTCTGCTGGGTTGTCCTCATCATCCACATGAGTCCAGCTGGAAAAATAGGTGGCCTCCTGTTTGAGGATCACCCAATCCAAGTCAGTGTGGACAGCAGCAGAGACAGATTTCTTGGTTAGAAAACTGATCACAGATTGGCTGTCAGTATAGAGATGTGAGATGACATTGCATGTGCTGCCTGCCTGGGTTTGTAGCCAGGTGAGCATGTGCTGCAGGGAACGAGCATGCAATGCAGCAGACACCACAGCACGACATTCAGCTGAGTTGCTGCTGCCAGGTTTTCTGCGGTGTAGCCTGCTGTACCAGGAAGTGAGGGACATGTAATCTGACCTGTTGGTGAGAAAAAACAGCCCTGATTCCCGTGCCCCCATCTGATTGATTGTTCTGCTCTCCATGGAGCTGTCCATGACACATTGGATGTGGATGTCTTCCATCAGATTCAGGCCATGGAGGATGAGGGGGGGACAGTCATTGACCAACTTCCTGATGTGACTGCATTTGATCTTGACTAGAACATCATGGGTGACCCTGCTGATGACAGCTAAGGGAGCCCCACAGATGGCTGACCACCACCCCAGTTTGCCCTGAACAGTGGCACACATATGTAAGGGGAGGTAGTTGTCCTGCAGCAGATCTAGACAATCTTGGATATATTCTGCAGGAGGGGAGAGAGAGCAGACCCACTGATCTGGCTGCCTATGCAGCTGCAACATGATGCCACAGAACTGGATGGGGGTTGTGCTCAATTCCACCTGTTTGCCAATCTCATATGATTCCTGGACCTGCTGAATAAAGGTTTCCACCTCAGCTCTAGGCCCACAAATGAGTTGGTCATCTCCATGCCACACAAAGAACAGCAGTCCAGAGGGGGTGGGTACAACAAAAAAGCATGGGTCCAGGTCATCATACGTGGCCTTGAGCTTTTTGAATACTTCCTCTGCTGAGTCTCTGAAAATTTTTGGGGCACTGACAAGCCCTTCCACCCCAATGTTGATGATAAGGTGGGGCTCATCAATATAAGGTTTCCACACAGCTGGGGTGTCTACCACGTACACCTTCCCTTTCCACACAGATTCAGCCTTTTCTGGGTCCCCCCTGAGGAAGGCCCTTTTAATATCAGTGGCTTTGCAGACATAGTCTTGGCCTGCATTGAGGTTGTGGAGGAAGAGGGAGAGCATGATCCTGAGTGAGGTTTGTTGCAGCCCAGGTGTGTATGTTTCCCCTTTTGGCAGTGTGGAGGTCCCCTTTAATTCTGTGACACATGGTCTGGCATGGAAGATTGGGGAGCCCACTTTTTGTGGTTTTTGTTTGAGAACAAATTTTAATCTGAGCTTTTTGGCTCCCTCTGGCACGTCCCATGAAGGGGTGACAGGCGGTTTGTATTGAGGGTTTTTGGGGTTGGGCAGGACCCATTCCTGCCTGGCTTGGTGGACAATGGCCATCAGCCACTTGGTAAACCCTTTTTGTGTTTTGCATTCTTGTATGACGTGGGAGATTTGGTGGGGTGAGTGCATGGCTATGTCCCACTTACCCAGCCCAAAGGCTGAGGGATGGAGGAACTGGCTGTGCACTAACTTGTCCAGATCAGGGATCTCCCCTGGTGCATACTGAGTGTTGACTGCCTTGATGACAGCATCCATACCAGGGACAATACTGGAGAGAGGGATTTTAAAGTGGTCCAGAGGAACTGCACCCACCCCTGTGACACTGAGCTCATTAGCTGAGATAAGCACCCCAGGATAGGATACAAAAGGTTCCCCCAACAAGGTGTTACCAGAGTACCCCTCCACCACCTGGAAGGGTGTCTGAATACCAAGTATAGGGAGCATCACTTGTCCCACTACCTCCAGTGAGCTTTGGCCTGAGAAATCCTGCACCCGTGCCCAAAATGAAGGTGCAATCTCAAGACCAGGGATGGCTTGTGCACTGATCACACTGACCTGTGCCTGAGTGTCTATTGCCAGGGTCCAGGGAGTTAGTCTAAGTCTCCCGCCTGTAGCCTAAGTGGACACGTGCCAGCACCGCCGGCGCCCAATTGGGTACTGGGACGGTGCTGGACTAGAACAGTCGTGGCATGGACACGTGGCTGTACTCAGTATGTGATGAGCCGGTACCTCGGTACCGGGACTGTAGTTGTCATGTTAGGACTGACTAGATCAGGTTGTAACTGATAGGCTAGTCCGTCCAGGATCAGTAAGTTAGTTTAACTTACGCAAAGTCTGGCCAGCCATCGTTGACGGCTGGCCAGCAGTATATGTGCCACATTATCCTAATGCCAAGGTGTCTCGTCGTTCAAGCACACACACGCCATTTGGCAGTGCCCGAGCATTCCAGCTTTGTGTTGCATAACTTGCATTAAAAAACTCCAAAAACAATACACAAGACGAGACGACGAGCGTGCGAAACGTTCAGTTCGCAAAACCACCCATTCCATTTTTTTTACCCATCTTTTTGAACCAATGGCTCCCAAGAACAACAAGGGAAAGGCCCTTATGGGCGCGACTTCCTCGGAGGAGGAGTCGCCGTCGGTGACGAAGTACCAGTCTTCGTCGTCCCCGATGTCCGATGACTCGGGGACGTCGGATTCGATTTTGGCGAGCATGCGCCAGGAGTACGAGAACAGGGTTGATCAGGATCCCATGCATCCTGAGGATGTGGCCATGGAGGCAGCGGACCCAACGTACCGGGACATTGTGGAGAATGTCGTGGTGCGTGTGCCCCTGATGCGTAGGGTGCGAGGGTCGACCCCGGTGGTGCGTCCGAGGGGACCACCATATGCACCACGCGGTGCGGGGGCGGGGCCCGAGTCGGAGAGGAGGCGAGTGGGAGTCCGGCAGCGTGTCGGAAACCAGCTCGCTGGGTTTGTTTGGACTGCAGCCATCGTCGGCTGACGAGGCGCGCAGTGCGCAGGTGGCAGCGGATGCTGCAATGGCGCAGAGCCTGCAGGAGCAGGAGTCCGCGGAAGAGCGGAGGTTGGCTGTGCGCGCACGTGAGCGCGCCCAACAAATGGAGGACGCTGCTCAGGTCCGCGCGGCATTGATGAGGAGGTCAGCGTCGCCGAGGTCAGAGTCGCCGACCCATGACGTGGTGAGGAGGGCGGACCTGGCGTGTTTCCAGCGCCTTCGACGGTCGGCAACGATCCCGAGGGAGATTGATGGGTGCTGCAGGAGTCGGAGTTTTCTTTGACGGGTCCGTCGGCGTCCGAAGCGGACGACCTGGTGGAGATGACGCCGGCTATGCAGGCGCGAGAGAAGGAGGCGCAGAGGAGGCTCGCGGCCTTCAAGGCGGAACGGGAGAAGAAGCAGCGGAGGCGGAACGTGATCGCGCAGAGGAAGCTGCGTGAGCAGCAGGAGCGTGACAGGGCGGAGGCGCTCGCGGCCAGGATTCGGGTGAAGATGTCTCACACCAAGGTGAGGTGTGAGCGTCTCACCGCGACCTGAAGAGCTGGAAGTACCGGAAGGTCGCGGAGATAGCACCATTGCAGGGGCCGGCTCGCCGGGAGGCGAGGAGCGGTACCGCAGGAAGCTGGCCGCCTGGGAGGCAAGCGTAGGTCGCCTGGAGAGGCGTATGCTGAAGCAGCGACGCCGTATGTCGAAGAACATCAAGAAGGCTGCTGTGAGGGGATGCATGGGGGAGGCGGTAAGAGCTGAATTTGGTTTGATGCCGGATGAACGCATTTCTACCGAGCAACTTACCATTTTTTGTCGCAGCCAACGCATACCATCTCAAACCGAGACGGCACAGCGGCAAGGACCAGGGTGACGCACCGGGGCGAACCCGGTCCAGCGACCTTGTCGCACCGGGAGGACATCCGGAGGCAACTCCAACTGGCCCAGCAGATGCTGGACGAGGGGCGGGAGCTCACCCCGGGCGAGCATGGCCGCCTAGCAGACACGGTGGCGAGGCTGGTGGCCTCGCTGAAGCCAACAAAACGAAGGGCACCGGGGAGGCGTGCCAGCCACAGCAAAAACGCAGGAGGGACGAGAGGGACGAGGGGGAGGATGACGGGAGAGGGGGGGCAACCAGGGCGGGGTGGACACGGCACCCAGGAGTCTGCACCAACACGGCACGAGGGCGGGGAGCGGCAGCAGCAGCAGCAACAACAACAGCAGCAGCAGCAGCAGCCACAACCAGCAGGAACGACCACAACCTCCAATATGGCCTTGAACAGGCCCAGGTTTGATCCAAAAAAGAAAGAGGACAAGCTAGTGTTTCCGGGTTTGCCAGAGGGCCACACCCAGGACGAAGCTAGGGAGTGGTTGTTTAAGTTGTCACATGCATATGCTAGCGACAATGTCCGTGATTGGTTTGCCTCTCTACGTGCGTCCACACCCATCCATCAATCTGCCAAGCCTATCCAGCAGTTGGTACAATTGTACCAAAAGCGTGCCAGCAGCGGGGTAGACGTGGCAGAAAATGTGTTGTGGGCGCAGTTCATGGTTGATCTTAGGGCACTTGTTACCACGGGGGAGCACTTAGAAGTGCTTAAGGGCTTCCAGTGGATAGAGGCCTATAAGGTCAATAAGCGTGACTATGTGAGTGACAACAAAAAATATGTCATGTACATAGAGGGAGATGAGGAGCTGAAGAAGCTCAATGCCAAGTACCTAGTACACCTATGGCTACAAAAGGCAGAACTGGACCCCACCACCCTGTCAGTAATCCTGGCAGGTCTGAAGGATAAGTGGGAGGACTTCAGGAAGGCAATGGCCTATGTGCAGCAATGCCTAGAGCCGTTTGCTGCTGCAGCCAAGGAGGGAAAGGTGAAGCAGGTAAAGGGGGAGGAAGCCTCAGGTACGGGGCTCTCCAAGAAGCAGATGCAGTCGCTGGTAGCCCAGGTAAAGGCGGTAATGGGGGGGATAAAAACAAAAACAACAAAAGTGGGGGAGGTGGAAACAAGGGGGGGGAAAGAACAATAACAATAAAAACAGAAAACAAAGTGGGGGAGCTAGCAAGCCAGGGGGTGCTAAGCCAGCAGGGGGGGACAAGAGGTTGCCTCATGACCCCACCAAGCATTGCACTAGGTGCCTTTGTAAGGGGCACCTAAAAGATGACTGCTGGAAAGGCAAACCCGACTATGGTTCTGACGTTGATGTTTGTCCTGGATGCTGGAAAACACGTCACCCCATTGCAGCAGGAGCGCGCTGCACGGCACCCAGGCACAACAAGACACGCCAGGGCGCTACAACCGCGCGGGGGCGGCAGACCAGGGTGACACCTGTAAGCTACCCTCACCATTTTTCACAAATGGTTTCCTGTTACCTTCTGTCTGCCAAGTGTTGCCTGAGTGTGATGATGTGGATTGGGAAGTGGCATATGACATGACACTGTCACACATGATGCGTGACCCACCATAGCTCCCTTAGTGCAGCAGCAGAAAAGGTAATCACGTATGGTGCTCTAGCAGAGCAACTGCACAAGGTTATGGGCCATGAGGCTGTGGCTGAAAGGCTAGCCAATAAAATACAAGGCCATGATCTGGAACAGATGTGCAGGCACGTACGTAAGCACTGTGAGCAATGTCAGCTATATGCTCCTAAGCCCAGAAAATGGCATGTGGCCACACCACCACTGGCTAGAGGCAAACTGGTTGGGGATGTTATACACGTGGTGAAGGACACGGTATACTACCTAGTCATAAAGGATGCCTGGTCAAGGTTTGTGGTAGTGGAGCCCCTGCCTGGGATGGATAAAGAGCAGCTGCACAGAGCTTTACAGATAGCCTTGGCACGTTTTCACCCCATTGAAAAAGTAATGCTGGATCAGCAGTTTCTCTGCATCCAGGACAGGAATGACCTGCCCAAGATAGAAGTGTCTGGGGCTCAAGATCATGAACGTCAGGGGTTGGTAGAACGTACCATGAGAGCCATCAGGGATGTGATAAGAAAAATGCCATCCAGGTTGGCTGACTCTGGTAGCTATGCTGACAGGGCATCTTGGGCAGCAGGGGTGACTACCCAGCTAAACGCCAAACCAATAATGTCCTCACCTTTTGGGGAAATCACCCCAACTGGCCTTCAGTCAGGCAGCTATGCTTCAGAGGTACACACTCACTACAACACACAAAGGCAGCACTTAGCCAAGTTGCTGGCAAAGAAAGACAAAAATAATGCCAGGCCTGTGTTTGAAGTGGGGGACCATGTGTTGTTTTTCAGAGAGGGTGACAGAGGAAGAGCACACTCTGCCAGATGGCACGGTCCAGCTGTAGTCACCAAAATTCATGAAGAAGGGACTGCAGTCACTATACAACATGACAGAGAGCGTGTGGTCAGCAAGCATAGACTCAAGCTTTATTACCCACCACTGGCAGACGTGTCAGGGGTAGAATTCTTGGACATGGATTCAGAGCAGGAGTCTGGTGGATTGATCTCACCCAATGAATTGGCTAAGGACGTCATTGATGCAAGCACTAGCACCACAGTAGAAGCTCCTGTGTTCCTCAGTAGTGCAGCCCCACTACAACCCAATAGTCCACCTGGGCAGGAGGACGGTGCACAGGGTGAGCAGCAGGTAGCACCTCCCTCACACCTGGAGGAGTCACAAAATAGAGCAGATCCTGTCGTTCCCAGGAAGTCATTTGCTGAGATTCTTAAGGCCTTGCACAAGGCACACAACACTAAAGCAGTTGTGGCAACAGGTACAGCACAGGTCAATGCTGTAGGGGATGCAGTCAAGATCCTAGTATTTTGGCTGTAGACACCCAAGCACAGGTGAGTATCATCAGTGCAGAAGCTGTATCTGGTCTGAAAATGAAGGCCTCACCATGGGCTAGAGTGTCAGATTTTTCAGGCAAAACCAAAATGCAGGTCAAAGGTCAGGTGAGCATTCAAATCTTGGGTATGCCCACTCCATTTCAGGTGGTTGAGGGTTACTCAGGGAATGCCCTGTTAGGGGAACCTTTTGTATCTTACCCTGGTGTTGTCATCTCAGCTGGGAGGTTGAGTGTGGCAGGGGTAGGACAGGTGCCTCTAGATCATTTTAAAATCCCTTTGAGCCAGATTAGCACTGGGTTGGATGCTGCCATCAATGCAGTTAAGCCCAAGTACCTCCCAGGTCAGGAACCGTGTGTGGAGGACCTCATACACTCTCAAAAGCTACACCCTTCAGCGTTTGGGCTTGGTAGATGGGATGTTGCATCCATGTCTCCCCTGTCCTATGATGATATTGTACGGGACTGCCAGACGCAGATTGGGTTTCTTAAGTGGCTTGAGGCTTTTACCAAAGCCAGGGAGGAGTGGGTTGTTCCAGATGCACGTAGTCCCACACACACACCACCTGTGACTCCTCTTGATGCTATGCCAGCTGGGCCAAGAAGCTAAGGTTAAAGTTTGTGTGCAAGCATAAACCTCAGGCTGATGGGGGACCACCCATTTTCCATGCTAGGCCATGTGTTACTGAGTTCAGGGGCTCTACAGAGCTGACAGAGGCTGAGCTTTATACTCCTGGTATTCAGCAAACGTCTCTCAAGGTGTTGCTTTCCTTGTTTTTGCATCAGCTTAATACAGGGAAGGATTATGTGTGTAAAGCCACAGATATCAAAAGAGCCTTTCTAAAGGGGGACCCTGCCATAGCACAGCAGGTCTGGAGAGGTCAGGTATACGTGGTGAATACTCCTAAGGTGTGGCACAGGGATATTGTTCAACCCTTGTTGAGGCCAAACCTGGGGGTTGAAGGGTTGCAGTCAGCTCCAAAAATTTTTAGGCTGTCTGCACAGGAGGTATTCATGAAGCTAGGGGCCACCTATGATGACATTGACCCTTGCCTGTTTGTCATCCCACACCCTGATGGAATGATGATGTTTGTCTGGCATGGGGATGATCAGTTAATCTCAGGTCCTAGAGCTGCAGTGGATGCTTTCATAGCTCAGGTGTCTGCCAGTTTTGAGATTGGCAAGCAGCTAGAGCTGGGCAAGGAGCCAGTCAAGTTCTGTGGCATGATGCTTGAGTTGCTGCAGCAGCAGGGCAGCTGGGTTTGTTCCATGCAGGCCTCTGCTGAATACATTAAGTCTTGTCTGGATGTCCTGCCTGTTCACATCACCCCTGACATGTGCCCTACCATTAGAGGCAAGCTTGGTTGGCTATGTGCTACATGTGCACCCCACCTGGCTTTTGTGAGCAGGGTAGATGATGAGGTACTACAGGAGGTAGGAGCACGGGCAATCAAGCAGTTGTTGCATGATGGTCCACCTTTGATGCTTCACTCACTGGACCTGTTTACTCCCATTCACATCACGTGCATGATGGATAGTTCAATGGAGTCCAGGGTAGTTACCAAGGTTCAAGCCAGAGAGGCTGGATTGTTTTTCCTGCATAACCAAGGTGGGAAGAAGTCACTAGTCTCCTGGTTCAGTAGATTGCACAAGAGGAAAGCTGTGAGTAGCAATGTAGCTGAATGCAGGGCTGTGGTATCTTCTGTCTTGCATGCAAGGTATCTCAATCACTTGCTGGTCTGGCTTCAACACCAGGCTGGTAGCTCTGCAGGAGTGAAAGCACATTTGCTGACTGACTCTCAATCTATCATCTCTTTCCTTGCCAATCCTTTGGCTGTACACTCGGACCTGGATTGGATTGTGCTAAAACAGGAATGCAAGTACCTGGAGTCTAAAGCCCACGTCAGGGACAAAGACAATGCTGCAGATGCACTGACCAAGGTGCCACAAGCAGCAGGACCACAATACCAGGTCTTGTATGGGTTGATGAACCCTGGTTACAGTCTGAAGTGACTGGCACATTGTACATGTTAGCCCATGACCCCCTGCCTAATACTGCAGCTGAAAGGCTGCAGTGGCAGCTGGGTAGTTTTCTGACAGTGAGAAGCACTGGTCTAGAAAGTTGGGACATGATGAATGTGTTATTTATTGAATAAAATTTTGTGAGACACTTGTTTGGATGACCATGACATGCTGGGGCCTGGAGCACCCATCTCACTCAGTTAAGAAACCATGCTTGAGACATGGGGCCTTTTTAATGCATCTCTTGTACATGTGTGAGGTGACCTTTGGGTCCTAGTAGGTTATCTGACAGTTTTTTAAGGCATTGGGAATGGCTGCGTCCATTTGATGGCTATGTGTGTTTCTGTTGAAACCCAAAGAAAACTTAAAGTGGGAGTTAGTCTAAGTCTCCCGCCTGTAGCCTAAGTGGACACGTGCCAGCACCGCCGGCGCCCAATTGGGTACTGGGACGGTGCTGGACTAGAACAGTCGTGGCATGGACACGTGGCTGTACTCAGTATGTGATGAGCCGGTACCTCGGTACCGGGACTGTAGTTGTCATGTTAGGACTGACTAGATCAGGTTGTAACTGATAGGCTAGTCCGTCCAGGATCAGTAAGTTAGTTTAACTTACGCAAAGTCTGGCCAGCCATCGTTGACGGCTGGCCAGCAGTATATGTGCCACATTATCCTAATGCCAAGGTGTCTCGTCGTTCAAGCACACACACGCCATTTGGCAGTGCCCGAGCATTCCAGCTTTGTGTTGCATAACTCAGGGGTCCTGACTAGTGCACACAGCTGAGACTTTTGCCAACCCTGCGGCCACAGCAGCTTGTTGCTTATGTGACCTGTGTAATGCTTGCAAGGCGACTGCCAATCTTGACCTCAGAGCGGGAGGGTTGGCAGACAATTTGGTGCCTTGGGGCTGAGCTAATGCTTCCAACCCAGCTACCTCGTGCCTGGTTAAGCAATCCCCAGGTTGTGAAGTGGGCCTGGCTTCACTGAGGGTGGAAGGGTTCACAGAGGGTGCTGTGGTGCTGTCAACAGCAGTAATTGGTGGCTCAGAGCTACTGCTGGGCATGCTGGAGTTGCCAGATAGAAGTAGTGAGTCCATGCTTAAAGACTCTTCCCCAGGCACGTCTGCCATGGGAGAATAATACTTCTTAATTCTATGACAGCTCACCCTGTGACGCTTCCCATTGATATTGTGCTTGACCTCCACGGTCTTGCTGTTTTTGGTAAATCCACGGATGGTAACTGGACCTAGCCAAGTTCCAACCTTACCAAAGCTGTTTTCCTTGTAATAGAGAACTTGATCACCTTTTTGGAATACTGGCCTGGAATGGGTTTTATCTTTTTCTGCCAGTTTTGCTGAGGTTTGTGCACGTGCAGTGTTGTACAGTGCTATCACCTCTGGGGGATATACACCTGCCTGCAGGCCTGCTGGGATTACTTCACCCCACGTGGCATGCAAGACAGGTCTCATGTTTAGGGTTGTGCACATTTCATGACACCAGAGTGCCCTGTCACAATAGACCCCTGAAGTAGCATCCTTGGAAGGATTTTTGGCTAGTAGGGTTTTGACAGATCTGATGGTTCTTTCAATGACCCCCTGACCCTCATGATCTTCCAGCCCAGCAATCTCTATTGCTTCACACCCTTCCAGGTCAGTCAGACAGGAAAATTGTTGATCAAGCAAAATTCTGTCAACTGGGTAGAATCTGGGTAAAGCAATCATGAGTGCAACACGTAGCTGCCCTGCAGACATGCCAGGTAGGGGTTCCATTACTGTGAACCTGGACCATGAGTCTTTTAGGATCAGGTAGGGTTGGACATCTTTGTTGATGTGCATCACATCCCCCACTATCATGCCCCTATTGGTGGAAGGAGTTGCAGTATGCCATTTTTGAGGTTTGGGGCTATTGAACTGACATTCTTGACAGTGTTGTCTAGCCAGTTTTACTGCATTCCTGAGTTGTTTTCCCATGCTACTACCCCCAGCCGTCTGGCCAGTTCCTCAGCCACTGTTTCATGACCCATGGCTAGGTGCAGCTGATGAGCAAGCTCCTTGATATCTATGGAGTTGTCAACAGTAGGGGTTAGTGCTTTTATGTAAGGTTCCAGAACAGGGTGTTGGGAGGACAGGAAGGTTGCTGCCTCAAAATCAATTATGCCCTGGTTGCCATCCCCAATGGTAATGAGATCATCATCCTCAGAGTACATAAGGTGAGTGAACTCACATTGATTTGGGTAGCGAGGCCTGTTGCAACGGCTGCCTGGAGGCCCCAGGGGATGACGTGCGTGCCAGCAGCCCGGGCAGAGATCCACCCCGTTGGCCAGGGAGTCGTTGTTGGGGCAGTTGTGCCGTGCGTGCCCTCGTTGGAAGCACCTCAGGCACCTTATGGACCCCCCAGGGTTGCCTGGCTGGTTGTTGTTGGTGTTGTTGTTGTTGTTGTTTCCCTGCTGGGACCGGTTCTGGCCCTGCTGGGACCTGTTGTTGTTGTTGTTTTGGCCCTGTTGGGACCTGTTGTTATTGTTGCCCTGCTGGGACCTGTTGTTGTTGTTGTTGTTGTTGTTGTTGGGGTTGCCATGCAGGGGCACACGGTGCCACGTGTTGCCACGCCCCTGAGAGCCACTGCCCCCTTGGTGGGAGGACTTGTGGGTCTTGGGTGCCCCCCCTGGCTGGCCTGCCCCTTGCGTTTGTGGCCTTGGACACCCTGGACCTTGGAGTCCTGGGCCTGGTTGTTGCCAGTACCCAGGGGGTCCACTGCCTCCTCGATATAGAGCATGGCAGCTCTGAAGTTGTCCCAGAGGGACTTGAGGCCTGTAAGCAGGGTAGCCAGGACAGAAGGTTGCAAATTAGCTTTTGTTAGCCAGGTGTGGATGAGATACCTTGGTTGGAGCTTGAGAAGCTCAAGGTCTTTCTCAATCATTACCCTGTATGTTTTTGCATCCCCAGAGAGGTTATTCTTGTTCACCTTATATGCAGCAAGCCAGTTGAAACGTTCTACTGCTTCCATGTGGTTATTGGTAAGCACTAGCTGTTTCAGATCAGTGATAAAGGTAGGCCACTGTTCAATGGCTGCTTCAGGTGTCAGGGTACGTTCCTGATAGGTTTGAATCAATGCTCTGATTGCAGGAGATGATTGATGGAATGTGGAGGAGGCCCTGAGAGCCTTAAACTGATGTCTAAGGTTAAGACCTTCCATCCCATACTCCAAAGCAAAAACAAATTGCTTAGCTTGTTCAACAGTGTGACCCTCAGGCAAGCCAGCAATATTGATTTTGGATTCCTTTTTATGAGGGTTAAACACACCTGTGAGAGGGGGGTTGGCCCTCAAGAAGCTGTCGGTTGCTTGTTGCAGGCGGGTGGGGTCCAGGTTGATGGTCCCCCGCTCATACCGCGACATCAGGGCGCGCAGGCCCTCGACAGTTTGCAGCTGGTTAGCTGTTAACTGCTGATCTTGCAACGAGGCCAGCTGGGCCTGGAGAATGGCGAGCTGTTCCAGGACATCCCCGCTCCTTGGGGGGGCCTCAGCAGGCCTGTTGGGTGCCTGTGGCACCTCTGCACCTCCCCCCAGGGCCTCCTGGGGTCCTGGCCACCCCCCCTGGTTTGGGAGGGGGCCCCAACCCACAGGGCGAACCTGGGGTGGTGGGGGAGGGGGAGGGGGGTCATGGTGGCCCTGGGGGAGCCCGGGGGTGTCCGGGTAACCCCACTGGGTCCAGCCCCATCGGTGGAGGGGCGGGCAGGGGTGTCTGCCTCTGCTCTCCTCCTGGCCTCCTCCCGCATGAGACGCTTCATCTCCTTGCGTACCTCATGCTCCCGGAGGGCTGCCTGAAAAGCAGCCTCATCCTCGGGTATGTCAGGGAGTGGTTCTCCCATGATCATAGCAGGCCGGACTGGACAGTCCGCCTCTTTGCCCTTCCTCGCGCCCAGGGCCAGCAGTCCCTCCTTGTACTGCAGGGGTTGGGGGGGAGAGGGTTTCTTGCTGGTGGTTTCCAGCGGGGGGGCTTCTTCAGCTACCACCCCATGTTTGGCCAAGATGGCCTCCGTGACCCTGGCTTGGGTGATGGAGGACATGGTTTTAAAGTGTGCTGACCGAGCAAGCTCGGCCAGGTCTTGACTGTCCGCATAGTCCATGGGATAGTCAGCATTTTTTAAGAGGTCACGTAACCGCTGGGTGGCCTCGCGGTACGCGTCCGCCATCGCCTGGTGGGTAGCCAGGCGACGGGCGGCTTCCTCTTCATATTCTTGCCGCTTAGCGGCGAGCCGAAAAGCCGCCTCTCGGCGGACCTCTCGGTCCCGCTGCCGCTCTCGGCGTTCTTCATTTGCCACCAGCGCGGCCTGCTCGACCGCCAGGAGCGCTGGGGTAAGATTGATCTCAGTCTCCCCATCGGGGAGACTGGCAGTGTCGGATACCTCATCGTCGGACATTGGTTGTCCGGCGATGGGTTCCACAGGTTTTCGCACCACCCGTGCGAGTTTAATACTCTCCATGTCCTTCTTCTTGCGAAGAAGGGACGCAGAGGGTCGCCCAAACGTTAGCTCAATGTGGTTATGTCCCTGGGCGAAAGGGACATTAAGGTTTGATGTGGCGGGACGAAAGGTAGTCGTCCCGTCCGGTGCCACCGAGGCCGTCTGACGGGGCATACGCTCCCGAAGAGATGGCAACGTGGGGCCGGACTGTGGAGCCTCAGTGGGGTTTACCACCGAGGTCTCCGCAGCCATGGCCGCGCCAGCCGTGGTTGCGGCTGGGGCGGCCGCCGGAGTCGAGGGTAAGCCGGTCTCCCCGGGGGGAGCCGTCTCGGCCTCCGGCCTCGCAGGGGAGGGGGGTAGGTCGGTCGGCTTTGCAGCCGCCGTCCCCTCGTCCTGGCAACCATTGTGAGTCTTTTTGTTCTTTTTCTTTTTCTTGGAAATGGCCGCATCGCCAGCCGGCTTCTTGTTGTTGTCTCTAGGCATCCGCCGATCCTGCCCATCATCATCCTCGTTGTAGGTAAGCTTCTTAGCGACATTCTTGTTCGTGATAGCCATGGTAGCAAATAAAATTCAAGTTAGACTGCGGTGGGATATATTGCTTGAGAACACTGAAAGCTGTGAGCAATGAATTGCTTGGTTCATTAGAAAATAGGTTTACCCTTTATCAACGTTCCTCTCACCGGCTGCGCCGCCAGTGACCGTTGGGTGCAGACCGTTGGCCCGAGGCCGCACGATGACAGGTAGCTGCCTAGTCACTGCATCGTGCGATCACAAATCAATGCACGCTGCAGTACGGTCCCTATCTAGGATACTCTAGTACCGTCCAATGACAGGACACTACGTATACTGGGTACTGACATCTGTCACGTACCTCAGTACCCAAAGTACCTATCTAGGGAAACGTATGCGACTCGACTAGCATCCCTATCTGCATAGCCCACGTGGTATTTATATTCACATACCAACGTAGGTTTACAAGGCTTATTCATACGTTGTATTCACAATGCCTTTGAGACTTAGTCTACAGCAAAGCATGGAGACTAACTGCTACATTTAATTCCAATTATTAATGCTGGAGGGATCACCACTTACAAACGCTCAATAAAACAAGAATGCAGAAAACAAATTATTCCCGTGTGTGCTCTCCTGCCTGCTTTCTAGCTACCAAACAAACAAAGAAAGTGTACATTCTTTGGCTCTCCAATGTGCCTCTTTAGCGTTAAAAACAAAGAAATACAATTCTTCGGCTCACAATTGTGCTTCATTGGCGGTAACAACAGTGCTGCCGGCTGGGCTATACCAGAACACAAAGAACTATTAAACGGCACAGTCAGTAGAACCGTTGTAAAGTACTAAACAAACGAACAAACAAACAAACCGGAGTTGAATATTCAAATAAAGAAGGCGTTCCCATGAGGGAATTGCAACCGATAAAACATCATTATCAAGTCCCGAAGGCCTTTGGGTGCCCCTGGACTGAATTACAATGCGGACATCCAATGGTGGCTGCAACGCACAGCATGTTTACAGCTTCGTGAATGGACACTAGATGAAGAATGATGACAGTTGCTCACCATAAAAAAATTGGCCGCGCTGGACAGCCGACCACGCCGCTGCCACATGCGATGGGGCCACGTGCAAGTCCAACGGTATCAGGCATCACAAGTACACGCGCGAAATTGACATCGAAATGGCAGCACAGATGCAACATACGAATGTATGGAGAACCGTTAGCTTAAACAACGGAAGTTTGTGAAAAGAAGGAAAGTGACGCAATAGCAGACCGTGGCATACATGATACGCTCAACCTGTACATTATTTAAATACCTAATTCATAAGCACGTGACGCAACCTGTACACATCGGCAGGCTCGAGTTACCATGGTCCGGATTCTCCCATGCGCTGGTTGTCTCCTTGATATCGATGCCTTTCATAAGAATTGAACCAGATTTGGTTTGAATAGTACAATTGACCTTGTGTATCTAGGAGAAAATGAATGTACTGCGAGCATGGCTAACTTGGCGGGAAACTCTGGGCGGCCCATGTAGCATCATGGGCGGTGGGCCCTAGGGCAATGCACGAGAATGTCACGTGCGTACGGCGTGTTCAAGTCGATGCAAGACTGTCAGTATTTCGGACGAAGAATTACTTACTCACCTCAAACGGTTAAGAGTGGGTTAGCTTCTGGATGTCCGAATGGCGCTGTGCCTACCAGCGAACAGATCGATGACAACTTAATTCTAGATCCTGGCTGTGTTTCTCCCCCGATGGCTTCTTCTGGCCCTCCGAGCTAGCTAGATAAATTTCATCAAGGACGGCGATTTAATTGCTAAGAAAATCATGACGGTCATCAGTGAGTCTATGATCCTATTCCTTATATGTAGTTATTCGTTCCTACCATACCGCCATTGCTGAAAAAGTCACAGCATGTAATTCCCACCTTGGCTGCGAGCCTTGGCGTAGCTTCCGTCTTCCACCTTCCCCGGCCACAAGCTTTTCCTTGGAGCACAAGCACGTCTTTCGTTTGTCATCGTTTAGCTTCAACGGGAACACCCGCGCAAGTCGCAAGTCGCCACCACGGGAATCACTTGCACAAGCTTGCAAGACTTTGCGCAAGACGATAGTTGGCGTCGTCTATTAGTATTGTCCACGCATTTGCGGCCGTCTGTCAGTCTGCTGACTCTTATCGGCGGTCCGTAAGTTTGTGGCCATGCCCTGGCCATGCCAGTCATCCGACAGCCATCAGATGACGTCCAGTAAATTAAGTAAAAGTACTTATGACGAGTATTTACCAGTGGTAGAGAAACAGTCGTCACTCTACAGTATCGCTTGGTTGGGATCGCTTGCTGCTGGCGTAATCGCGTCCTTGATCGCCGTACCATTCAGGGAGCGGCCGTACCCGGAAAAACTGCATTGCGCAACAGTTGCCCGTCAGCATCCTTTCCCAAAATTCAAAGTTTGCGCCAAAGGCCAGCGTTCAACGAAGGCAGAAGTAGGTGTTGCGCGCAGGAAAAACCATGTCTACGGTTAGTGCTTGGGGCTAGCGCCGGCCGCCGGGCAGAGAGGGCTCGAGCAACGGGGCCACTCACCGAAGTTCTATGTAAGCAGTGAGCGCCATCCAAGATTGTGCAATAAGAGATGTTGCAGGCCCTCGAAGTGATGTGATTTCTTCAGCAACCGCTATCAGTAACGATGTAGGTGCACTGTCGATGTATGTATGCTGAGCTAGGACATGGTGGTAGCCATTGAGGGAGAAACGTGTGCAGTCCTGAGCCAAGCAGCTCTTTACGCTGTAACGCAGCTCGAACAGGACGTCTGGAGCGCGCCAAGCTCCTTCAACGGCACCACGGTCAGCGAATTTTTGTCGTACGGTTTAACTAACAACACGAATATAGTTAGCATCCCGTGCTCGAATGTGTAGGGCCGTTTCGTTGCGGGTAAAGCTTGCCACGTATTTCAGAGATTTTAATGTGTATTCTCTGAATGCTTTCATTACCATGGTGCTTTCCGTGCTCGTCATCATATGTATACATTTGTGTTGCCGTTTCCTCTTCCATTTTGCGCGTGTACTTGCGGGTGACTGACACCGTCGGACGGGCATGCGGCCTACCCGCGAATGGCTGAGACTGGCTCCTGCTTGAGACTTGTGGTGAGTAGTGGTTACGATCCCATACATAGGGTCTATACTAAGGATATCACCGTGCTGTAGGTGGAATCGCATGCAGTGCCTCCTGTTGTTTTTAACTCCCTTTACCTGGCATTTTTGCCGAGGGGTGAGGATTATTCCTTGTCATGGGGGCATACAGGACGGGTTACTTATTCCTTGTCATGGGGGCAGGCAGGACAAGTTAATTATTCCTTGTCATGGGGGGCAGGCAGGACGGGTTAATTGTTCCTTTTCATGGGGGCAGGCAGGGCGGGTTAATTATTCCTTGTCATTAGGGGCAGGCAGGACGGGTTAATAATTCCTTGTCATGGGGGCAGGCAGGACGGGTCACTTATTCCTTGTCATGGGGGCAGGCAGGACGGGTCAATTATTCCGTGTCATGGCGGGCAGGCTGGACCTGTTAATTATTCCTTGTCATGGGGGCAGGCGGGACGGGTTAGTAATTCCTTGTCTTGGGGGCAGGCAGGGCGGGTGAATTATTCCTTTTTATGGTGACAGGCAGAACGGGTTAATCACTCCTTGTCATGGGAGGCAGGCAGGACGGGTTACTTATTCCTTGTCATGGGGGGCAGGCGCATTGCATATACATTTATTCCTTGTCATGGGGGGCAGGCAGGACGGGTTAATTGTTCTTGTCATGAGGGGACGGCAGGGGGGGCTCATGATACCCTGTAGTGGGGTGGGCGAAGGCAGGGGGGGTTAATGATTCCCTGTCATGGGGTGGGGGAAGGCAGGGGGGGTTAACGATTCCTTGTGTCCATGGGGGGCAGGCAGGACGGGTTTCTTATTCCTTGTCATGAGGGGAAGGCAGGGGAGGTAAATGATTTCCTGTCGTGGGGTGGGAGAAGGCGGGGGTAATAATTTTTCCTTGCCATGGGGGCAGGCAGGACAGGTTAATTATTCCTTGTCATGGGGGCATGCAGAAAAGCTTAAAAATTTCTTGTCATGGGATTGAAAGCACCTCACAGTCAGTTGTCCTCCCTTACGAAATGGCGATTTTGTAGCTACATGATTAACAGAGCATATGCTCTAAATCTTGTAGCAATGGACCGCGTTATATTTCTGTTGGCGACTACTTTCAAACATTCATCATTTTTGTTTTTCTTTTACATTTGTCTTGTTGCGGACAGGGAGGGTTGATTGCCTTTTCATGGGGGGCAGGCAGGGGTGGGGGTTACTCCTTGTCATGGGGGGCAGGCAGGGGGGGTTGATTGCCTTTTCATGGGGGGCAGGCAGGGGCCGGGGCTTAATTATTCCTTGTAATGTGGTGCAGGCAGGGGGGTAATGATTCATTGTCATGGGGGGCAGGCAGGGGGGGGGTAACTCCTTGTCATGGGGGGCAGGCGGGGGGGGGGTAATTATCCCTTGTCATGGGGGTTCAGGCAGAGGGGGCTAATCCTTGTCACATGGGGGGCAGGCTGCGTGGGTAATTTTTCCTTGTAATTAGGGGCAGGCAGGGGGGGTAGTTGATCCTTGTCATGGGGGACATGCAGGGGGGGGCAATGATTCCTTGTCGTGGGGGGCATGTAGGGGGCGTCAAGTGTTCCTTGTTATGTGGGGCAGGCAGGGGGGGGATGATTCTTGTCGTGGGGGGCAGGCAGGGGAGGGGATGATTCTTGTCGTGGGGGGCAGGCAGGGAGTGTTAATTATTCCTTGTCACGGGGGGCAGACAGGGGGGGGCAATGATTCCTTGTCGTGGGGGGCAGGTAGCGGGGGTTAGTTGTTCCTTGTCGTGGGGGGCAGGCAGGGGGGGTCAATGATTCCTTGTCATGCCCGGGGCAGGTAGGGGGCGTAATTATTCCTTGTATTGGGGGCCAGGCGGGGGGCGTTAATCGTTGTCATGGGGGGCAGGCAGGGGGGTTTAATCCTTGTCATGGGGGGCAGGCAGGGGGGCTTGTTCCTTGTCATGGGGGACAGGTATGGGGGGGAGATTATTCCGCGTCATGGGGGTAGGCAAATGGGTTAGTTTTTCCTTGTCATGGGGGGCAGGTGGGGCAGCTTTATAATTCCTTGTGGTGGGTTTTAAGCACCTTGCAATCGTTATGCCCTCTTAAGGAAGTGTGCTTGCGCAGCTAATCGATTAACATAACATATGCTCCAAATTTCGTACACAATGGATACCGTAATAAATTTGTTATTGACTACGAATAAACATTCATAATTTTTGTTTTTCTTCTGCAGGAAGTCTCGGCTGTTCTGGTGCCATATGCATCCTCACCATCGTCGTCATCGACGTAGCCGGCGGACTCGTCTAGGGTCCATGCACGGGTTGCTCAGGTTTGTCTTTGAATCTGTGTGATGAGGTGTTTTCTTTGCGCAGTGTATGTTTGCCTGCAGCTACCTTTTTTGTTCCAAATAGATCAGTGCTTTCTTCTTTGCATTTGCAGCAAGAGAGGGAAGTTTTTGTACAGGTTTTTTAACGTAATCTGCCTCTTTAATGTTGCACAACTGACAACAACCATGTATACATTGATGTTATTTCCACCTCTGCATCTTTTTTCTGTGTTTTACAGGAGAGTCGAGAGCTTTTAATCAAAATGACATCCGCAAATGACGGCTGCACACAATATACCCAACGGGCGGCTGCCTGCAAATTCTTTGCAAGCATTTAGAGCTTTCCGTGGAAGTCATGCTCACAACGGGCTGCACGCAACGCAATGGGCTGCCGTCCGAACTTTGCCTACGAGACAATCGTTGTTGCTGTCAGCATTAAGTAATGCTTATTTTGTAATAAAAAGAAAAATTTCACTGGTTTTTGTCACTTTTTGTCACTTTTTGTCACTTTCTGTCACTTTTTGTCTGTTTTATAGTCCTGATAAATTTTCAGGATTGTCTGTGATATATCAACGTTTGTGTTGTGATAAATGTGCACAAATGTCACTAATTGTGGTGTGATAAAATGTGATAAAATCTCACTCTCATGTTGACAATGCGTGACGTTGACAATGTGTGACATTTTTTGACACTTTCACCTTGATAATTTGTCAAGAATTGTCTTGTAAAATCGACCTGATATGTCATGGTTTTGTCAACATTTGTATAGCTTTTGTCACACTTTGTCACACCACATGTCACACTTTGTCACACTTTGTCACACTTTATCAACCTGACATGTCAAGCATTGTCACACTTTGTCAACACCCGGCTCCTGCGGCGAATGCATTGAGAAGCAGCGTCGTCGGTCTTATAGCCAATATAGCTCCTCACTCCTAGGTAGGTGCCTCATCACTAGTTTAGGTAAGATTAGGCGAGATGTTTGGGATAGAGTCGAGCCAGGACGTAACAATGGTAGCGGAGGTTTAGGTAGACGCGACGAAGTTCCCTTGCAACCCTATACGCCAGAGGCCTTCCGCGGCCAGGGCACAGAAGAAGACAACCTCTTGACAGGTAATGGGCGGGTCGCCGTCAAGCTAGGGGGGTAGTGCTGCCCGATTCGGGACACGCCCTGCCTAGAAGTTAGACCTGCTCAAAGCGGATGAACTCCTCACGTAGCTAGTTCCTTTTCCTTTTCCTTTTCCATCTGTGTGTGCATTTCCTTGCTGGGTGCTGTTTGACGTTAGATAGTGGGTTTGACGGTTCAATAGGGATGGATAGTGGGACGATTAGCGTCCCTTTAGACTACACCTCTTTTCCGTGCACGCTGCTGCGTTTTCTTATATGCTCGTTAGCTCTAGGCGAGCATCATAGATGCTTTGTGTGGGGGGGAGGAGAGGTAGGACCTCCTCCACCTCAAGTGCCTCCTATCCGTTCATTAGGAATCGGCTAGAATAGGAAAGTGCCTAGGAATAGATTCGGCTAGTCGCCGATGCTAGAACGTTGTCCATCGCCTTCCACTCTCTTTTACGCTTGGATGTATATGCCTACGTTTAGACCCTTGTGGTTGGTGTTGTACCCCACAGCAGGAGTTACGGCGTTGGTCATCGACGACCATTTGGGCGCCATCTTTCAACGACTCCCATATCAGTGCCTACTATTGCCTATGAAACCTGATCGGTCTTCCCCTACCCCTGCCTTCAATGTACAAGGTAACCCTACTGGTACCCCTAAGGTTAGGGCTGCCCAGCAACGGGCCAGTGAGCCAATACGTCCTCCCCCTGTCACTATACTTCTACCCTTCCTGCAGCCCCTACCTCTGGTGCTGTACCCCCAAGACGTTCTTTTCCTTCTCATTCGACTAGTAATAATAGCTTAGCAAAATAAGTACTACGTAGTTATTACCCCTCAATGGGCATCTATTTTCTTATCGTGGGCCGATGCTAGGAAGTTCGTTTAGTCGTGTACATATACTGTCCCCAAATATAAGAAGTTTATGTCCTTTGAAGAAACTCAGACCTACCTTTTAACTCATAGTGAATCAGATGTAGGCCTCCATTCTCGTCCTGCTCCTCTTTCTCGCCCTTCGGTAGATAGCCTTGTTTTGGTTACACCACCTCCATCTCCTCCTTCGTCTCCCCCTAAACGGGCTGCATCCTCATCTACCTTAGATATGCCTCTCACTTTGGAGTTTGGCTCCCTATCCATTACTGTTGCTAAAAAGGATTGATTTAAATTGTTTTTCCTTTTGTAAGACATTAAAAGCTTTTCTTTTCTTTCCTTGCCTTGAATTAGGCCTTGTCCTTTTTCCTTTGTTGCTTTCATCTAGATTCCTATTCCTTTACTTAATTAAAGATGGATCCAGTGGGTGGAGATATGTCGCCTATACCTACCAATAATAATAATAATACTAATAATAATAATAACACTAACAATACTCGTGGTAACCGACGGGACTCCTTGGAAACGGTACACCATCTCACTCCTCAAGGTATTCTGCGTACCTCACCTCCTTCTCCTGTTACTGGTGGTCGCCGTCGTCCCTCAATCACCCCACCTACCTATGAACAACGTATCTCACAAGTCAGATTTAGTGATGAACCCTCTTTTGCTGTGAACCAGGCCCCTGCCCCTTCTGCAACCTTGGCTCACCCCTCCAGCCGGTCCTCACTCACTAACAATGCTTCTAGGCCTCCTTCCCACCCTGTGCCTTCCATGCCTGCCTTTAACACGGGTCGTACCTCTGCCCCTGTCGGCCCTTCTGGGCGCCCTAGTGCAGTTCCCTTTTACCCACCTGCCTCCTGGTCCTACCCTGAGACGGCCTATGAGGCTGCCCAGGTCCCTACCCGTGTGGCTGATTTAGAAGTTAATAATGATCTCAGTACCATGCCCCTAGATGATAGGAATTATGATCATTTTGCCTACTCCTCTCTTCGTGAGCAATATACTGTTCCCTTCTCCTATGGGCACCATCCTGAAACGGTGGCTCCCTCTAGACCCCTACCCAAAACTTTTCCTATCCCTTCCTTCTATCCCGCTTATGTAGCAGTGGAAGATAGTGGCCCTATGGGAAAAATTGATTCTTCTAATCCCCCTAAGCCTCCTGCTCTTCCCCTCTTTGCCAACCTTCCTAAGCTGGATGTCAAGTCTACCCCTCAACAGTTTTTCACGTTTATTATGTTGCTCACCCAGAACACAGAGTCATGGCAGAACCATAATAGATGGCGTCTCCCTGATGCTGTTTTAGTCCCTCACTATCTTACTACCTGTATTACCCCTGAGCTTGCCAACCTCATCCAGTGTGAATCCTTGGCCTCTCATGCCTACCCTAACTCAGTAGCAGGATTGTTTTAGCAGTTAGAGAGCCATTTAGTTCCTCCTGATGCAGATTGGCAGGATAGATTAGCCTTTGGTACTTTGCAGCAAGGTACTAAACCGTTTAAGGAATATATGAAAGAATTTGATGCACAGGTGGTACGAATTAGGGATTTGTCGGGCGCAGAAGTACGTGCTCGTTTCCTTCAAGGCCTCAGTAGACCCTTATTACGGGAGGTAAAACGCCAGTTCTCTGCCTACCGTTTCACTGATCTGCCCCTCAAGCATGTGCGACAGCGTCTATTAAAAGTAGCAGATTTCTTTACCACTCCTCTTCCTACCCATCTCCTCCGTGTTGCTGATTGCATGTATGCTCATGCTCCTTTGTGTACTAGGGTTCATAGCCTCGTCCTCACTCCTGAAGAAGAATAGGCATATGTAGAAGAATTAGATTTGTGTTACAGATATATCTGCATTGGATGTGTCTCACATCTCGTGTTATCACTGTCATGAGGTGGGCCATCTTAAGGCGGAGTGCCCCAAGTTCCTTTCTGGTGCTCCCCCTCATCCCGATGCTCGCCCTCCTCGTACCCCTCAGCGTGCTCCTATTCGTCCCACGTCAGGACGCGTTCCTTCAGCTACCCCTAGTAGGCTGAATGCTGTGCAGACAGGATCCCCAGGGCTCCCCTATGATAATCAGGCTCCCGCACCCTCTTCAATCCCTCGTGACCCTCCAGCAGTGGCTTTTCCGCCAGGGTCTTCTTCGGGGTTAGTCCCAATGGATGTGGGGGGGGAGGGGGAACAGTTGGCCTGTCAGCCGGGGGTAACCTGGACAGGTCCTTAGATAGTACCCCAGTTAATAATTTTTGCTTGCCTGTTTTTATAACCTCTGTAGGAGCTGAATCATCCCTACCACTACGTGTGCGTCCTCTTATGTTCTTGAATGGTGGCTTAACCGTCCCTCATACTGTTGTAGACCCCTTCTTGCATGCTGATGAACTCTTGAATGTCTCTGTGTTAGTGGATAGCGGTGCGGCTAGCTCCTTTGTGAGCGAAGCCCTAGTTAGGCGTTTAGGACTAGTCCCTACCCCTCACACAAAAACTGTCACTGTCCATTATGCTGACGGTCGCACCAGTCATTCCCCGGGTACGGTGTCCCTTCCCCTGGTCATACAAGGACGTACGGTCAACCTGACGGCCACTATAGGCCCTATCACTACAGCTGATGTATTACTAGGATTAGATTGGCACCAAGATAATAAGATTACTATTAATTATGATACTATGGTCATCTGGTTTCCAGATAGCTCTTACTGGGTACCGGAACGTCATTATAGATTAGAAAATTTATCCTTGGTAGATATTACTCCTCCTACACCTGTTGATCCTCCTGTGAGACCTATACCTGAAGTATTAATGTCCAATGACGAATTGCGATCTGAACTAAAGGAATATGGGTACCTATTATGTATGTTCCTTCAGTTAGAAGTACAAGAGATACCTATCACTAATAATAGTGTGGATATAGATGTAAATACAGTGGATACAATAGGAGTGGGATTTACTGAAAATGAAATAGTAAGATACATGGCTGTGATAGATTCCTCGAAAGTATTTGAGGAAAAGACTCCTTATCCTCCTCCTCGTTCTGTTTTACACCGTGTAGTTATCAAGGACGGTGCAGTTCCTACGCACTCTCTGATGTATAGAATGGGCCCTACAGAATTAAAGGAACTAAAACAGATTTTAGTATCACTATTAGAAGCAGGATTGATAGAGCCTAGTAACTCCCCCTATTCCGCTGGTGTCCTGTTAGTTCCTAAGCCAAATGGCAAGTTTCGCCTAGTTACTGATTATAGGAAGTTAAACGATATTACTGTGAAGTCTAAATACCCTCTACCTCGTATTGATGATATATTTAATAAAGTTAAAGGTTCTACCTGTTTCACAGTACTAGATTGTGCGGATGGTTTTTGGCAACTACGTATAGCTCCTGAGGATTGCCACAAAACCGCCTTTGCTACCCCTTTTGGGCATTACCAGTTTAGAGTAGCGGCTATGGGACTCAAGTGTCCTCTGATTTAAAGGATCCTTCCTTCTCCTCTGTTTCTTTATCTGAGCATGACCGTTCTTGTGCTCAAGCTTACTTAGATGATATCCTTATTTATTCTCCTGATTTTGAAACGCACCTACGTGATTTAAAGAAAGTATTAGAAATCATGGCTGAAAATTCTTTATGGGCGCGCCGTGCTAAAGTTCGCTCTGGTAGGAGTGTCCCATTTTTAGGGCACGTCCTGTCAGATGCCGGGGTTGCTACCGACCCGGACAAGACTAAGTCAATTCAGGAATGGCCTACCCCTACCGACGTTAAAGGTGTACGTAGTTTTCTAGGAATTGCTTCTTACTATAGGCGTTTTATCCCGCGTTTCGCAACTATAGCAGCCCCTATTAATCATCTATTAAAGAAGGATATCCCCTTTGTTTGGAGTAGTGAATGTCAGTCGGCTTTTCAGTGTCTAAAATCCCTACTCCTCTCCCCTCCCGTACTCATCCTACCGGATACTACCAAACCCTTTGTTGTAGCTACCGATGCTAGCAAGGTAGCTATAGGGGGCGTCCTTCTCCAGGATCAGGGTCAGGGCTTACAGCCAATCGAGTATATCTCTAGGACAATGCTTCCTGCGGAGCGTAACTATCCCGTACACCAGCAAGAACTATTAGCTGTGGTGTATTGTTGCCACGCGTGGCAGCACTTTCTTAAAGGTGCTCAATTTGATGTTTGTCTGAATGAACCCTGCGAGATTGATCCTTATAGATTAGTTATCCAGACGGACCACCGTCCCCTTACCCATCTTCTCTCACAACCCAACCTTACCCCTCGTCAAGCGCGCTGGATGGAGTTTTTAGCACAGTTTTCCCCTTTTAAACTTCAGTATGTTAAGGGTGTAGATAACATAGTACCAGATGCACTCTCCCGTCGTGCAGATTACTCCTTTTTCGAGGACCTTGATGTTCTCAATACTACTCTAGTTCCTACTACTATGGGTGTAACCCCGTATGGTGAACTACCTGATGATGAATCCTATGTCTACCTCTTTCATACAGCTGTTCGCATGCCTGATCTCCTTTCTCACGTAGGACTCTCTCTCCCGTGTGAGGCCCTTCCTGTGGTCTCGGTGGGGGGGAGGGGAAAAATAAAATTTCTATACCGCTTAGCCATGTAGCGACTAGGTCAGGAAAGTCTTATGAAAACATAGTCCCTCTAGGACCTCCCCTTCTCTTTGGCAAGGCGGTAGGAGATCTCTTTAAACCTGTTCTGGATACCTCTGTAGCGATGCCTACCTCTGATCTTGAACACCTTATTAGTAGATTTACGGCCACTGAGCCGGAAGCATTAGCTGCCATTGCTGCCCATCCCCAACAATTAGGCAAGCACCCTTGTAAAATTGTAGGTGGATTTTTCTATGTGCAGATAGCAGATTCTCCCCCTCAATGGCGCCTGTATGTCCCTCCTATTTGTCGCTCCTCCTTGCTCTTTGAGTTGCATGACTTAGCTGCTCATCAGGGTGGTAAACGGGTACGGGACCTAGTAGCCCGCTCTTACTACTGGAGGTGTTCCCCTGGCTTCCGGGCGAGGGCGAGGCAGATATAGATGACAACCCCTGTGACCTCCTACGGGCGGTCGAGTTCATGGAGATCGCGGACCAGACAGCGGGAGTAGCATTTGGCGACCCTTCCCCTACGGACGCACCAGTCGAGGCACAGTACACGCCAGAGTATTCGGCCTCCCCTGCAGCGTCCTCCTCCTCAGTGTCGGCTCCTTCCCCTGTCCCGTCTTCACCACGGTCGACCCGGCGCGCGTCGGTGGAGCCTACCCCTTTGGGCTCGGATCGTGAGCCTGATCCTCTCTCGGCGACTGTTTCTGCGATGCAGGCACAGATCCAGTCCCTGACCGCGGCTTTCGGGGCCTTCATGGCGGCCCAGGCGCATGCTCCAGCCACGCCAGGTGGGGTGTCTGTTGTATCTGTGCCCCCTTCCCCTTCGGTTGCCTCGGCGCCTACGGTTTCACCCGCGCTGTGCGAGCCCTCGGTAGCTGCGGTTTCTTCTGTTGCTGCGGCTCCTACGCCTCCGGCTGTCTCTGCGCCTGCTACCGACGTACCTGCGCCTCTGCGCCAGTCTTCCGCCCCAGCGGCCGCGCCCGCCGTCGTCGCTTCCGGGCCGCCCACAGCGCCAGCGCCGCCATCGCGGGGTTTCTTTAGCGACCCGGGCGGTCTTCCCAGGCTTTGGGAGGGTGGTCCTCCGCAGAGGATTCCGGTGCCCGACTAGAGCTTGGATGGTAACCAGTCGTATGCCGGATTGCCTGTCCCTACGGGCCCTGTTTTCAACATGTGGCCTGGGGGTGCGTCGCCACCGGAGACCGGAGCGCCAGCTGCGGTGGCGGGTCCGTCGCGACCCCCTCCGGCAGCGGGTCCGACGCGACCTCCTGTTGTACCGGCGCCGTCTGCGTCTGTGCCAGTTCCTACCCCTGCTTCGGCCCCTGTCCCTTCGGCCCCGCGGTCTTTGGCTGCGGTTGTTCGGGCCAGCGGCCCTGATCCTCGCGCCACCCGCGCTGCTGATTCCCTCCGCGAGTTGTCCGAGGGCGATCGGGATCGGGTCCCTTCTGTGGTGCATGCGACGCCGGAGTCGCGCGACACGCCTGTCCTTGGGTACGGTATGTCTGCGCTCGCCTGCCGACAGTGTAACCTGCCGCGCGCCTCCGCCGAGCTTGCCATTTTGCCCATGTCCTACGGGTTCTCCCAGGTGTGTCGGGCGCCGCGGGACCGTGGCCTACCCATTGAGACTGATCGGCCTCCTTTCGATATGGTTATTTTAGCTGATCCTGTGTTCCAGGGCGAGATCCTGGTTCGGCGCGTTCTGTATCGCTGGGCTAGGCGTCACAATGACTTGGACACCTACGGTGGGTTCCAGTGGGCTTACCCTCCGCCTCTGGGCATTATGGCCTCAGATGCCCTTACGGTCGAGTTTCCTGCGGTGCCGGGTGCTACGTACAGCACGGTTCTCCAGCCCATCCTAGAGTGGGATGCCCGTCGTCCAGCGACCATCCCGGGCCAGGGTCTGGACTCCCGTGGCCATCCTCCTCCTCGGGCTAGCGACTACCTCGAGACGTTCGGGTCGCGACAGTGTGCCCGTCGGTGGCGCTCCCGTGAGGTTCGGCACATCCGGATGTGGCCGTCTGACGTGGAGCCCCTGGTAGATCTGTTTTTCCCGACGGGTTTGCGCCCTCGGATCCGGTACCATCGCCTACTCCTGCGGGCTCTCTGCTTGATCGCGGTAGAGCCTTTCCTACGCCTCTTTGCCTGTGGTTTCATGGACTGGGCCCGTGGCCAGGTCGTTCTTACGCAGCATAGGTATTACTGGGCCTTTCTGGGCCTTTTTCCTGATGGCGTGTGGGCCGATGTTTTCCTCACTGTAGATACGCATGACAATGCCGATGATGTGCCCCACTACCATGCGTATCTGGATGTTCTGCTGGCCTCGCGTGGCACTTACCAGACTGATGGCAACTAGATAGAGGGCCTTAGGCCCGACCTGAGGGTGTTGTCCCTCCGGTATATAGAGTCGCCCTCATATTCTGGCCAGTTGGTTGGTTGTTCTTGGTCCTTAGTACTGATGTGTTTACTCTGTGTGTCCTGCCCAGTGCCGTCCCCCCCGGCAAGGACTCCGTTCCAGGCAGTTAGGGGAACCTCCCACCAGGCTTGGTGCTGGCTAACCCTACACCACCCGGCGTGGTGGTGGAGACCGTGTGAACTATTGGTGCTTTGTATCTGGGATGGTCTATCGATTGTGTTGGTGTGTGTTGGGTGCATTAGGTTTTTCCTACCCCTTTTGTTTCCTCCCTGTGCGTAGGGAGAGGGCTCCCTACCTTTTGTGGGGGGGAGGTGTTACGTCGCGTAACTTTTGTTGTTGTTACGGACGTAAATTAGGTCCCTTGTTGCCTCAGCCATTCCGGAGCAGTTCGCTGACTTTCCTAGGCTTACGTGTAGTAAGGACCTTTTGGCCGGTCGGTACCGGGCCTTGTGACGTGGCAATTGTACAGTATGGTGGTTCGGTGCAGTCGCGCCGCGCTGCGTACTTTAGTAGTGGTCCTTTTATCCTGCGTGTGAACCTTGTGGACGTGCGTTGGTCCTGTGGGCGAGGGTCGATGTCGGCCCGAGCATACACGCCTGTCGGCGATCATTTATGCAGCAGTTGTCCTTCGTGAATGGCACTCGGCGTGTGTTAAATGAATTAACACATATAGGCTTGGGTCACGGCAGTGTAGTATTGTTTCCTTCGTAGTACCCTGGTTTTATTCGGTATATGGCGTATTATAAGGGAATGCATTGAGAAGCAGCGTCGTCGCGTCCTAGGTCTTATAGCCAATATAGCTCCTCACTCCTAGGTAGGTGCCTCATCACTAGTTTAGGTAAGATTAGGCGAGATGTTTGGGATAGAGTCGAGCCAGGACGTAACACCGGCGTGTCAGATCGCTGGGCCCGCCGTCCCACGTGTAATTAAGCAAATAATCAGTAATGAATTAATTAAACTCGTGCGAGCTCCCGTTTGGGAGTCACGGAGCATTAACCCCGATGGATGGATGGATGGGTACATGCACGCAATCGTACCAGTCTGTAGCTAGTCTATCAACAAAAACAAATGAAGCAAATGGCTAGCTAGGGCATTGTCATCTCAGCAGAGTCTGAGTGGCTCTCTGCACGGGCAAAGCATGGCCAGAACTACTAGTTGTCGCTAGAAAGCTAAACGCTACACGAAAGATTGACCGCAGCATATTGGGACCGCGCCGTCCACCTTTCTCTCGATCGAGGTCGACTGTGAGGGTCCACGTCTCGGCGCCATACATACGTGAGAACCAGGAAGACCAGGACCTTGAACAGCTAGGTCCTGCTTCTCGCGCACTTCCCAGCTAGGGGCTTGCGCGCCAGCTAGAGGGGCCGGCTCTGTAAATTAGCAGAGCGCGTGCATGCTGGGCGAGGGACATGCGGTGGTTGATATCGGCCTCACAGCTGGGGAGTAAATTAGCTGCCCAGTGCTCAGCTTCATTGCCCATGCATCAACTCAATTAAAGCAACCGTGTGACGTGGAAAATATCAAATTAGCACTTGAGGTGCCATACTATAAAATGAGACAATTGTTTACAGAGAACTGTTGTCTCATTGATGTACAGAGAATGTCGTTTTGTGATCGCTGCATCTCGGCTAACCAACGGACCATGCATGTATCATGTAGCAATCCACATCGCATGGGCATACAGCCAGCACGAGAAACAAATTAATTAATATCGCATGGGTGCTCAGCCCTAAAAAAAAGTGCTGTGAGAAGCCCTTTTGGGGCCGAATGCCAACCTTGCAAAACAAGTTCAGTTTGTTTACTCGTGTCAATTTTTGTAAATAGACCAGCTGAAATAATAGAAACATGACATCCCCAGGTGATTCCCAAGGTGCGCTTTGGATCGACACACTTTGGTCAAGCAATTTCCACAGACACAAAAAAATTCTGAAGGCTGCCATGCATGCAAACGAGGAAAAAGAATAATGTATGTACACTTCTTGTCAAGCAGCTTGAGTACCGGCTGAAATCCATCATCCCTCCTATGTAATATGTTACACCCTCGCTGCCCTATGACAAAACAATGAAAAATATCCTAGCTCGACAATTTGGCTAACAATTAGTTGTTTAGTTTAACAAATAGTTTTCTCACTTAAAACAAAGTAATCCTGAATCCTCTGGCTACCAGCAGCCTCAGAAGGAGAAAGAAGGAAATGCATCGCGGGATTTCACTTGCGGAACCACCCCACGGGTCGGTGTCCCGCCCCGCTCTGGGGTCGACACACGCGGGCTGCCACCATTACTGGAATACCCCCGAGCCAATGGCGACATTCGCCCCCCGTTGCCTTCCTCAAACCGCAAATTGGTGACGCGTTTGGGACTAAGTAGCGGGGATGGTGGCGACGCGGACGACGTCGACGGCCGAGAGTTGCCCGGAGAGCGCCCGAAAAAGTCCTGGCGAGGTGAGGACGCCCGGTGGTGAATCCCACCGCTAGAGCTGTTGTCTATCCCACCAATAGAGCGGGTTGTACTACTAGGACTCACGGGGTCCCGCCTATGTGCCCTAGCTGCCTTGGCATAGAAGGGCAGGTTGCCGTCCAGGTGGCTGGTGGGAGATAAGGGCGATTGTCACAAAGGAGGAGTTGAGTCGACAGGGGTGCAACGGAAAAGGGATGTCAGCAGGGCAGTTAACAGGGTGCGCAACGAAGGAGGGCTCGGTGACAAGGGGGACGACAACGAAGGAGAGTCGGGAATACAGGGGTGCTAAGTGCAAACTGAGAGGCAAACGGGGCAGCAGAAAATAAATAAACAGTGGCATGCAGAAGCCAAGTTTTCCTTTTTTCCTCCTCTGTGTTGGCCATCCCAGTCAAAACTTGACCCGATTTCAAATAACAGGAAAATATACGCGGTTGTCTAATGACATAACTTTCACGCACATCCCATTATCACACACCAGTCAGAATAGAATGACATCACATATCAATGAGACAAGCCACGCAGGCCATATATCTGGAGAGTCCGGACCACATGGGTAGGTTGAGCCTGCTGTGATCTTATCCTAGTTAATCGAGTCGTTCAGGATGATGGAGATGTATAGAGGTGGAAATGTGTAGCCTTGACATTAAAATTATCGCTGGCTATCATATGTTCCAAACTCCGCGCCACTTTTTTACCATCACAAGAATTAGCTTACCCAGCCTCTACATGCCTCTGGCCATTGAAGCATGTCGCAGCATGCCAACGCAAGGAACATGACATGTAGAAGTGAACGGCTAGCAAGGTGCATTGGACAGAAGCAAGGCGTATTATGCTGCGCTGCACTGATTGGCATTATGTCAACTTGTCCATAATGATCTTCTTGATTGCGGCTAGACTGCAACTATGAGTCGGAGGGAACACAAACGCGCGCGCCCCCCAAGCCCCCCCAAGCCCCCCCAAGCCCCCCAAGCCCCCCAAGCCCCCCCCCCCCCCCACCCCACCCCCCCCCCACCCCCCACCCACCCACCCCCCCACCCACCCCCACCCCACCCCCACCCCCACCCCACCCCACCCCCACCCCCACCCCCACCCCACCCCCACCCACCCCCACCCCCCCCCACCCCCACCCCACCCCCACCCCACCCCCACCCCCACCCCACCCCCACCCCCATCCCCACCCCCACCCCCACCCCCACCCCCACCCCCACCCCCACCCCATACCCACCAAACACACGTAAATGCATGCAGAAAGACACTTACATACACAGACACCATGGAACACAAGGTCAGGATCTGCCTGTAAGGGGGCAAAGCCTGGAAGAGGAAAAATATGCCACCACAGCAATCACGCTGTCTCAATAACATAACGTGGGGACACATATACGGGTAAAAGCCTTACTCGACAGGCAGCGGTCTCCGCAGCGCCGGGTTTGTGATGTTGAAGAAGTTCCCTGATGGCGTCCGCCATGCGTTCACCTGTGGGGGGGCCAGCACAAGGGCACCAGAAGATGATTTGCAGGAGTCAATAAGAGCAAACCGGCCTATAGGCACAAGAACCTGGTTCACCAGAGGACCGACATCAACCGCAGGGACTCGGTTCACAAGCAGATGGTTCACACGGAGTTAGTAGGATACAGTCAGACCACTGTTCACGTGTGCCGAGGCCGGCGGATGCGCGGGGCCGGAAACAAAAGGAAAAAAGAAAAAATGGAGAAAAACAAAAAAGAAGCTGATAGTTCAAGGGGAGTTCGGCACACGGACCCAACCAGAAAAAGAGAGTCCAACCAAGAGAGCAGGTGAATGCCTGCATGACGGTAGGCAAACTCTTTGTATCTGGGCATGCGCTTAGCCTCCATGGTTGGAGAAAGTAGGACGAAGTACGAGGGTAGAGGATGTAAAAAGGGTCATTGCAATTGGCATGGTAAAGATGCGCAATCCTATGTAACCAGGGACGGCTTCAGTAGCTTGTACCTGCTGGGTCTGCCCATAATCGAGGCCCGCGGCCAAGTGAATGAATCGATGGATTGATGGATGGATGGATGGATGGATGGATGGATGGATGGATGGATGGATGGATGGATGGATGGATGGATGGATGGATGGATGGATGGATGGATGGATGGATGGATGGATGGATGGATGGATGGATGCATGGATGGATGGATGGATGGATGGATGCATGGATGGATGGATGGATGGATGGATGGATGGATGGATGGATGGATGGATGGATGGATGGATGGATGGATGGATGGATGGATGGATGGATGGATGGATGGATGGATGGATGGATGGATGGATGGATGGATGGATGGATGGACGTGTGTGTGTATGGATGGATGGATGGATGGATGGATGGGCAGATCGATGGATGGGGTGAGTGAGTGAATGAGAGTTTCATAGAACTGCGCTTCCAGAGCGACAACTCTGGGCTGCAGTGACAAGTGGGTTTGGGCGTGACTTAAGCACAGGAAGGGAACCCAGGATGGCAGAGGTCCCATAGATGAGGACAAATGGCAGTGTAGGGCAGCATATGGCAATACAGGGCAGTGGGACCCTGAACAAACTTACGATGTCAAGGCACATAACCTGGTAGCTAGAGGCACGTAACCATCAGCTTTCCCAAGCCACCCCCGCTCTACCCCAAGGAGAGATAATAACTCAACTGCAGAAGAGATTGTGGATAGATTGATGTTGTAGGCAGCTGATACACACAGGGAGGGAGCTGATAGCGGCAGGTGATCTGCTTCATCTTGATTGGCTGGCAAAGATATTCTGGTCCCACGAGCCAAATGGAGTAATTATCAAATGCACGTGGAGGAAGGCTTGGGGTTGGAACACACGGGCTACCTCTTGAAACATGTTCTAATAATCGGTGCGCCCTGCATCCCCGCGGGGTGGCTTGACTGCCCCACTAACTGGACACAAGCTTTCAACCAAAAGCCCCTCCATTAACCAGGACCCACGAACCAGGTCAAAATCGCAGTCTTATTCCGGAGGATTTGGTGCGGAGGGGACTAGCGTCCCGTTCCGTCCTGCTATACACACTTTAGAGGGGACGCATTCCAACCTTGCAAAACGGGTCCAACATGATGTGTCCTGGGCAGGTCCAAATGACAAGCAACAGGTGTCGCAAGCTTACCCGCGCTGTTATCTCCCTTGCTAGTGTCCTATCCTGCACGTTCAAAAATGCCACAAGGTGGTAATAGGACAGCCCAGCACACATACATGAGATGCCGTTAATGCCACATAAAAAGTGCAGCAACCATCGAGTGAATGCGAATGGTAAAGTTTGGAAAAACATGACAGGCAGCTACCGCCGTGCACAGCTGCCAATTTGTAGACTTCACTCGAGAGCGATATACCTTTTCGGGGTCTGTCATTGTTTCTTGCTTCGCTGGCAAGATAGAGGTTGTCCCGCCCATCTGTGAATAGAGAATCGTGCGAGAATGAGCATCGTACGTTGCACGAGGAATACTTGAATAAGAAATCGCCCAAGCAATCTCCATCAACATCATAGTCAGGCCAGCCCAAATTGTATATATACCAACAATGTTGAGATGCACTCTACGGAATCCTAGGAGTCCTTAAACAAGCCCTTACAGCCAGACTCACTTGCTGTTAATTATACGGACGCGGCTCAAGCGCAACCTTACCTCACCGTCACTGCCTGGCTGCGGGAGTAGCGGGCTTCGGGGCCTGCCCAATGTCGGGTATTTCTTCGTCCTATCTATGTGGTATGTTGCCAAATTGCTCATATGGTAGTCCTGCATAAGAGCATTTAAGTGCTTCTTTGTTCCCGACATGATTCCAATTACGCAAAAGGATGTTAAAAAAGGTTGTTTGCTACTGTTAAAGACGACCGGGCGATGCCGAGGATCTTGGCGTGTGCAGATGCTTATACAGCCATCCTCTCGGTCCCAGAAATGCGCATGGCTATGCCCATTCTCTAGCAAACGACAAAATTTGTAAAGCCAATACCAAGTCTTGCAGAGGATCTTCCGTTCCATTCATCCATCCTGATCGCCAAGTTACAACAAATTTCATCGCAATAGCTTCGCACCCACGCCAGCACTTCGCTTATCAGCGTAACAGCGATTTGCTATGTCCTGCTTGTCTGCCTTGTTGGATTATGTTACATGTAGACACGCAACCGCAGTTTGCGTCCGTGGGGGGGGAGGGGAAGGCTATTGATGTCGCGTTCCAATGCGAAGGTTTCCTAGGGGTCTCGAATGCATGACGGATTGTGGCTGTTTTTGGCAACGTAAATTCGCGTTGTATTGCACTGTGAATCACCTGTCGGCATGGCGCCAGCAACGCCTTGTGACCACCAAATAGGACCAACTAACGAGTAATAATGTCCATCAATCTTCCGGGGCACCGGCTGTGGGAGGTTCGGTACTTGTTGTGCTGAGCGGGTTTGCCCTTTGTACGTACACGAGCTTGTTGTTGTTGTTGTTGCCCACGTCGCACATGGGCAGCGGAGAGAGTCATCAAATTTGACCGATCAGATGTCATGGCACGCGCGTACACTGGTACTAATTAAACTAATGTTATACCGTCATCGGAAATTTCTTATTTGAAATTTTGGTTGGTCCATACTAATGTATTGACGTATCCATCTCCTCCATCTCCTCAATGGCAGGGTACAGTTCAACCAGCATTTCAATTGTGATGCCACCTGCAATTTCAAAGACGTTGACGATTTTCAAAACAAAAAATTAACCATTATGGCTGGTGCATCCTGGCAGCCGTGCACGGCGCAGCCATCGCCAGCAATGCGGATATTTAAATGTAAGGAATGTATATGAGAAAATGAATAATTACGGGGGATGTTTGGCTACAAATGGCAGTACTGAAATTTAGCTAATACCTCTTGTTGCATTTCGAGTTTGCCATTCACGACGTGATGGAGGGGCACATTTCGGACAGTGGCAGCTCGCCGGAGCCACGCCCTCGCCCATCGATGCGGGATTTTTTCTCCGGCGCCTTAAGCTCGCCAGCGCAAGCGCATAGCGCCAAGGGTCAGCCTAAAAGGCATGTCACTTTCGGCCCCTCCGTGCCGTTCATGTCCCCCGTGGACCGCTTGGAACGTGCGAGTAGACCTGTCTCTACAGCAACTTATCCCGTCAAGTCTATATTGAAGCACTCTGCTGATGACAGCAGAGTGCCGCTTCCGAATCAGGAACGCGAGCGTAGTTACTCTTCCTCTCCAGATACCGTGTCCACGCCGCAAAATTCTCGGCGAAGCAAAGCGGCCAGGTCGTTGTCCTACTCCGAGAGCTCTTCTCCTAGGCAATGCTTGGCCTGGAGCCAGGACTCCCCGATATGCCGCCTGCAGGGAGTAGGCACGGACATCCCCGCCCCCCAGGCGCTGAGCATCCTCTCGGCGGCAGCTGCCAGCGATGCCGCGGCAGCAAGCAGAAGGCAATCAGCTGCAACCCTGGCACCACAGGGGGACCATTCGCTTCTTCAACCACCAGGACAATTTCGTCCCTCTGTACCCTTCGCTGCGCCGACAGGGTGCAGGACAATTCCAAGCCCTCAAGTGATCACTGGAAAAGTCGATGGAGGTAAATCCATCGGTCCAGGAGCTGGATTAGCCGGCCTAGTGGCGGACCACGTCTCAGCCACGCGTGACATCCTGTCACGCCAAATCACGACCCGGGAGGTGCACCTGGCGCAGATGGAAGAATTCCTCCTGCGCTCTGGCGTCCCTGGCCAAGGCACCACGTGGGCCAGGATGGACGGGGCATCACAAATGCCAGCAGGCGGAACAGTACTAATGGGAATAAGCGGCCACCGAGGCATGGGCAAAGGCAGCACGGTAACCGTGCAAAGCATCATGAGCCAGCCGCACACAGATGGGCAGGGTCAGCCACATGAAAGAGTTGCCTGGCCACCAGCATCCGTCACACAAGGACCAGTCCAGTTTGTGCCCATGCCGAGCCAGAGGGTCATGCCCCACCAACAAGCAGACACGGCCGCCAACCCGGCGGCCAAACTAACTGGCCCATCATCCACCGGCCTCTTTCCAGGGACGCAACCCACGGCCACCATCCCAACGCCCCCTGCACCACTGACCGTGAACACGAGCACGAGGGATGGAGTTGCCCTCGCAAAGCCTGGCCAGGGTCCCGCAAGCCAGGGCTCCAGCCTGGCGCGGCTGCAAGCATTGGCCGCCCGGCTGCAGGCCGCCACGGCCGAGGTGGAAGCAGAGACGCTGCTCGCGTCTTCGGGTGAGCCCTCGTCGGCGCCCTCTTCCTCCTCATCCCTGCTAGGCCCTGCCCAGGGTGATGCGGTCAACCTGGCGGTGAATGGGACACCGTGCGTGGTGCACCCCGCCGCGGCCGGCCCTGTTTCCTCGGTGGCAGGACAAGGGGTGGAGCACGGGCCCCCGGCCTTGCAAGGGGGGGATAGGGGCGGGGCCGGTCCGGGGGACAGCTGGCAGCACGGCGAGGGTTCAGGGGTGCGCTCGTTGTCCGATGCAGGGGCAGGCAGTTTATTCACGTCTGCTGGAGCACTCCCAGGACGCAGCAGGAGCGGGGAGCAGGGGCGTGCATCTACAGTGCCCAGTAATACTCCCACGGACACACGGGCGGGGGCCGTGGGTTCAACTGGATCATCCCATTCTGCTGATGGCTGTCACGGTGGGTCTTCCTCGGCGGACGTGGCCATCTCTGGGCCTCCCGATGATGGGAACGAGGGCAGGGGTGACCGGATTCCACCGAGTAGGGGAGCTCTCCGGCAGGAAGCGGGGGCTAGCAATGGCCATGTACGCGTACGCCATGAGATGCTCACGGAAGACGTGGCTGGCTCGACGGACAATCGTGGAGGCGTGACCGACCGGCCTTGGGCCACACGTGGGGATGGTAAAGGCTTACCCGAGACAAGGGCGGCGGAGCCCCTGGTGCCAGACGCATGTGACCCTGGGGATGAGGATGCGGAGTTGCCCAAGGCGAATAGGGATTATAATGCAAGCGAATCGGTCAATAGGGACGATGATATGGACACCGTCTCAGCCAACACGGCAGACGCAGGCTCTAGTGATGTGGCGCATGGGGAATTTACCAGAAACGAATGGTCGGAGAACAAGCATGGGGACATGGGCGGCTCGGCCGACAGGGACGGGGGCACCTCAGCGCATGATGCCAGCGTGGGCAAGCCCCGCTGGGAGGCCTACTTCTCCAGCGGCAAGCGGAGTGGGAGGCGGGGGGGCATTCCAAGTGCCAGCGGGCAGCACACGGTTTCCCCGGGTGGGCATGGCGGGGCCTCGGCCAGCCGGCCTGCAATAGTGAGTCACTCAAGGGCAAGATGGACAAGGGGGCCAGTAGGCCTGTGGGTGGGCATGGGCCTAGCTTGGGGGGATGCCGGTCGGCGAATCCAGGGCACCCTGGCTGCAAGGGCTGCCTGCACTGAATGGCATGCATGCATCAGGGCTCGGGGGGGCAATGTTGCCAATATCAGCAATTTCGGTTATACCGGCCACCTGGGCTATAATGGCGCCATTGGGTATGCGGGTGGGGTCGGCTTTGCTGTCGATGTCAGGGAGGGCGATGGTGAGGCAACTGGGAGTATGTATCCGGGTAACGAGGACGGCGACGATCTATTCATAGACGCGGCGGACGGCCTGTCATTCTCGATCGTGAGCGCCCAGATGGACCAGATGAAGCAGTCCCTGGGCGACCTGTTTGGTCGCCCGCACGGGCCAACGCCACCGCCACCATCATCCTCATCACCACCACCATCCTCCGCCGCTCATTCTCCTGTTACTCCTTTTCCCACGGCGACTCTTTCTTCCACCTCTACCCTTCCTCTGGTTCCTGTTCATGCTCCTGACATGGAACCCGATGGCACCGAGCCCTCAGCAAGGGCAGCGGCAGGCCACCCTGGGGCACCCATGTCCTCTTCCTCTTCCTCGACATCGTCATCATCAGGCCCGTCCTCCATTGCGGTGGCCGCCGCGATGGCGTCCCTGCGAAGGGGCCGCGTGGCCAGGGGGCTCGGCCGCATGCCCTCGGTGTACAGCAAGTCGAGGGTCCAACGGGCGGCAGCGTCGGGACGACCATCACATGGGCGAGTGTCAGGGAGCCAAGATGGCATTGTGGCGCCGGCTGGGGCGCGGACACAGCAAGAGAGGAATATGGGACGGCGCGGGGACAAGTGGCACGGGACATGCTCGGCGAGGATCCCCAGGCAGTGAGGGTCACGGGCCTGGGCATGACAGAGCCAGTGGTGACAGATGCTGGTGAAGGAGTCAGGGTCTCAGAGCATAGCGCAGCGGATGCGAGCAGCGGGCGCGTGGATGCGGCAATGCCTGATGGGGGAGATGTTGCCGTGGGTAGACGGTCTATTTTAGAATCCAGCCATGACGGCTCTTGGGCACAGCACGCACAGCCGCCATCCTTGTCACAGGTCAATAGTGGTCTGGTGCCGCCATCGAAGGATTACGACAGAGGCCATGCTGGCAAACGTCAACGGGGGGAAGCCGGAGGCCATGGAGAGGTGGCTGTGGGCAGACTTGGGGAGGCGACGGTGTGCATGGACTTGTTGATGAAAACGGTCGCGGTTGCCAGCAGCGCGGTTCTCATTGGCTGGTGGCGCAAGAGGGCGACGCTGTTGCTGTTGATGCTGCTGCTGCGGCTTGTCAAGGGATGGGTGGCGGCAGCTATAACCAAGGGATAGATGATGCTGACCGCAGTACCACAGGGTTGGATGGTGGCGGTGGTAGCGGGGCTCGTTCTGGTCGTCATCGCACATGTGGCGGTGGTGGTCATGGTCCCGCCGTACTCGCCACGGGCCCAGATCGTGCCGCGTTGGCCGCCCCTCCTCCCCCGCGCGCCGTGTTTGACGCGCTCCAGCTACTGCGGCTGCCGTTCCCGTGGGGATTCCCGCCCACGGAGCAAGCCAGCGATGGTGAGTGGTGGGCAGTTGATGGTGAGTGAAGTGCAGTCGATGGTGAGCGATGGGGAGTTTATGGTGAGTGGTGGGGAGTCGATGGTGAGCGGTGGGGAGTTGATGGTGGGTGGTGGGGGAGTCGATGGTGGGTGGTGGGGAGTGAGGGGTCGAGTGGTGGGCAGTCGATGGTGGGTGGTGGGCAGTCGATGGTGGGGTGGTGGGC